>JAQFVV010006288.1:3837255-4390208 GCA_028023455.1 Epiperipatus broadwayi
TATATATATATATACTAAACTGTAAATAATCTAAATAAGTATGAGTAGGCTGACCAGAATATTTTATTTGACATTAATTGCTTATTTTGAACACTCTATTACATTCTTTTCATGTTCTCTATTATACATATTCACTGCTTTTTAGCTCATGAAAGGCAGCTTGTAAAACCATGTTGCTGAAACCTTTCTGTTAAATAATATGTGATTCTGACAGGGGATTTTTATGACATTTAAATGTTAATATTTCATTCTAGTTGCTTAAGAATAATAACTGATCCTTAATTTTGAAAGTAAAATCGTTCATTGTGAGCTTTTTCATAAATAAGGTTCTGGAATGCAAGTGATAAGAATCTCATAATTGTGAATCTTTTCATCACTCTGTATTTTAATTTCAGTATGAGAAAAACAAACTGTTAAGACTTAATTCTATTCTACATTTTAATTTTTTTAAAAAGCTACTGATAAGACTATTGTATTTGGTAATCAACAATCATTGGTAACTATCTTAGGGATACTGTAGTCTGGGTTATTGAATGAATGTGTTACATATCATAAACTGCTCATTAAGATTAAACTTCACATCCTATGAATATTAAGTTGAAATAGTTCTGCAGGTGATGAACCTATGGATCACTTCTACATATTATTAACTTAAATACTTGTTGCCGTTTTGCACAGATTAACATAGTCATAGAATGGTTGATTCTGGAGCTTACATGAATCATGTTTTTAGCAGTGCCACTTGTAGGGCTCAAGACATTTTATGACTTCTCAAGCAATAAGCCATTCAGTTAAAACTTTAGTTCAATTTGTCCTATGTAAATTAAAGCAAATTGTGACCATTATATGACAATAATATATTATAACGATTGAAATGAAGTGGGAGATCACATCGCACTGCATCCGCACTACCAAGGGCGCCATCTAGGCATTTGAGCCTAGAAAAATTTATAAAGTAGGCAGATACGCGCTGTTAGGATTCCACTTTATTTACATATTTAGATCGTTAGCCCATTGTCACTAGCTCAGTGGAGACGCAGAGATAATAAAATATATTTTAATTTATATCTTCAATATCAAAGAGTAAAAGCCACTGCCAGAAATTAACACATAAAAATATTTATTTACGCACATATAAAATAATATTTAAATTTTGAGGAATAAATTTTCTTTATAATTTTATATTGATCTTTAATTCTAAATTTAAGTAGATTTCAAATAATGAGTTTACTATTTATTTAGAGGGTCGAGTATGAATGGGCTACATAGGTCTGCATTTGAAAGGAAAATATTCTTCTCTGATTTAACCTTAGACAACAAATTTCGCAATCAACTGGCGCCAATCCATCTGATACATTCATGTATTCAATGTAGCATGATACGACAACACAAAATACTATATTGCCAGGAATGTACATCTGAACAATAAGTAGAAATAGAGAAGACATTGACTCTCCACCACCAGGAATGTGACATCTGATGGCAAGTAGATCAATAAACTAAAAACTTCATAGGAATGGACTGCGGTCTTCTGCCGACTTACAAACCCAGCCATAGGCAAACAGAGGGTGTGTGGCGTATATCTATAATCCTGCCCGTAGCGGACCTCATACTACATCTACTAATTACACAAATATATCCAATCCATTGAACCAATTCAACTACGTAATGAATAACCTAAGATTACCTACCCTTAATACAACTTTACAAAACTATATAGCCATTCACGCCCGACTTAATTTTAACATTTAAATACGTTCGCACAGATTTGTTTAAAAATGTTGGGTATAGATCGATTACATAGATTCCACGGTCAAAAACATTTCAAAATAAACATAAACGATAAAAATACAAAATTATTGATACCGACAATCGCAGAGGGAAACTTATAAGTAACCCAATAGTATTCACCATAAGATACTTGCGTTGTCACCAATAACTTAAAAGACATCCGAATAAATACATTTTAGATACTCACCGTAAGGTATCATTATTTATCGAATGTCTATATATTTTGATCAAATATGAAAACCAAAATATAATTAACCGCAAACGAATCCATGCAAGCGTCTATAAACAACTTAAATTTCATACATTTAAATAATCTTTACAATAAGGAAAAAAAAAAATGGAAATGATGTTTATCAATCGGAAAACATATAAAATTAAACATTATTAATTTGATTTAAAAACTTACAAAAGTCAGATAAGAGTCCGTTTTTAACATTTAAATTGGCTTGTTTATCGATTTATAAAACTTGACGAAAGTTCTTAATTGATTTTAATAATTTTTCATTTCATATAGCTTATGGTAGGAGAGTCCAGGTTTCTGCTTATAATTCCCACGGAGACTTTCCTGGAAGACCGGTCTGATATTTTGGAGGTAGCATTAGCTGGTTCTGTTCTGGTATCACAGTCTTTTCATTTTTCCTTTTTAAATAGAGAGTGTGGTATGTGCGTCCTACCACCTCTCAAACACACAATGCTGGAACTGTCCGAAAAAAACTGTATTTCCCTTTTTATATTATCCACAAGGATTCAATGAACAAAACGTCACTAGTCTATCACTTTCGTTAGGGTCCGAGCCAAGGCTTAGTGCTTCCATTGGTGAAGCTAAAATTTCTTTCTTCTCTTATCTAACTTTTCATCTGACTTTTTAATTACACAGCTTTTAGATAATTAATAAACAATCATTTCCATTTACAGATTACAGGAATTAATTAATACCTGTTTTTACTTTAACTTACGTTATTTTTTTTATTAAAATATTTTTATATTTCAATCTGGCATTTTTTTATTAAAAAAAATACGTTCAGATACTTTTTTTTTTTGTTTATGAAAAAAATATTTTTAAAGTTTAGCATCTGTGCGAATATATATATATATGTTTAACAAACATTTTAATTTTAGCGTTTAGTTTTTTCCTTTTATTTGCGAACTTTTATTAAGTTTTTATTTTAAATAAATGTAACGACATATTTATATATCGTTACAATATATATATATATTGTACTGTGTTTGACCGTATGTGACTCGCTCTATCTTCTTCCAATGGTTTAGCTGTGTTTGAACCTTAATTATATAATACATGTATAATCTTATTTAATTATAAATATTATGTGAACGAGTTGGCATGTTCGAGCAAAGTGGAGAATACTATTGATAGCAGCACTGTCAATAATACCCACGATCAGACCGAGCTATGCAACACATATGATCACATTTCCAGATCGTGGCCCACCTCGACTGCTAGATCCAAACCCCTACTATACAAACACTTTATTTGTTTCAGAGTAAACTCCAGGTGCCAGCTAGTTCAGAACTAACATGTTTGGACAGTAAGCCCATAATCCAGTGCTCGAAAAATCCCTTAACGAGCTCAGTCTATTTTCTAATTCAATAAGAAAATATAGTTTCAAATAGTGGTGAAAAGAATTGACCGACAAATAAAGCTTTAAGTTTAAAGACAATTTATTTTAATTAACATTTAGTAAACTAATTTTAAATATTTTATAAATCTTATTTACTGATATAATACACACACATATATAATTCGCACACTATAATATCTTATGAGAAAGCATTAAATAATATTTGAAATTTAAAATACAATGAAATCAATATACTAGCACATGAATACACACAACATTTTAAACACACATATTACTAGTTTTTCTATGTATGCAATAGAGTTCTTAAACTTGACTCTTGAGGTTTTACGAATGCGATGGCTACTTTAGAAATAAGAAAAATGTTATTACCTAGGATTTTGAACATGGATGCTTCTGCAGGTGGCTGCTTCTAATGAAGTATTTCTAATTGGTTAGATTTGAAGTCTTCTTGTGGAGATTTGATACTGATTATTCCGAGGCATTTTCTTTAAGACAATTAGATATTGAGCAGCTTTAGGTTGTTATGCAGGCATCACTCTTATTGGGTAGGTTGGCTGTTTTCATCGGACTTCAGACTGGAGAAAGTTGTATATTTTCCGAGGTTTTAACACTGCATTCTTGATTCTGGATATATAATAAGCTGGCTGATAGATTGTACTGAACTGTTATCTTAAACGCAACTCAAATGCAGCTCAAACTCAACTAATTCGACTAACTGTCCGATAAAAAAAGTTGACTATTTATACATATGATGTGTTGTCACTTTGATATTCTCCAGCTATATCTATTGTCGAAATTCCTTTGATAATCTTTTAATTATGTGTTTTTGGAGATCGTTTAATTAGTAGCCATGCACACATGTTGTTTTTATATCTTTAATTAGCAGCCATCACTGTGTTTTTAAATATATTTTTCCCTTTATTTCATTTTAATATTTATTTTCATGTGTTTTTTTTTTTTCAATATGATTTTAACACACACATATACATGCATTTATCATTTCTTTGTTTACTCTTGCACATATATATTTTATTAACACGCACACATTAATTTGTCATTTCCGTACCTGTATATTTTATTCTAATGAATTCGATATCAGTTTTAAGATTACTTTCTTTCTTTAACTCGCATGAAAAGAGATTTATATTTCCAAACTTTACATTACATTTTAACCAATAATAATAATAAAAAAACTCTTTAACTTCTTTTATGAAACTTTTAGTTTGTTTCTACAGGAAACCCCCTCCTCCCTTTTAATTAATCAATTGTAATTTTTTATTTCAAGAACTCTTAAACTTTTAATTTTACGTTTCTTTTACAAAATATTTTTATTTTAATAATTTTTTAAACAAAATTATTATGTGCCAACATAACATTGTACCAGAATGTATATAATGTACATGCACAAAATGGTTATTGCTGAGAATTCAGCACAGCTAATCTTTAAAAGATTAGAATTTAATATAAAATTGGTCAAATAGATTGTAATTAAAACACATGTATAAATGTTTATATATGGGAAGTAAATAACTGGGTTTGGTCTATATTACATTCCCATTTCACCCACAGTACAAGTGTATGTGGTGTATTATTAACAAATTTATCTTATAAAAAAAGGAAAAATTACATAAAGAATAGTTTTAAGTTTGTAATGACTTTTGTTTACGTTAGGAACATTTTTGTTTTATTTGTAATGTTCCAATATACGATATACATATACAGAAATGTTTTTTTTAAAATATATTTTTAAATAAATATTTTTCTTTTTTTTAAAAAAAAAAAAGAAAAAAATATATAATGTCAAATTTTATATTTTCATTATAATGGATTTTGTTTTTGGTAATTATAAAGAAAAAGTTTTGGTAAATTGGAATTTATTTTTTTTAATATAAAAAGAACAAAAGATGGAAAGGAATGTTTTGTGGTAAAAGAAATTTTATTTTTTTGATTGGTTTTAAAGATAAAAATTAAAAGTTGGTTTTATCTCATGTAATGAAGCATAATGGGTGCTCTAATTTATTAAGATGGAAACTGTATAATTTCCATGATTAAAAAAGTATACTTTGTAACAAATAAAATTAAGGAATGTATAAAGTATATTTTAAATTATTATAGGCTGATGCAATAGCTCATAGGGAGGTAGTTTAATTGGCTGAAAGGGGACCATATGTGCTATCTATTAGTTGGAGAAAATAAACTCGCTCCTGAGCATTCCAAGTAGGCAGACCATAGGTTTTGAAAAAAAAAACTAAAAGTTGCTCCTGAGCAGTCCAAGCAGGCAGACCATAGCTTTTGAAAAAAACAAACTAAAAGTCGCTCCTGTGCAGTCCAAGCAGGCAGACCATAGATCCGATATTATATCACCATGAAGAAATACCTAGGAATCAAAATGAATTTTGAAACTCAACCATATCCGATTTTTTATTATCATAAAGAAATTTAAAGTAAGCTGAATTAAAAAAAAGAAAGGTGTGAATGTGGTAATAAAAATCAGTCGTGTTAAAACCTATCTATCGATAAGAAGTATAACTATAAATCTTCGAACAAGTACTTAATAGAGATGGCCATAGTTGTTCCAGTATACAAAAACCCATGGAGTAGGTCATCAGCAGCAGTAAACCACCAGCTCATCCCTGAAGCCCTACGATGTCTTAAAAGAAGCCACACAAAACCTGATAACAAAGACTCTTTGATACATGCAATGGCAAAGGAGGCCCTGTCTGCCCTGTGGAATAGTCCGTGTGGTCCGCTCGAAGTCAAACCTTATAACAGTTGTAAATACAAATGAGTTTAGATCTTTTGATATTTATTTATTTCTATATTCATTTGTTTTTTTTTTATTCTATAACTCAGTAATGTGTTTTTCTTATATACATGTAATTATAATCTTTTATGTAATCTTCATATCACTTATAATATATAATAGTTACATGCATGTCTCATTTAGATTCCCTACGTGGAGAATCTTTACCTCATAATCCTTTATTATGGCGATACCTTATGTAGAGTATCCTTCAGCCATATTGCTTATTAGGCATCATTTTATATGTTTAAAATAAATAAACGTAGATGCGTATTATGCATAAATATTTACATACCAAAACATAAATATACATAAAATATTAATTTATTGATCCTAGGGGTAATCCGTAGACATGCATGTAAACTAGTAGATTATTGTTTTTGTGTTAAATGAATTTAATACCTATATGAATTATGTTTCTTCGTAGAGAAATTTATTACATACAGTTGTTTCTTAAGCTATTATTTTTCAAGTGGGGAAAGGGGGTATAGACCACACCCATTATGCAATTATTTTAAAATGACATTTTCTTTGTATAAATCTTTTTTTTGGAAATAGATGTTTAACCTAACTAATATTTTTTTTTCAATTATATGAAATCTTTAATCTGACAAAATATTTAAAAATAATAATAAAGAGTAAAATTTTTTTTTTGTATAAAAAAAAATGGTTTGCCGCACTTATCTGTTCAGTTCAAATTACTTATTCAATCATTAGCATGTAACCGGAGTTATTTCAAGTAAACAGATCGAACCAGTCATTAACCTGAGATAGGGAAATAAATTATGAGCTAGATAGGGATAACTTACTGGGGGGTTATATTGTCTCACATTTTATGTCCGAACATATTTAAATTTTTTTCTTATGGTACATAACTGTGGTCATTTTATTTGCACACTCTCTCAGGAAGGAAAAGGGAGGATCAACAATACATTTCTTTGCTGAGGGTGTGTGAAGGGCTAAATAAAAAATATTTTAGTACTTTTAAATGTGTGTAAATTAAAAGAGTGACTATTGTTTAGTTAATCAGACTGATGTGGGATGATGTAACGGAATGTTCCGATTGACCTCAATTTTTTTAGGTTGTATCTTTTTCCTTTAATAATTTTTTTGGGATATTTGCTTTTCATATTTAACCATCGATATTGCAGGGGAATTATTATCGTTATTTCACAGCATCACATACATCACTTTTATGCTCTGTGCATATGTGGTCTAAAGATTTATAAGACTGGAAAGGGTGATATGGACGGACCAGTACAATATATATATATATGGACTTGAAAGCTAAAGGTTTCTGAATCAAAGCATGACCTTTTATTTTCAGTGTTCAAATATCATATACTTTTCTGAGTAACTGACATCTACTCTGAAACTAGATGGTATACGATGTTCACTATTTATCATGATCACAGAATAAATCAGCATTAACTTAGTTACAGATCTGGTATTGAGTGACGTTTTGAAGGGCAAGATGATTTGTTAATTACTTTTGAATTTCATTTTAAAGTACTTGGAAGATTTATAATAAGTTATTAGTAAATTTGTTTCCTGAGCCATTTAACTTACTGTTGAAAGTAGAACTCTTAAGAGTTAAGAATTTCTGATTTGATTTTGAAGTGAAAAATGAGAGGGAAGTGGAAATTATCCATTTGGGTAAGAAATAAAATTAAAGTGCTCAACCTACTATGTCTTTTATTCCAGCATTACCTACTTATTTTGAGCTGTTGATATTATAAATGTTTATGATAACGATTTTCAAGGCATTATATATATTGTACCCTTACTTCTCGATGTATAATATAGTTTGAAATACAACTAGCTCAATTAAATTATAGTGCCTAATTAAAATTTGCATATCTATTTTTAATTTACTTTTATATTATCATATTCTACTTAAATTTATTATTAATTATCAAAATCAATATAATTCTATAGTATGTACTAATTAAATAAGTATTTATTAAAATCATGAGACTGTGAAGTAAAGTTACAAAGTAATAAGTAGATTTACATTGAGTCAATATCTTCCAAGACATTGTCTCAATGGCATAAGAATACTATTACCTCCTTATCAACTTACTACTACCTCTACAGCATTCTTATGGCTTTTAAATAAAATAAACTATCTTTAATAATAATAAAATAAATAAATCTTAACTTTTAATTTTTAAAATATAATTAAATAATCTCAGGTTCTTCTAATTATCTTAAAGTAATGATAACTCATGTAAATAAGTATGATAAGGGATTTTATATCAAACCTAAATACACCTAACTTATTCTAATAATAATAATACTCAATACTAATCTTAGGGTATAACTTAATCTTATCTATTTCTGTTATATCATCAAGTCACTAAATAAATAATCATATGTATATCTTTTATTTTCATATAGTATCTTAATTTTAGTATTGATCAAAATCTTATAATTTAATAATCTGTGGCAATAAATAATATTGTACTCTTATATTATGCATTATAATTACTCTATGACCATTGTAATATAATGTAATAATGTCAATCAATTCTCATAAATGATAATCAGGAAAATATTGTATTTATTTCTAAAATAATATTAATAAATTCACATTGTGCAAATATTATGTTTCTTCAAATTATCTGCTGTCAAATGCTGTGGTGCAAAATAATGAACTCGACACACTTTTAAAACAAATTAAACAAATTTATTTACATTAACTTTGATTAAGAATTTATTTACAATATTTACAGTTCAAATTAGGAAAACAAAAGAAAATAAAAATATAAGAAAATAATAATACAAAATGTTTACACTGTTATTAGCTCATACTCCCAATAAGTAATTATACATTCATTAAAATGCTGTACTAATAATACTGAAGTATGTTTCCAGACTTAGACTTTAACAAACATCAGTGAACATCAATTATTACAAATAAATTTATGTAAATACTGTTTATGTAGCATATATAAACAATAAAACTTTAATAATTAAATTGCTACATCAATTAAGTATTACTGTTATTCATTCCATAATGTAATAGTATGTGTTCACTTTACCATTAATACTACTTTAATATCATAATATAGAAATTAATGTATCTGTGTAATGTAATAACAAATAATTGATTATAACTTTATATTTCACTTAATGCAATTCATGCTACAGGTTTTATCAAATATGCATTACATATATGTGTTGTTGAAATAATAATATTATTCAAATCATTCATTAATTTCAAATTAATAAAGTATTATATTAGATAAATTTTATGATTCTTTTCTATGTAAAATTATTACTTTACTTTATGTGTTATACTACTCTTTCTCAATAAATTTCTATCTACAAAAACATCCTCTAAACTTATTTAAAATTTCCGGAAAAACAACCTTCAACTTTAAATAAATACTAATTATCCAAACTATTTATACTTCGTCATCTATGTTCGGTAAATCTTCAATCCAACATAAACTTCTACATAAAACTTAACTTAATTTATCCAATAAAACAACAGTAAAATATAGACTTTTAAATCTATTCCTAACTTGCAATAAAAATAATTACTTGTATGAATAATAAATATAATTCTAATACTCCAACATAATAATAATAAAAATCAAAAATCAAAATTTATTTACGAAAGAATCATATAATTATTTCTAAGCTTCTTATGTAATGTTGTATCATATTTATATCATAAATTCAAATTATGCATATTTAAATAAAACTGTTACTGCCAATATAATGTGTGTGTATTTTTAAAATATTCATACATCCATTCAACAATAACATATCATTTGGTTGATCTAAAGAAAAAACATATTAAATACATCAAAATTATTATTATTATGATACAATTTTTACCATCAATAATGATTTAATGTACAGTCCATCTTCCAATATTCTTCGGAATTACAGCTTCATAAAATAATTCACATTTACACTCACGATCATTCTTTAATATATGACGTGTTATATTAATTATAAAATAAACTTATGTAATTAATTATTATATCATTTTTAGTTATTATTTTAAGAAATGTACCTATCTTATTTTTAATAAATTAATAATATTTAAATTTTATGTTAGATAAATAAAACAGAATTCATATTACGTAATTCCAGCGATGTCTTCTTTTCCACCATAATAGTTCTTTAATCCTAGGCATAAATTCACTAAAACACCATTTCCTTTTCCGGTCTATCACGTGTTTTTTTAAAAGTTTATGAAAAATGAAAATGTTCTTTTAAAACCAAAATAAAAGTTAATCAATTCTTCTATAAATATAATAAAATTAAAATAGTTTATCTGATCCGGATGCAGTTCTTTAAAATATTATTTAAAGTTATTATCTTAAATTAGTCTATAGTTTATGAAAAATAATCATTTAATTATTTTAAATTGATTGGGACGTCCACATATTATTTGTGCATTCCATAACCAAAATATCCAGGTAAGAATAAGCTTCTTTATTTATAAACGACCAGCGTTTAAATTATTTCAATATACTACTTTTATTATATTAAGACTTTTAGCTAATTATATTCTCAATTTATTTGCCTTTTAAAATTGTCAATATTCAGTCTTTTAAACATACAGACTTAACAAGGCAAGTATTTATAAAACTACTTTCATTTTTAATATCTTTACTTAAGATATATTTTTAAATTTATAGCTTGCAAAAAATACTTTCTTCATAAAGAAGTATTTTATTCTCTAAAATATCTATTTTCTAATAGTCACTAGTAATTAGCTTTTAAAATTATATACTGTCCAAAATACTACTTTTCTCCATCTCGTAATTTTCCGTACTAATCCAGCGTTTGTCATATTTCTAATATAAAGTTTCCGATATATTTTCACTATATATGATGTTCCCATGACTATTTGCTTGTAAATTGAGCTTAGTAGAGACGACCGATAGGGAAAAAATTAAGTTAACACTGCATGTTTATCATTTAAAATTTCTATAACTTATTTACAAAGACACTTTTATAATTTTGAAAAATGATTTTAAAAGCGTCTACAAAATTTACGTAGCTATTTTAAATAACACAATTAACTTTAAAATTCAATCACGAAGTCCTCTCCTAACAATTGACCTGAGCTTTTATACCGGAAGAAACTTCCCGTTTGATTGGTAGATTAAACAATCAACTTTGCTGGCTTATTTACATATTTTACCAACAACACAAAATTAAAAATAAATAATGGCTTATTTAATATTTAATATTTATTACATTATATTTTCTAAAATAATCTTTATCGTTTATTTAAATCTATTAAACACTTTTTCAAAAATATTCTCTTACTTACTTTTTAATTTTTAACTTTTATAAGATTATTTAAAATACACTAAGTTTATTTTTTTATACGTCATATTTTTAAAGCAATATTTTAAAAATCAGATTTAATATTCTACATTGATTTATCTTTATTTTATCTCGTGATAGCTCACGTATTATTTATAAATTTTATAACATGATTTTTAAAATAGTTTTGCAACTTTACTAAATAACTTCCAAGCATGTGTGTGTATATTTAATTAACATCTGTTTCTACTACAACACAAGAAACGCTTGTCATCGTCTAAAAATAAACTAACAATTGCATTTTTTAAAATAAATATTTTTTAAATAAATAAGATATTATAATAGATTTTAAAATAATTATCCAATATTATTAAAATCAAATATTAGTCTTCTATTTAAGTATTACAATAATTAAAAATATTTATATTCTTTTATATCATTATTTTATCAACAATAAATATATGCATTTAATTTTAACTTGTCTTTTTAAATACTTTAGCTTTAAATATTTATTTATTAAATTTATTAATGCAGTATTGATTATGGCCATTTTTCCAACTATATATTATAATCATCATCATTTAAAATGTCTCTCTCAATATCAGCACAATTTTACATATCAAATACTCATAGATTGCTTTAATTAAACTTTTTGAAATATTACCATAAGCAAAATTAACATCACATATTCAAATATATCTTAAATTTAAAATTTTTAATAGATTAGCACAAAAATTAGATGGTGACCCATACAAAAGGGCACAATATATATATGTGTGTGTGTGTGTGTTTGTTACAACCTGTGAAAATACAGTTCAGTAGAATCTAATGGAAATGTAGAAATAAAAAGTAGATAGAGGTGCAGCCGAGTTTAGTTGCTAAAGTATACACTGAAGTTTAAAATTGGAAAGATTCAGGTATAGAATAAAGTAATAGAGATTCTTTATTTGAAAGATGTTGGAATAGAATGTAAATGTTGAATAATATCCCCAAATTTTTGAAAAAGTAATTAATATAGCATTTATGTATCAAACAGCATCACATAAAGAAGAACAAATGAGCAACAAAGTGAATTGATTTATTTAAAGAAAAGTATTAAGTTGTTCATAAGTAATTCCAACTGTGATGTAAAAAAAAAGTCTGTGAAGGATAATTTTTTTTGTTGTTTATTATGGTGGTTGGTTCTCTGAAATAGTTTATTTTATAGTTTTGCTTTTTTCATATCTCTATAAAATTTGTGTAATTTTAATGTATTTATGATAATTGTCAATATACTAAAATAAATTAGATAGTGTGATTATGTTTAACTATTGTCTGAATTTATGTGTTATATATAATGTATCTTTGAACTTATCTTTGGATAGGTATACATATTTTAATTTTTTTTACTCTTCACTAAGTATGATCCAAAATAAAATGTCTCATTATTATACTAGTTTACGTATTTAAATATTAGTTTCCAGTATTGCACATAATGCTATTATATTAATCTATATGTTCTTCAACTTTCTGGATATGATTCTATTGAGTTTACTATTGTGAAATCATACTTTCTTTGGATCAGAAACATGAACTGAATGAACAATAGAATATTTCTTAAAGGGATATTTTATAGTGAATATGAGTTTTATAGGAGACAAGACCCCTTATGTTGTAAAGATTATCTCAAAGACATGCTAAAGAAATGCAATATTTATTATTTCTATTGGGAAGATATGATAGAAAACAGAATACATTGGAGAATTACTATTAGATATGGTGTTGAAATATTTAAGAAAAAACAGTTTTTTTACCAAGGAAATTAAAAGACAATCTGTAAAATCAACAAGTAAACAAAAAAATTGTACTAGCATGTTCAATATGTGGATGTATTTGTGGTTCACAGATTGGTTTGTATAGTCACTGCCAAAACTTCTTTTTAGAATAGTTTCTCTCTCTCTCTCTTTTGCAGTTGGAATGGCCATTTTTTTTTTGAATAGATGTTTTTATTATTATTATTATTATTATTATTATTATTATTATTATTATTATTATTATTATTATTATTATTATTATTATTATTATTATTATTATTATTATTATTATTATTATTATTATTATTATTATTATTATTATTATTATTATTATTATTATTATTATTATTATTATTATTATTATTATTATTATTATTATTATTATTATTATTATTATTATTATTATTATTATTATTATTATTATTATTATTATTATTATTATTATTATTATTATTATTATTATTATTATTATTATTATTATTATTATTATTATTATTATTATTATTATTATTATTATTATTATTATTATTATTATTATTATTATTATTATTATTATTATTATTATTATTATTATTATTATTATTATTATTATTATTATTATTATTATTATTATTATTATTATTATTATTATTATTATATTCATATGTTGCATATGTGTTATAATGTATACTGGATGACAATGTCAAATATGTATCTAAAGGTAGAGTTTGATTTTATGTCATTAATACAGTTATTGTGCACAAAATAATATGTATATATTAAACCTATTGCATCTTAAACTGAAACTATGATATTATTGAAGGTTTGCATTTGAGAATCTGGCTATTATTTACAAAAGGATCATCTTTATGTTTTAATGTAATGTGTAAGGTTAAACACTATTGAATTAGCCCTGGTGTTTTTATTGTAAGGTAATGTTCTTAATTTTTCTGAATAAAATTTTTGCTTTTTAATGAATGTAATTTACTCTGAATCAAAACAAAAATATTTTTATTGAAAATTTGATACTAATTTGCTATTGAGATGATTTTATTATAATTTCATATATTTATTATCATCATTCATCAACCATTATTGATTTACTGAAGGTTTCTTCACATTGAGTCCAGTTTTTTTTTTGTGATCCATAGCTTTGTATCTTTACATCACACCAATATACTTTTTGTTTCATTCACCCATCTCATATGATATGTTTCTAGTTTTCTTATGTTTATTTGGAATCCAAAGTAAGACTTCAATGGTTCATCTATTATCAACTCTTTTATCAATTTATACTGGTTTTATTCTTTGTGTGTTTTAAGTTCTATTTCAATTTTGCATTTTTTAAACATTATTTTCAATATTTTATACTATTTGTATCATTGTATTAGTAGTTTTTATTTTTTTTATTTGAAATATACGTTTTTGTAGTTATATTATTTCCTTTCTCATTAAATTTTGAAAAAAAAAAAAAAAGTATTATTCTCTATTATAGGTCAAGTTTTGAATTGCATTTGTTATTGCTTTATGCATATGTAAACATTTGGTTGTCTGTTAAATTTTGTTCACATATTTAGAGGGAAGAATCTCTATTCCTTTTTAGATTCATTCAATAATTAATCCTACTAATCAGTATTTTTTCTTCTATATCCTCTATTTATTTATTTTTATTGTTGTTCTTTTTTTCTTTTAAACTTCTTTAATTTTTATTTTTGTATAAATATTCACTCAAGTTATCTCTTCAAGATTCCTATATGTATCATTCCAATAAATATTATATTACTGAGATATGTTAGCAAATATGAATATCCTATCTATTGTTTTTATTCTTATTCTTGTCTTACAATATTTGGTCTTTTGATGCCAAGCCATAATTTTTTAATCAGTATTTTTTTATTTTATTTTTGACATTTACTGGTTATCATTAAATAAAACAAAAGTTTTATTTTATCACTTGAGTTATGAATTATTTTGCAATTAATTTGTGTCCTATGTGATGTAGCTAAATGATAGAATAGCAAGGTGAGGGCTAAAAGTTCTAGGTTCAGGATCACTTCAGCAGATTCATCATCACCAGTTTGTAAAAGCAACATGACAAAATCTTGTCCCTGTACTTCTCTCTCATTTATTCTTCAGTCATTCTTTTCATATTTGCATTTGAGCTGCATCCAATTTCAATAATCATAGTAAAAAAAAATATTTTAGTCTATTCCTCAATCTTATTTCTAAAAACTTTATTTTCTCAAACATTTTATAGAAAGATATTCTGCTTTAAATTGTGTTCTAATAAATTATTTTTTTATTTTCACTTTTATCATATTCATTTGTTTTTTTTCTATACTGACTTTTCTCAATATCAGATCATTGTTTATCCAATATATCCACATCTCCTATTTTGTTTTTGTTTTTGCTTTCCCAAAGATTAAGTTTCATCACCTTGCCAGCATTACCTTGATAAAATTTTAACAAATTGCATCCTTTTTTTAATATTATTATGTTTATATTATTAATAAGATTTTTTTATTTTGAATCTGTTTTGCCACCAGGATTCCTTTTTTAATCTTAACCAAATATCTGTTTTTATTAGCGACCAAACTACCAAAATAATAAAATTATTTAACTTGTTTCAGTTTTGTCCTATTTATCCATACATTCAAACATCTTTTCATTTGCTATTTTCTATTGTAATCTTATTTGAATATTTATTAATGTTTTATACATTTCCTTTTTTTTTTTAAATTCATAACGAAAGCTCTATCATCAGCATAGTGAATGTTAGCACAAACTTATCATTAATTTAAATTTATTTAATTTGTTTTTTCATGGTAATTATGTTATTATCAGTAAATAAGTTGAATGAATAGGCTTATAATGGAATCTTCATATCTATCTTTGTGCTACTCAACCTTCTATCCTTTCAGTCAAGACTCACATTCTTCAGGTAATGCATTTTTCAATCTACTTTTTCAAAAAATTTTTGGGAATCAATAAAAAGCACTAAATATTTTGTATTCATTTCTAGTCTTTTCTGAAAAAATATTTTTAATGTTACATCATTTTTTTAATAATCTATATATAACTTGGTTTAGATTAAATGAATAAATCCTCAATCTGTCTCAGGCGTGCTTTAATGTCATGTGATTTTTTGGGTACATCGCTTTACAATTACTTTAAATTTTTTTATGAAATATACCAAAAAATATTAAGGAATTTCACTTCTTGATGACAATGTGATTATCATCAAGTTGGGGGAGAGGATTTTTATGAAAAAGCAGTGCTTGTTGATATCTTTGTGAAGAACTGTTGGAGAAGTGATTGTTGTGGAGTTGATAAGAGTTGAAATTGATTATGGATAAAATAATATTTAATTTTTGGCTAAAAAATAAATAATAAATAATACTAATCCAATGGTTTATTGTTTGGGAATTTATTGAAAGTTTCTAAACCCTGGAAATAACAGAGCTGGGCCTTAAGTTCTGGAGACAATACTTTTTCCACTACAGTAAACTACACAGACTATTTAATTTTATGTAATAGCAGTGTGTTTGGAATTTGTACTTGTGTTACAATGTTCTTGGTTTAAAATGTGGGGTGTATTGACTCCCTACTTGTCCAAAGGCAAATAGAGTAGTAATAGAATCTTATGATGAAATAAAAATTATTGATATAGAAATACCATGATCTCCACAAATGTTATAATATATTGGTTTTATGCACATGCAATTTAAAGGCAAAATGTCATGGGGCTTTGTAAAAACTTCATCAAATTTTCATTTGATGAGGTTTTTATCATTAATGTAGATAACTTTAATGCGATTTCCTGAGAAACTGAATTAGTAAAAAAAGAAAAGAGAGCATATATATGTATATTAATATTTAGTAACATAAATTATTAATTATTTAAATTAAAATTTAGTGATAAGTTTTCAAATTAAAAAAAAAATACTTATTTGTAGTTTAAAGTGAAGTGATTTATTTGAATTTTATGGCAACATTTTTTTTTTATTTTTAGAAAAAATAAAGAAATTTAAATTACAGATAATCATTACTGTTCACTTGTGGAGAAAATAATTAAATATAAATGTAAAATGTAATAAGTATTATATTTTAAACCAAATTCTCATTATCAATATTTTTTAAGTTTCTACTTGTTTACATTTTATTTTCAAGTAACCGATTTGAAATACTCTATATGTTTTTTTATATTAAATTTTAAGGTTTTTTCTTTTTTGGGGGGATTTGATCTGCTTTTAAAAATCTAAATGAAATAGAAACAAAAATTATATAATGATATACTAGTTTATTAAACCATGTCTAACTACAAGAAAATCAAATACATTTAACATTTTAAATCTGTGCTAGTTTTTTGTTGTTGTTGATATTTTCTATTTATATTTTGTACTTTTAGCAGCCATAAAGAATTTATCATGTATCATGTTTTAAATTATGTTTTTTTTTTTTAAATATACAATAGACTTGTAGCAATCAAAGGATTAAAAATAAAAATAACAATACTTTATTTTTTGTGTAGCCTAAAACAATATTGCTTATTGTCCCAACCTGTGACTTCTGCAGGATACTAACAAATGATCAAATAAATAATAAAATTAATTTTGTTCTTGTTGAATACCAATACTTCATTTGGTTTTTCAGTTTACTTACAGCATAAATAAAAATATCTCCCTCTACTAATTTAGAACCATCTATCGTAGACTTGAGTAATTAGTGGTTACCATTCGGTTCCAGCTTTTAATGCCAACTCGGAGTTGGGGCTTATGATACCCTAAAATTCGATGATCACTGATTACTCAAGCTTTCATAGATGGTGTCAGAATTATAGAAATAAAAACTGTTTTTATCTATTGTTAAGTAATAGCTCACTATTTAATAAATCTGTAATAAATTGTAGTTATTAAAAATGTATTTTTTCTTGTCAATTTAAAAGTCTTGCTCAAAAACAAATTTGAATTGTACGCAGTAAATGTATATCTTAATAATAGAAGGACTCATCAAATTTATTATGAATTTCTAAAACTGAGATGCTGCAATATATTGTGTTGAAGAATTGTAAACAATAACAAACTATCACCAATGATGTCTGAGGGTTTTTATTTGCTTATAGTATCATTTGCCCCAGTTATTCTAACTGCTTTCATTCAATTACATATAGAATAAAATGATTTCTCTGTAAGAGATGCCAGGTATCTGCAAGAATAGTGACACACATACTTGTAAGTGAAAGGTTAATATTAAATATATTGAGAATAAATCCATCTTTCTAAGGTAATTCATGTTCAGTAACATTCTCATATATATATATAAATTAATATTTTTGGGAATAAACGGTGTATTATTTTGCATTACAATCCGATATTTGTACGGACTAGCAACCGCCATTATCAAGGTTAATTTTTTTCTTTTCTTTTTTTTTGTTTTCAAAAGTTAACCTTGATAATGGCGGTTGCTAGTCCATCGAAATATCGGATTGTAATGCAAAATAATACACGGTTTATTCCCAAAAATATTAATTTATCTTCCAACCATGAAAATATTAAATATAATATATACACACACTGAGTGAAACAACTCTTCAATGTTGCATGGTATTCAGAAGTAGTATGCACCTATGCATGACATACAGAGTGAAACTTTCCTATCAATGTATGATGCATAACAACGGTATTAACATACATGCATATAGAAACAGCTTTTTTTTTGTAAATGATGCATGATGCTTAATGACAGTATAAACATATGTATATACATACAGAGTGGAGCAATTTCTTCTAATGATGCAGGTTGCTTAGCTACAGTAGAAGAAACAATGCATATATACAGAGCTAAATACCTTTTCTCCAAGATGCTTCAAAATTCTATGACTATACACTCATGTATATAGAGTAAAACAACTTCTCTCTACATGAGACATGATATTTACCAACAATATGACACCATACATAAGAATGAAACAACTGTCCAAAGATGCATGACAGTTAGTAAGAATATGAACATTCATACATTCAGAGTAAAACATCTCTCTAAATGATGCATGATGCTTATCAACAGTATGAAACATAGAGAATGAATTAACTTATTTTTAAATTATGCAATTACACATACCAGAAGCATGTACATAGAGAATGAAATAACTTTTTCAGAATTGTATCATATTTAGAAATAGTATATACATGGTTATACAGTGAAATAATTTTGCTCAGAGTGATGCATTTTGCTTTTAGCAACATTGTGATTTAATATGTTTCATCAAAGTAAGAATACATTTCGAAATGTTTTCTTAATATTAAATATCAGACTTATATTTAACAGGCTTTTTAGATGCTGTTATTAAAATTCTGATTTTTAATCAAATCAATTATTAGTGTAAATTATATATAATTAATGAACTCTAAGAATTTTTTCCCTGATGGGAACTAACTTAGATGTATCATCAAACACATTTATTCAGTTCAGTTATTTAAGATTGTTGAAGGTCTTTTTCATTTTTTGATGATCAGTGTCACATCTGAATATTGTGGTCAGTATCCATTTATCTCTTCTAGCACTGATGTGATTATTACTCTTACACAAGAGTCTCCAAAAACTCGATTTTATCTATTCCATGGATTTATTGGGATATATACATATTTAAATGAATAAAAGTATGACATTTTGCTGAATCAAGTTTTTTTTTTATAATAAAAAACTTAGTACTTATTTATGCATTGAAAATGTTATATATATATATATTGTAACCAGTTGGGTTACATGGTACATCCATAATAATATAGTGTGTGTGCATATATATATATATATAAATAAAGTACAGGAAAAATAGAAATAAACACAGACAAAAATTATAGTAGATATTTTCTACATTTACTGAAATAGAAATAAATAAATAATAACTCTGATTTAAAATATTGTTTTATAAATTAAACTTTTAAAAGGTCTGAATAAATATAAATATTGTATTATTATTATTATTATTATTATTATTATTATTATTATTATTATTATTATTATTATTATTATTATTATTATTATTATTATTATTCTGATTTTGAAATGTAAAAACACCATACTTATTTTGGGAATTTTTTTTAATTAATTAAACACAATTTTTATTTATTAGAAATCCTCTAAGTAAAGAAATGTATATAGATTCCCAGGGATTAGAGAGATAAAAATAAAATTCTGTTTTTAATCAAGGTGTTGTTATAATACCTCAGATGATTTTATAAAAAGGGCTGATAAAAAATATCAGTCAGTCTGGATAATAATTTTTGTAAGAACAGTCAGCTGAAAATTGGTTTCAATATTTTACTGCAACTTGATAAAGTGCAGCAGTTGGTTTTAGCTGACCAGAGAGTTGGCAGAATAGTTACCATAAACTGATGTAGCTGAAGGCAAGATAGGAGACTTTTGTCCTTAGCAGGAGTTTGAATTTACATGGAAAAAATGACCCATTTTTTCATGCTGAAATTCATAGCCTGAAATTATCAAACCAAGACAGCTGCTTGCCTGGAACAATCCTAGACAGAAAGAGACCAACTACAGACCAAGATTTTACATGAATTATGTACTTTTACCTGATAGTGACAACAAACTTGGATTATATTTTTATGATGGATCAAAAGAACCAACTTGCCCAAGAAAAACACCAGCTGAATAAAGAAGTAATTGTACGTATGCTGCTGTGTCTACAAATGCGAAGAGAAGCACAGATAAACTTGCAAACAAAAGTGAGTTGTTTTTCAATAATTCATGTGGGAAGACATTTTAAATCTATATTTTTAAATTTAAAGATATTTATAATTAGTTAAGAGGTAACCTAATAAAAAGCTTTCTAACCTCTCAAAAATTGACTATATTTTCTTTTAAAAAAAAGAATTAAGAAAGCTGTAATAGAATTTGATAAACTGAGTTTTTTTTAAAATATTGATTAAATATGTAAATTTTATGTATATTCAAATGGAATTTGTAATTGTAGAAATTATTCTTATTTATTGTTTCACAAAATTAAATTTATAAATAATCTGTGCCTACATATATGTCAATGCTTGTCAAATAGGACATATATGCAAATTTAAGCATTTTGTTATTGAATATTAATTGTATATACCTAAATCACGCATCTGTGCGCGTATACATGTAAAGCTTAATCATTTTTTAAATATATATTTTATGTTAATTGAAATGTATTCATCATATATTATAGAACACATGCCTGTGTACAGATATATATATATATATAATAAATAAAGTTTGATATCTGTATTCGTTTCACAATATATGTAATATACAAATCAAATATATATATATATCAAAATACAGTACAATTTATATAAACTATATTCTTTTAGAAGTACTTTCGACAAAGTACTTCTAAAAGAATATAATTTATATAAATTGTACTGTATTTTGATATATATATATATATTGTAGATATATATATAGTATTCAATTATTTAAAAAACATTTTTTTATTCTTTTATACATACAGAGATTTATATGTATAGATTTATTATTATGAATAAGCAGTTCTTTTTTTGTGATTTATTATATAATAATTTTTTTATTAAATAATATGTGTTAAATTTATTTAACTTTCATTTTGTTAAAATAGAGTAAATCAGAAAGGTGTAAAATAAGGCAATTAAGATTGTTAGATTAGGAGATAAAAATGTACACGTGTGAAACAATGAATACATCTGTACAAACACAAAGATGCTTTTACACTTATTCCTGATGGCTATAGATTCCAAGTTTGTTGTTATCTGTATCTTAAGATTATTTTTACAAAAGAGGTGCTTTGATGTAGATAACGATAGCGATCAATTTTAAGTCTTTATTGATTGTGACCGACGTCAAACTTGTGAAGCTTTGATTTTTTTTTTAAGATAAAGATTTCCAGATGTTTTTTTTTCTTTGGTTGAAATTCGCGATATAAATGATTGAAACAATTTTTTTAATCAGTTAGTCTTAAAATTTTTTTAGAGAGATGATGAGTTAGTCATTAATTTTTTTAGAGTGAGAGTCACTCAAATTATTATTATTATTTTGAGACTCAACTCAGTCGGTCCTTCCTTGTTATTATTCTTAAGCAGGAATGTAGGCTCGGATTTTTTTTTTAAAAGAGAGTGAACACTTTAATTTTTTTTTCTCACTCCTTGAAAGTTGAAAAAAAGAGCAAATGAAATGTGCGTTTATATAAAGCAATTTCCAGCAATATTAAAGAAGAGGAGAGAAATGGAACAAGATTGAATTTATTAGAAGTTAGTAATAATTACATAAAAATGATATTAACATATTTGGTTATGCATAATACTATGCCTCTGCATTGCTAAACCATTTTTTTCTGCTTCCTGGTTAATACAGAATGAGTCAAAATCACTGATCTGTCTATGAAGTCATGTATCCAGTAATAACCAACAAAATGATAGATTTTGAAGCCAACCACACAAGCTATATGGAATGCTTTGTTTCTAGTTCCTGGCTTATTAAAAGCTCATTACTTTCGAATGAATGGAGAAGAGGAAATAGGAGGAAAAGAAAATCTATAACAGCCATGTAGAACCAAGTTTGAAGCCATAAATCAAATTTTTTGTTGATTTACCTCAATCATCTAAAGTGTCAACAGCAATTATTTTTTTTAAAGGAGAGAGACAAGCAAATCCACCGGTACCTACTTATTCAAAGTACTTATAATAACTTTTTTTTTTAAATGGTAGAAGGAAGCCAATCAACAGTGAATAATAATGGAATTGAAGAAACAAGCAAGTCAATTGATTCAGCATTATCTTAAAAATATCTGCAATAACTTTTTTTTTGTTGTTGTTGTTGGTGAGCACAGAAACGCAGTCTGAAAATTCAAACTCAGGACATTAATAAGAAGTAAAAAGTAGACGGGTAAATATGAACTTTCTTTAACCGATTTTATTCTTTTACTTATTAAAAGTAAACCTTAATTTACTGGTCAAAGCAATTTTCTTTTTTGATACAGAAACATTAAAGACTTGTTTATCTATAGTTATTTGCAATATCTCACAACATAGCACAAACATAGTTTAAATCTTTAAACTTAAATTTTTCATTATTTTTTTTTGTTTTTTTTTTTATTATATATTGTAATGTTGAAATGTTTTTTTTTAATTGTTCTTCAGTTGTTAATGATAATGAGCAACCTATAGATATATGCATTTATAATGTTTTTTTTATTTTTATTTTATCTTGTTGCATATTAAAAGTTATATATGTATTTTATTTTCTTTCGCTATAAGGTTGCAAAAGAAAAAGATATTTTTATATGTGTAATTTATGGGTATACATTTTAAACATATATACTAACATTACCGAATGCGTGAATGTGTAACTGCTTATACAAACACATCAAAGAATAGGTTATATATGATTAGTTTAAAATGGTAAATTGAAAAATAGGGCATTACATTTGAATGGAAGTGAAATAACATATACAAGTTTCATCTGAAATTTATTTTATGATATGATGAGTAAGAAAAGTCTTAAATAAGCATTTATAGAATATTTTTTTTTTTTTTTTAATATTGATTTAAGTCAGCTTATTTTGAGATATCAAGAAAAGTGACAAACCTATATATTAAGTTTATTTGCTTATACTTATATAAATTTTTATATTAATAAGCCATTTATTTAATTGTCGATTTGACTTTAAAGAAGGAAAGAAAGAGTAGTAGTGTTAATAAAATATAATTATATATCTTAATTGGTTTCCGAGTTATTATTAAGAATATTGTGTTTTTTTTTTTTGTCTTAATTCTATCATTTTAATTCATCATCATTGCTCGCAGTTATTAAGTATTACCATTCGTATATATTGAGCAATCACTTGCAAATATTAAGCGTCCGCAAAACAATAGGTAAACTAGAATGTTGATATTTAAGTATTTAAGGATTATGCTTGAGAATAACCAAATTTTGATAATTATAGTTCAACATAGAAAGCTAAAATTGTGTTGTGTCCATGAATTTAGATCATCCTCATCAAAGATGGATATCATGTTATTAGTTAAAAATGTTTCAAATAATACTATATAAAAGTTATGATCGCCATCAATCATCATTAATAAATAATAATCATTAAATTTAATGTTTAGCGTAATGAATATATTTTAGTAAATAGGGGTTTATAGAAAATTGAATATTATGCAAAGAGATTCATGATGATCAATCATCACCATTAGTATTATTAAATCCCAGTATGAAATAGGATAATTTTAATAGATGCCTATAAGTTTATAAAGATGAATTTATTGTTGTGAGTTTATTGATAAGCCATGGCTGGTATCATCATCACTATTATAATCATTATTATGATATCACTATTATTATCATTATTACGATATTATTATCATCATCATCATTATTACCTTTATTGTGATAAATAATCTATTTAAATGGCCATCAATATCAATAATGGTCTTCACATGCTTGTTTGGAAGCCATTAATAGGATTATACATGTCTGTTTATCAATATACGCTAATGAGCTAGCAATGTCTATAAGAATCTTTGATCTATAGTATAAACTTTGGTAATATTGGGATCTTGTAATTTTATCAATATAGATAAAATGTAAGAATGTCATTTTTGTTCAATAGTCATCCAAGTCATGTGTAATAAATATGTACTGAATGAGTTTGAACTCAAGTACACTATAAATAGATACTTATCTAGATTGAAAACAATCTAGTGGCGCTCATGGAAAAACACATGTACTTAGCTAAACTGAATAAAGAGTGATATCATCCCTTTCCAACTTCATAATATTAGTTTTATAAAATATATTTTTTTATAAGTTGTCATGAATAGCACCCGTGTGTGCATATGACCATGAATGGTCTTATATATTTGGAAAGAAGGATAGGAAGGATTCTTTGTTAGAAGAACCTAGTATTGGAGATAAGCATAAGGCACTCCAGGAATCTCACAGTGGGTACTTTTATTCAGTTGCTATATTTAATATTATTTTTATTAGATGACAATGGCCAGTATGTTTTATTGTTCAAATGACTGCCCCAATATATAAATAAATACCAAGAATCTTTAATGCTGATATGTTCAAGTGGCACAGTGATTCTATAATTTCTTTATCTATGCTATGATGAATTAATATAGTTACAAATGGTACAGATTGGATAGGCATATATCTAATAATTAATAATTTCCCCTATCTAAATATTTATTATGGTTACAAATGTGACATATTAAAATAGTTACAAATTATAGTTACAAATACATATCTTTTATATTAATTTAATAATTACAAATACATATTATATTAATTTATAAATATTGTTACAATATATATATATATATATGTGTGTGTGTGTTTGTAGAAACTAATTAAGAAATAATGCAGTTGATGTAATAACTTGAATTTTGTTGTAATATTATAAATTACAGTGTAATGACTTTTATTATTGAATACTTTTCAAAATCAGAACCCTTATAAGACCTTAAATATCTTTTTTTTTTATTATTATTAATAAACTTGAACTTAATTGTTAAAAATTTTTTTCATCATCTTTGGTCACATACAGTAATAGATCTTGTGTTCTCTGGGCTAGATTCAGACACAGATAAATGGGGATGTGTACTTAGTGCTTTGGGCATCCAGTGATGATCAGTCATCATCCTGGGTGGCACATAAGATACTCTTTAAAGCCCATGCATTATTATCTTTTATTTTACTTTAGTCTTATTAAAAATTTACATTTATAGTTGGCCACTACAAATGGTCTGAGCATTGATGATGATCAGCATGTTTTTATGTCCCAGCATTATTGTTTTGATTTCTGATTATTGTGTATTTTAATAGATGGGCACTAAGCTGGTGCATCCAAGTCATGTTTATATAATTGCCCAAGCTGGCAAAGGCTCAATAGTTAGCCTGGTCTACAGAAGATCCAATTTCAATCCAGCCACAAGATGGTCTGGTGACTTTATTCTGATTTATTATATTGTGGATCATTCATGACAATGAATGGTATTTTGAGTATTTCTCTTGATATTTACTTTTTGATAATGCTGGTTGATATATGATTAATATTTAATTATGTTTGTAGTTGCTCTTCTGAGTTGACTGGCTGGTCTCTCAATGTTCTGAGAGATTTATAATCTCATTTTATTCTTAAATATATCTCATATACTTTTGTAAATTATTGATATTTCTTTTTAAGTGAACTGCAAGTGATGATGATGTTTCCATCACCCCAGTTCAATTTTACTTCCTATCAGTCTACCCACCCCATCCCGTTACAATATATATATATATATATATATATTCTACTGCTTTCTTTCTAATAACATAGTAAAATATTTTTAAATTATAATTTTTTTTTGTTAAATTATTTGCTTTTGAATATACCCATAATGTATATGTTTGTATGAGACTTTCAATATGCATAAATATGGAAATGTCTGAGTATATGTAATTTAAAAATAAAACATATAATATATATGCAAATTACATGTCAAAATTTTTAGGTGAGGTTATAATCTCTGGTCACCAAGGTAGTAATCTGATATGAAATTCAAATAATATGTATCTTTTTTATTAATTTTATAATCAATAGTTAATATTTATTTTAGATTGACATTTTAGCTTTAATATTTATTTCTAATAAATGAAGATTTAAATCAAAACGGGTTGGTTAATAATATAAAATTAAATGGAAATATGCAAAATTAAATGAATTATTTAAAATAAATTTAGTAAAACTCACTAGGTAGTTAAATGATGGCAGAATAATATAAAATTGTATTCATTCTTTTTATTAAAAACTTTCACTCTCACATCCCTCCTTCTCCATATATATATATATATATATATTGCGATATCTACATAAATGTAGGCTCGCATGTATATATTATTGATTCTCAATAATATTAATAAAGAGAAGGGTTTCGTTAAAAGAAATAGAAAAAAAAAAAGAAAAAAAAAATTTAGTTAAAAGGATTCTAAAAACTTATTTTAAAAGAAATTAGAAAAGCTAAATAATGATGAAAGATTAGAAAGGAAAGGGGAGGGGTGTAAAACTGAACGCGTCTCTTTCTTTCTTTGTTAAATAAGAAAATCACTTGTAAAAAGAACGAAAGAATAATTATAATTGTGAAATTAAAAAAAGTAAACTTGTACCAAATTTCCAAATAGATTGGTACAAGATAAAGTGAGAGAAAGGAATGTTGCAATTAGTAACATTCAATATTTAAAAGAATGAAAGAAATTAATTATAATTGTAAAATTAAAAATGTAAACTTGTACCAAATTTCCAAATAGATTGGTACGAGATAAAGTAATGAAAAGGAATGTTGCAATTAGTGGCATTCAATATTAAATGTATCAAAAGAATGAAATGAAAATTGTAATTAGAAATTGGAAAAATGTAAACTGTATAAAAAAAAAAAAAATTCCAGATAGTTGGTAAGATAAGAATGAAAAGGAAAGAGGCAATTGGAGACATTCGATAGCAAGACAGCGAGGGTATAAGCAGAGCTGATTTAGAAGTAACCGGTTGTGTTTTTTTTTGCTGGCTAGAATTTAACAAAATAATAATAGAAGGGTACGCTGACATGGAGGGCTAGTGGCAAACACCGGGCGTTTGCTCGGTCTATCTCCGTCTAACCATTCGCTCACTACTTATAACAACTAAAATGCTGCCGAGAAGAGACCGCCGTTACAGAACCAGATCTGCCTGGAGATTCGAAGTAGAATGTTGAAGGGATGAATACCGACTAAAATGTGGAATTAGAAAGGAAACAAACCCACGTCAAAAGACTATAAACTCTCACTCCATTCACTGGAACGTCTGAAAAAGCGAGCAACCATCTCTGCAAAAGAAGGGAAGGTTTTTCCCCCCGCGATGGTTGACCCGACATTGGAAAAATCATACCTAGGTAACTATTAATACATGCATGTCAGAATTAATTTGAAATAAGAAATCAGTCAGAACTAAATTATTAAAAAGTTGCGCAACACTTCGGACAGTTATCATTAAAAGAACTTATGATTGTAATCTATTAATGTATGAGAAAGTAACAATTGGGTTACGATAATTTATTTAATGTTTCATTTGAATTATATTCTTTATTGTCTATTTATGTATTTATTATGTTAGCGTGTGGATATATATGTGTGTTTTAGGATTTTGTTATTCATTATAATTAACGAATTGCAAATTAAATTTTATTTATAAAAGGAAGTATTTAGTCATTTGCGTTGTCTTTTCTCTACCAAGCGAATAACTATTTAGAGTGAATTAAAATTAGATCAGTGAGCTAACAAGTTGATTAATTGAGGAATAAAATAAAGTAAGCTAAATGGATAAATAAATCCAGTCTGTATTGTAAATAGAGTAAAGGAAGGAAGTGCTATAATTTATATTCCTGCTGTACCGTGATAATTCCGGGAAATTTTATAAATATTCCAGGCGCTGGGCAGAACTAATTATTCGATACAAATAATTTGCCCAGCAGAGAAGAAGCGTTTAATTGGGAAATATAATGCTGGGATGATATTTTATTATGTCAGTGTTCAATTAAGAATATATACTCGATTTTAGGGTGTATATTGGCTTCTTGCTTGTGGTAATCATCATCATCGGTGGTTAACCGGTCGATCACATAATTAAGTGCGGCTGGGGTCTTTAACCGCACGGCGGTGGTGTTACAGTTTTGGGGGCCAGTCCGGGATCTTGTCACATTCAGAAAAAAAAAAAAAAAAAGCAGATTGAATTAAATTATAGCGCCCTGAGTAAAATAGATATACCCATATGTGATCTATACAGCGAGGTTAAATAAAGTCAAACAATCGGAAAACCGAATTTAGACTGAGAAATATTTTATAAAAAAAAAAAGAAAGAAAAAAAAAGTTTTTTTTAAAAAACAAATGGGTTTTGTTTCAAATTAAGAATTTATATGTGTTATTATAAAAATATATATATAAAAACGACAAAATAGTGTTAAAGGAAAAAGTGTTAAAATAAGGATTAGACGGCATAACCGTATATATGTAGTTATATAGTAGTTGTAGAGACAATAGAATAATAATAAAAGATCGCTTGGTGAGAGAGGGAAAGTGGAGCAAAAGACAACTGAATTTTATAAAAAAGGAGAGAAAGAGACGGGGTAAAATTTTCTGGGCACGATCTACATTATATAAATAAATAAAATCAAGAGAGGGAAAAGATTTTATTGTTTGAATAATAAAAGCTTGTGAGTTTAAGGGGATCTTTAAAGCAGCATAAACAAGTGAGTTAATGGATGAGGACGGACAGGCCAGCAAACGTACCTAATATGAAATAGAGTTGATAAACAGTATTGCATTTTATAATAATTGGGAGAAAATAATTACTTAGTAGGTGATAATATTTAGTTAGAGTCAATGCAAACGAGGTCGAAAGCAAAAATGGACGATCAACTTGCAACCACGAAAAGTACCAGTGAAGAACAAACGGAATTATCCGGAGAAACAGATAGGGAAAGAGAAATAGAAACCAGTAGTGGAAATGAAATGGACATTAATGATGATAAACGAGAGCCGAAAGTTAGTATAGAAATTTATAATTTAATAAAAATGATGGAGAAAATGGGGGAGGATCAACGGCAGTTCATAAAGGAGATAAGGGAAAGAGATGAGCAGAGAGATGAAATAAATAAGAAAATGATAGAAGATCAGCAAAGGTTTATGAAGGAATTAAAGGAAGATAATAAAAAGATGATAAACGAGTGGCAAAAACAGTTGGATGACAAATTCGACATAAAAAATGGAGTGTTAAGTAAAAGGATTGAAGAAACCTCAAATCAGATTTTTGTCACGAATGAAAGGTTAAACGGACAGGCTGAGTTACTAGAAAACTTAGAGCAGAGACTCACTGGAGAAGTAAATAATTTAGAACAAGAGGTTGTGATGAAAGTAGAGGGAAGGATGGCACAGTTTGAGGATAAAATAGAAACTGTGTGTCGAGAAGTAGAAGAGGTTAAAAATATGAGAGGGACAAGTTTGTGGGATAGCAGGCGCAATAACGTGGTAACGATAAATCAATTTTTGAAAATTCGAGTTTTTTCGGGCCACATGGGAGAAAACCCCATAGAACACCTGGGTAGCCTTGAAAGATACGGCACATTGAATGGATTGGATGAAGAAGCCATGATTGCCATCGCATGCAGTCACCTACAGAATGCTTCACAGGAATGGTGGGACTCGTTGTTTGAAAAACCAAAAACATTTGAGGATTATAAGACAGCTTTGCTCACCAGTTACTGGAGCGAAGAGCACCAGGAAAACATTCGGCACCAGATATCACAAGACAGGTGGAGACCGGGAGAAACGTTTACGCCATTTTTCCGTCGCCAGGTAGCGAAATTGCGCGCACTCACTGCTAGTCCATTATCAGAGAGGCAAATTATTCGTGTAATCAGACACAATTTGCCACAAAATGTTGAGCAAGTGCTGATAGGCACGGAACGGAAAACGGTCGAACAGGTCGCGGAACTACTAAATGCGTTCGACAGCGCTCATTCTGGTCGTAGGATAGAGGATCGAGGATTCAAACCTCCGAGAGATCCTGTGATAAATGTGGGACCAGGTAAACCCCAACGAAGGTACGGGGAAGATAGCGGTAGATTTTATGGCGGCTCGGATGGAGCTATAGGGCCTAGGCAGAATGAAGGGGATCAGAGAGGGAAGTATCCGAACGAGGACAGAGGCTTTGATAGACGAAGGGACAATAGTCCATTCCCTAGCACAAGTGGGTATATTCCCCAGAAAAAAAAGAAAGAACCTCCCGATAGGAACTAAAAGAAAAGAAGCAACTGGACAAACACCTGTTGATGACTAAAGGATACCGACCCTGGACTTTGAACACGATAATCCACGTGATAATGGAAATGTAGGGGGATGGTGAACTACGAAGAGTAGCGAATATATGAATGAGGGTCTGGATTTTGAGACAAATGTGTGCAGATATGAATCATGCGGGGATTGCATTTGAGCTTGGTCAAGCCGTCTTGCCGTTCATAAAAAGAAAAAAAAAATAGGGAGTGTGTGTGTTAATCTTGTCTATACACATAAGGATAGACATGAAAATAAATAAAAAAAAAATTAAAAATTAGAATGAGGACTCAGCAGAGATCTGGGCTCATTACCCGTCGTACTGGGTGAAAATCCCAAAGGTATTGGAAAGATACGAAGAATTAAACTAAAAATAGAATGAGGACTCAGCAGAGATCTGGGCTCATGATCCGTCTTACTGAAAAAAAAAAAAAAAATCAACTCTCTGTGCAGAATAATGTTCGGTGGGGATTAAAAGTGTTTGGGCAGTTCAAATAAATCAAATGGAATGCAGATAGTTTAACCTAGTTGTCTCTCTAAGATAATCTCATCATACGGAAGTTATACATACTAAACGGGTACCATTAAAATTTATATCAAGAAGGAAAAAAAAATATAGTAATAAAGGAAGATAGGGGTTAAGAATTAAAATGGCTTGACCTCAGAAAATAACTCCAGTAGATTTTAATTCTTAAAAAATGGGGAGCGGTGTAATGCGATATCTACATAAATGTAGGCTCGCATGTATATATTATTGATTCTCAATAATATTAATAAAGAGAAGGGTTTCGTTAAAAGAAATAGAAAAAAAAAAAAAAGAAAAAAAATTTAGTTAAAAGGATTCTAAAAACTTATTTTAAAAGAAATTAGAAAAGCTAAATAATGATGAAAGATTAGAAAGGAAAGGGGAGGGGTGTAAAACTGAACGCGTCTCTTTCTTTCTTTGTTAAATAAGAAAATCACTTGTAAAAAGAACGAAAGAATAATTATAATTGTGAAATTAAAAAAAGTAAACTTGTACCAAATTTCCAAATAGATTGGTACAAGATAAAGTGAGAGAAAGGAATGTTGCAATTAGTAACATTCAATATTTAAAAGAATGAAAGAAATTAATTATAATTGTAAAATTAAAAATGTAAACTTGTACCAAATTTCCAAATAGATTGGTACGAGATAAAGTAATGAAAAGGAATGTTGCAATTAGTGGCATTCAATATTAAATGTATCAAAAGAATGAAATGAAAATTGTAATTAGAAATTGGAAAAATGTAAACTGTATAAAAAAAAAAAAAATTCCAGATAGTTGGTAAGATAAGAATGAAAAGGAAAGAGGCAATTGGAGACATTCGATAGCAAGACAGCGAGGGTATAAGCAGAGCTGATTTAGAAGTAACCGGTTGTGTTTTTTTTTGCTGGCTAGAATTTAACAAAATAATAATAGAAGGGTACGCTGACATGGAGGGCTAGTGGCAAACACCGGGCGTTTGCTCGGTCTATCTCCGTCTAACCATTCGCTCACTACTTATAACAACTAAAATGCTGCCGAGAAGAGACCGCCGTTACAGAACCAGATCTGCCTGGAGATTCGAAGTAGAATGTTGAAGGGATGAATACCGACTAAAATGTGGAATTAGAAAGGAAACAAACCCACGTCAAAAGACTATAAACTCTCACTCCATTCACTGGAACGTCTGAAGAAGCGAGCAACCATCTCTGCAAAAGAAGGGAAGGTTTTTCCCCCCGCGATGGTTGACCCGACATTGGAAAAATCATACCTAGGTAACTATTAATACATGCATGTCAGAATTAATTTGAAATAAGAAATCAGTCAGAACTAAATTATTAAAAAGTTGCGCAACACTTCGGACAGTTATCATTAAAAGAACTTATGATTGTAATCTATTAATGTATGAGAAAGTAACAATTGGGTTACGATAATTTATTTAATGTTTCATTTGAATTATATTCTTTATTGTCTATTTATTATGTTAGCGTGTGGATATATATGTGTGTTTTAGGATTTTGTTATTCATTATAATTAACGAATTGCAAATTAAATTTTATTTATAAAAGGAAGTATTTAGTCATTTGCGTTTTCTTTTCTCTACCAAGCTGAATAACTATTTAGAGTGAATTAAAATTAGATCAGTGAGCTAACAAGTTGATTAATTGAGGAATAAAATAAAGTAAGCTAAATGGATAAATAAATCCAGTCTGTATTGTAAATAGAGTAAAGGAAGGAAGTGCTATAATTTATATTCCTGCTGTACCGTGATAATTCCGGGAAATTTTATAAATATTCCAGGCGCTGGGCAGAACTAATTATTCGATACAAATAATTTGCCCAGCAGAGAAGAAGCGTTTAATTGGGAAATATAATGCTGGGATGATATTTTATTATGTCAGTGTTCAATTAAGAATATATACTCGATTTTAGGGTGTATATTGGCTTCTTGCTTGTGGTAATCATCATCATCGGTGGTTAACCGGTCGATCACATAATTAAGTGCGGCTGGGGTCTTTAACCGCACGGCGGTGGTGTTACAATATATATATAATAGGTCCTCACTGGTGACATACTAGCGATTGGATATATATTTTTAAGCAGATATTGCATTATGCTACTTTGCTTTTATTTTTAATAAGACATGCATCTATGTGAAAAGCAATATGTTATTATATATCAGATGTGTCATTATTCTAGATGTCTCATGTAGTGATAGAAAGTCAAATTAAATGTTATGTACCTTTAATATATATAGTTTTAAGATATATACTTTTATAGTACACACTTATTAATACAGAGGTTTGTTGATTTGCATATTTTCTTTAAACATTTTTGAATTGTCATTTAAAATAAGATATTTATGGTTATTCATTTTATCTCAAGTATAAAGATATATGTGCCGTTGAATTAATCTAAAAATGTTATGTATTCAGTGCAGTGCACAAAATAGTTTATAATTATTTCATAAATCTTGGACGGTAAATAGTTAAAGTGATGCTTCCAATCAAAAAACTTAGAAATATATATATATCTAAAGATTTATGAAGGACCTAAAGTATTTACTATTTTTAATTACCCATTCATATTATTCTTCCATGTGGTTGGTTCATTTACTACTGATATATTTTGCTTATATATTTTATGAGTAAGTATATATATATATATATGTACAAATAAAAAGAAACACAATTATTTCTCTAAACAGCCACTTGAATATTTCAATTAAAAGACTGGTTTTCATCAGAAATTACAGTAAAATGGCTTCCTTCAAACTTTAAATGTTAAAATTCACTTGCATATCTGATAATGCAATTAATTCCTTGGAATTAAAATTCTTTCTTTACAAAATCTTTCTTAATCAATAAATCAATGAAACAATATAATAATTATATTTATTGTTTTAAAAAAAGACAAAAAAAAAAAACCTTAGCTACATATTTGTAAAACTTTCCAAAATAATAAATCAACAATTAAATATGCAAAAATTGGCAACAAAAAAAAAAATCATTTGAATAAAAAGATTGCATGTTCAAATTAAAATTAAATATTAATTATATATAAACAAAAAAAAAAACTATATATTTTATTTTATTACATCTTATTAGTTAACTTATTAAACATAAATAATTAAATGAAAAGTATAGCATTGGGAAACTAGGTAATTCAACGATATAATAGTGCTTATATTCATATCCGAGTTTGCTATTAACTGAAAAGTGACCCTTTGATTCATCTTGGAGGCCTTAAAGAAACCAAGCAGGGCAAATTCCTAAATGTCCACTTTATACTTTCTTGTCATTGCAGCTGTTATTACTATGTGATTATTCATATAGTATAGGAAACATGGATGGGCTGCTCACCAACACACATTAGCCAGCATGGTGAGTTTATTGGCTTTTTACTTCTGAGTTTAAGATCAAGAAACACCATGGTCTCTCTTCTCAGTTACCTGATAAGGCAGAATGAATGTATGTATAAATGATTATTTTTCCAATAGATATATACAATTATGACAGACAAAAATAAATCGTGGCTCTTATTCCCAGGAAGCTGTAAAATACCAACCAAGGCAGTGGTTGGTGGTTGAAGGTGGAGGGCGCTAAGAATCCTCTGATTGTGGGTCCAGCCTGATTTTTTTATTTAGATACAACTGCAGATCACTTTCAAGTGAAGGAAGATTGTAAGAATTAGAAGAACTGTCTCATATTAAATGGGATATTATTGGACTTTGTGAAGATAGAAGAAAAGTGAAGAGACAATTGATTTAAAAGTGGACATGTACTCTACTATAAAGGCACAAATATTTGAAATACAAGTGAAGTAGGATTCATTATAAATAAAAAGTGGAAGAACAACATTGTGAAGGGAGATTGATGGTGTATTGGATAGAGTGGTAAGATTAATTATACAACTTAATAGCAGATACCAGGTTTATATCCCAATAAGTTCTTATAGTGATGAAGTAGAATATTTTTATATGGATGTATAAAAGACTTTTGATCAGAGTAAACAACATTTTAAATTTCTTATGGAAGACATTAATGCTAGAATTGGTAAACAAATGAAAGATGATAGTGCTGTAGGTAATTTTGGTTATGGTAATAGAAATGAGAGAGGACATAAGACTGGTGGTATTTTTTTATTATTATTAATCCATTTAGTTTGTTTTTATGACTCATTTCCAACATAGCTCTTTTAATGTGTTCAATATATTAGTTAATATGCATATCCCTAAGAAATCATGCAATCCACTGGGGGACATGCAGGGATGGTGATAATAATTTGTATATGATGATGATCATACATTAATGATTTGGCACCTGAGAGTTTCATTTTTAAATTTTATTGAAACATTTCAAAGAAATAAAATACTTTTGGGAGGACTTGTATTATAAATTATCAGCACATTAGTTAATAGTATTATATATATGAATTGAATCATTGTTAAAATTTGAATTTTATTAAGCATTCTATTTTCATATTTATTTGAATCAAAATTTACAGTACATCTTTAATATATCATTATATGTGTATATCTTATATTTTGCAGATTCAAACCCATCTACTGTGGCAAATTTATTATTACAATATATTTGACAGCTAGCCAAAGATTATCCACACCCTGGTCATATTTAAATATTTGCTGTCTACACTATCATGTTAACGCTTTCTATATGAGATCACTGTCTTGCAAGTCACTGCTGTGCCACTTTGAATGTGTTATATATTCCAAATGTGACTGCAGTACAAGAAACAATATATGCCTCACTTGTGATTTGTATGAATGAAAAGCAACATGCAGTGATTAGTTTTTTATAGTCTGAGGCTGTGTCTGGTACTGATATTTACATAAGATTTTGTACACAAAAAATGGTGAGGTGTGCTGTTGTTGAAGAATTGTGCAAACAACAGAATATGGAAATTAAACATTCTCAATTGCCAAACAAGAAAAAGCTCAAATCATCAACTGGAAAATTGATTCTTCCAGTTTTCTGGCATTTTCAAGGACCAGTAATGGAAACATTATTCAACAATCAACAGTGTAACCTTATGGTTAAATGCTTGCTGAAGAGCTGAACCCTAAAATTTGGAGAAAAGTGCATAAGTATGCTATTCAAGGGTATTGTGTCATTCCATGATAGTGCATATCCACACTGTCAATACTATTCAAAAACTTCATTTGAAGTGTTAATGTATCCTCCCTATGGTTTGATTGTCTCTATTGATCTCCTGAAAGACCTATGAGGAATAAGATTCATGTTTAAAGCAGTGAAGATAACACAATCATGCATTCATATTTTGCACCTGAGTCTAATACATTTTTAATGAGAGAATTTGCAAGCTTGTTGACATATGGCAAAGTGATATTGATGAGGAAATAGATTTTTTTTTTAAAAAAAGAGTATTTGCCTTCGTATTTAAAATTTCACTCAAGTATAAGACATATGATTTAGAAATCACTTTTAAAATACCATATTATAAGTAAGCCAGAATATTGATTTTTTTAAATATCATACCTTGGTAGCATATCAGAAATATAGTGCTGATATATTCAGTCCATATGATTAAGGTTCATCTGTCATGTAATTATTGAGCTCATGTACAGATAGTAGAATAACCATTATGAGAATTAAATGTTAATAACCAATAAGCAATGCTTTTCCAAGAATCTCATTGTCTTGTAGGATGAGATATTGAATTTATCAAAATTGAGTTATTGTTTTTGTGGAAATATTTTTTTTTGTTCTCTCCCTTTAATTTTTTATTCCTCTCTTTTCCATCCCCTTTTTTCTATTAGCTTTAGCATTTGGATAAATATGAGTTTCATTCCTAAGTTACCTTTTTGCAATGGTTGTAATAATAAATTGAATGTTTGTGCAACCATATTTTCATCCCTTAATTATCAGGAAAGCAATTTCAATTTCAGTCTTAAATCCCTTTTCTTTGTTCAGCAACCATGATCTACTTAGATTCACAACAATTTTAATCTTTAATCTTTTTTAAAAATTGTTGTTGCAATAATAAGCATATATTTAACAGATTGAAAATTATTAGATATAGTCCTACATAAGATAATATGATTAAGTTACCATTGTAGAAAGTAGATTTTGATCAAGAATTTTATTAGTCAAATGGTTGTGTTTGAGTACTCTTATCTAAAGGTTCTTTGACTACTATGTATGTGGAGCAACCTAAATAATGTAGTCTGAAAATGATCTCTCAGAACATCTGACAAAGTCATTGTTCCATATGGATTTCTCATTAAAGTGGTAGAAATAATATATATCATTTGCTATGTTATTGGTTTGATATAGTGTCCAAAATGGATCTGGTACTTTTTATTTTTAATATAAGTTTTGCTTTTTCTAGGTAGAAGGCATATAGCCCAACTAGATTGCTTATCAGTATTGCTTATAAATTGATATCTGGTATTTTTTAGAAAATTGGGAATGCACATTTCTTTAAGAAAAAGCATGGTTAATTACTAGTGAGTCCACACTTAATTTATTAATAATGTAATCGTAATTTTGAATTTTTGAATGTTTTTTCCTTAAACTCAGAGAAGAGAGATTGTCTAATTTAATTAAAAATATATATATTTCAAAAGAATGTTTTTACTTTTTTTTTTATTAGTTGGCATTAGATAAAAATTTATCAAATGATTATTACAGTTAATTTACTGAGTGAATCGCTGAAGCTTTCAAGTGAGAAATATAAAATTAATATTTTTAAGTAAGAAAAAAAAGTTTTCTTTCAAAACATTCCCATATTTATATACAGTATTGCATCTTTTAAGAAAAAAAAGTATCTCTAGTGCTTTTTATGTGTAATATTAAATCGATATTTAATCTGTTTTTCATTCTACTTATCTGTTAAAATTCCATATCTCATTTTACATTTAATTTATTTGAACTACTAATTCCCTAAGATTTATTGATTTCAGAATTCTGGCAAATCTAATGAAATATTAAATAACTTAATCTGAATGTACATTATTGTTAATGGTTGAATTAACATTGTAATAAAAAAAGTTATTCTAGTTTTATTTATTTATTTTTTAATATATATAATTTTAAATTTTAAATTATTTTTTTATTTATTAAGTCACTTATATAAATATCAAATATGCATAGCTTAATCTTTAATAATGTTCAAACAAATTTGTCCATAATGTTGTTTTCAAATAATTAATAATGATTCCAACACAATTAAAATAAAACAACTATATAAAAATAAATATTTTTTTTTATTATTGAACCAGTTTTTGCCTCTTATTAGGGTCTTTTCAAAATACACTTTTTTAATACTATCACATGACCCTTACTTATATTTATTGATGGATATAAGGATCATATGATTGTATTAGAAAAGTGTATTTTGAAAAAGCCCTAATATAGGGCGAAAGTCGGATCAATAATAAAGAAAATATTTTTATATAGTTGTTTTATTTGATTTGTTTTGGCATAGCTTAATGTATATGAAATTTAAATAAGTAATAACTGCCCTATAATCTATGACAAATAACAATTATATGGCTGTAAACAATGAAGAATAAAATGGATCATTTATTCTTTAAGTTCACAATCATTATAAGCTTTTATTAACTGATTTTCCGAAAATAAAGAATGGAAATTATATATTAGTCTGATTTAAATAAGGCTTAATTCATTTTGATAATGCAGAGGGTAATGGCAATATTTTCTTTTTAATAACCTCATAATATTAATGAATTATCATTTACTAAATGTGAGCATGAAATATGGTCAGTTTAATATATTTGAAATATAAATAGAAGTAATAATTTGGTGAATTGTCTTTTAATAGTAAAGAATAGAATAGACCAGGGGGGAAATTGTTTTGGCTCAGGGGCCGCAGAGGTTGGTGAAGGGCCGTATCAGGGGACACTTTGTAGAAGCAAAGGTTAGCAGAAGTCCGCACCTTTTTTTATCACACAATAAACACACTGCTTTATTCTCCGTATTACCAAAGAAATATTTGTTTGTCCATTCTTCATTAAACACATGACATTCATCAACCATTTTACATTTTTTTGGAGGGTTCATGATTTCACTAAAGTTGGAAATATATATATTTGCTAATGAAAAGACAAAATTGAAATTAACCAGATCAACTGGAAAAGCATTGCACATTGTATCTACACTGCACATGTGTATTGATGTGGCCATCCTAGTGGAAAATACAAGACAAATATTAGGTCACGCATGGAAAGGAAATCTGTTTGAGGCAGATTTTTCTGATTGTCTTGGTGGACTGCATAAAAACTTCTAACGGGCCGCATGTGGCCCTCGGGCCACTATTTGCCCACCCCTGGAATAGACCACCTATTTTTTTATGATTTATTGACTTATGCGTTATATTTTGTCCATTGTTTAAGGGGAGTTATTAATTCCATTTACTTCTTTTATATGTATGTGTGTGTATATATATTGCATCTGCCCATATTCAAGCTGTATATCATAGTATGTAAAAAAAATAAAATAAGTTTATTCATTTTATTTTGTTTCATTTTACTTGATCTATGGATAATGGAGATGTTGAAGTATAAATATTAACTAGATAACGTTAGCAATCTAATATTTTAAAAGAATATTATTTTTGATATTAGCATCAAATTATAAATTGGTAGTGATCAATTTTAAGAAAAATATGAGTAAGTGAATAGATAGGTAAATATTGGAAAATAATTAAGTGAATCAAGATAAATTGCTTGAATTAAATCATTATCATTACTTATTATGTGTCCATTTTGTTATTGCATTCACAATATCAGTTTACTTATTACACAATTAAGTATTTCATATTTATTTATATGTTTGTTTATTAATTATTTTATTGGAATACATTATTAAAGTTATATATTAAATTTTGTATTAAATTCTTTATTTTTATTTTTATTTTTTAAATTGTATTGGAATTGTGAAATGAAAAGTTTTTATTGTATCCAATATATTAAAGTCTTCATTTCATTTGTTAATTGGAAGCAAATTTTATTAAATCCAGAGTTATCTTTGAGTTTAAATGAACAGTTGTCTTAGTAACATTAATTTCAGCAAAGATATGTTATAAATGGGACTGAAACATTTCAATTTGCATCATAAAGATTTTATCATTGCTTAGAATGGATGCTTCACTTTTATCTTTAAAATTTATCAGTTTTATTTTTCTAAAGTGTTTAATTTCTAAAACCATGGAAGTATAAAAATTTAACAGTCTCCCTATTCAAATGGGGCTGTTATTGATAAAATTCTAGGGGAAATGGCAAAATGTATTATGAAAAAAAAAAACATCAAAATTTTTTGTATTGCAAATAACTGTAAAATATTCCATTGTTAAAATCTAGAATTTCATCTATTTATTTGTGATGAATACAAACCCCATGATGTATATATGGATATCATATTTCTAATCAATGAATTTCACAAGATTGATTAATTCAACTTCTATGTGGTATTAAGTAATTTAAACTTCACTTTATTGACTTGGAAAAATGCTAGATTTATTATTCATTTTGATGTAACTGAATTTTGTCAATTAAAGAATTCTCTTCATATATTATTACCAATAAAAAAAATAAACCCAATGATGTGCAGATTTTGCTTTAACCAGGTATCTGTTATTTTAAAAGATTGGATATATTTATATACTTGAAAGATAAATACTGGGGTTTAAAAACAAAAGTAATTGAATTCAAATCCTCAATCGTTATTATTTATGCTTGTTTCTCTATTTCAAGAATTGTTTCTACATATTGGAATCAGAAGCAAAGAAACAGGACTACAATGGACCAGTTGGTAAAAAGGAAAAATGAGAATTTTCACTTGTGGTATGATATCTATATGTACAGATTTTTCATTAAAAAAAGAAAAATATATGTTTTGTTCATATTTTTATTTTAAAATGTAGGATCAAATGGTATTTATATATATTATTCTATGATAAACCATTCATACAATAAAAGGTTGGAAAGATTCATTTTTTTGTTACTATTATTTAAACTTATATGTGATGATATAGATTAATTTATGACCTGATGTTTTAAAATATTCATTTTTTTTTTAATTTAAGATTTAATTTGGAAATATTTATATAGAAGAGTATTAATACAAGTGATTTTCATGTTGATTTAATTATTTAGACATTATATTAGTGCAGGGGTGCCCAACATTTTTGCACTTAAGAGCACATTCTATAATACCGGTCAGGTGGCGGGCACCATTTATTTTTTCAATGTAAATTTAGTTGGATATTGTAAATAATACACATAATGTACAAAAAATATTTATTTCAAAAATAAAATTTTTAACATATAATTAACGTTTATATTTTTACTCCATAAAAGTATAGTATGACCTAAAATTTGATTACAATATAATACAATAATTTATAAGAAATGTTAAAAATTAAATTTATTTGTATCATAAATAATTTTTTATCGTGTTTGGATAGCGGCGGGCATACGTAAAATGGTCTGCGAGCGCCATGGTGCCTGCAGGCATAGGGTTGGGGACCCCTTATTAGTGAATAAATAAAGATCAATTTTTATTTGGTCACTTTTTTTTGTCATTGTATATTCTATTTAAAGTCTAAGGAAGATATTTGGAACCTCTCCTGTAGTTATATATAGTATTATTGTCATACAAGACACTTTTGAGTGTCATATATATATATATATATATATATATATATATATATATAATTCATTATTGATTTTTATGTAGTAATAGATTATGAAAGTAATTATATATTAAAGAAAAATAGTATTTGTACTATTAACTGGCTACAATTTTAGTCAATTGCCTACATTGTTTATTTTATTATTTTTTTATATATATTTTCATTACCATCATGATTGATTTTTATTATAAATCAATAAATTTAGAGTTAGTTAAAACCCAATAGATCTGTCTAATTATGTTTTTAAGTGTGAAAGGTATTTTTTGATAGTTAAATTTTGATCTAAGATCAAACTAATATTGTTAAGTGAAATAGAGTTAGATACATATATATTTTATTATGCTATTGTTGTTTATGTCTAATTAGATATACATTTTATATTGTGATCATATTGAAATATTTGTTTATTTATCTAAATTGATATTAGTTGTATAAATAACTTCATTAGTTCATGGTTAATTTTTTAGAAGCTTGCTTGTTTTGTCCAGTTAATAAAATGTTAATAGATTTCATTCTATCATTAGTCAGAAAGATGTCTTAATTATCTGTAAACTTCTTTGCAGTGAATCATAAATTTTATTAACTATTATAATTTAATATCTATCTTTGGTTTGGCTAACTGCCAATAGTTATTTTATATAGTTTAATTGTTATTAAAATCCATTTTAATAATTGATTGACTGGAAATTGTAATTTGACAACTATCCAATGCAAAGCTATTGTATATTTGATATAATGATATGATTGGATATTATAAATGCAAGGTTATCTAATAGATTCACTGATAATATGTTCTTATAGAATATTTCATTTTAATATATAACTTAGGCAATGATTCCATATTGATGTAAAGTATGAATAAAATATTAATATTATATAACATTTTATTAAACTTAATATGAAGCTGATTAATGGGTTTATTTTGTTAAACACTATAGATATACATTTATAAAGCATTCTCTAAATGTTATCATAATCATTTAGAAACTAGTTTATTTAGGTAGAAAATATCATTAAATTTCAATGTAAATTTCCATTACTATATCTAATATTCGATTAGCAAAAGTATATGTAGAACTTAATTATTGAATGATTTGAATTTAGTTTCATTCAATTATAAATAGATATCTTAGGCATGTAGCATTGTTTAAGACAATCGTATATGATTTCACTACTTATTGTAATTTATTTTGGAATAGTGAATACATTTGGTGATGTTTAAAGTGATGATCTATTTTGCTTTCTTTTGTTTTACATACTATCTGAATAAATTAGATTTTAATAAAGATTGTCATTAGTATTTTATTTTAGTGTAATGGGCAATCTAAATAATTATGTATTGGAAATATTGAAATTGCTTAGTGTGATCAATGACTGAACTAGATGATTTTACACAGATTATAACAGTTACTATTTATTGATGCATGTTCTTCTCTGTTATAAATAATATTTAAACCATAAGGACATTTCTTCATTACCTTTTATTTTTATTTTGTGTCAGTAATAGATGGTTGTGTAAAAAACCTATAGAATAATTTCTTTTGTTTCATGATAAATGCTGACCGAACCAATGTAGTGAGATAGTGGGGTAGAAGATCCATTATTATCATTACAAAATGGTTACCCAATGCTGGCCATTGATGATCAAATACAAGTCACGATTATTACAAAATGCCACATCAACTTTGGGGCTATTACACAATGGTGCTCCATGTTTAGGCTATATTTATATTATTATAAATGTAGTTTCAATTCTGAGACATACTAAAGTTTTTCTATTCTTATTCCATATCCTAATCATTATCCCATTAGAAAATGACAACCAATGATTGGGCTATGTTTTCATTCAGATTATATTAGTCATTTTCTATTATCCTCATTTTTATTCCATTACAGTATGCATTATGCGTTCCTAAGTGGCATTTAGATCACGGAATTTTGGGAAAGTTGATCTTTCAGAGTATTAGTTGACAAAGACTACAAGGATAGTTGAAAGCGCTCCTAAGTGATGTTTATTTATTTTTTGTCTTTTTAACAAATTTCAATTACTGTATTGTTTAATATTTATTTATAAGTTTATATGTTAATTTATATAGTTGTAATTTTTTTCACCCATTGCATATTTAATTTAATTTTATATTGTATATGTGCTTGTTTTACTCATGTTGTTATAAAATAAATATTATTTTCAAAATATTGTTTAATCTTCCATCATTTTTTTTTTAAATTTAGGAATATCATTTAAAATGAGACACAGTTTATACATTTGAAATAAACTAATTTTTTTTTTGTCTAGTTTCAGAAAGTTACACTGAAAAAACGTTTTTCTGATTATTTTTTGAATAAGTGTATTATTTATTGTTTTGTGATCAAATTTTAGAGTTCTGAAATTTTTTTAATTAAAATTAATTTACATTACACAAATCTTATTCATCATTTCCATATTTCAAATAATATAACTATCATTATTTTCAACCACTCACTGTAAGATGAAGGATTCTCTAAGTTTAATCTATTAAATGATCCCTAGTCTCTCATCTCCACAACACATCAGCAAAGATTTCTTTATCATCCAGCCATCTCATGTGATCTTTTTTTCGTTGTTTTATATTCATTTGATATACAATTTAAAACTTAATTATTTTTATAGTGTCAGTGATAACTATTTGTTCTCTTAACCAAATATTTCAATTGCCATCTTCTTTTGTTACTCCTAATGTAATCTTCATACTGCATGAGTGATCAGAACTCTTTATATTGCTTTTCTGTTAACTGTTAAAGCTTCAGATCTATAAGTAATAATAGTTAAAACTCATCTGTTAAAATCCTTTATTTTCAAATGTTTCTGTACTATTAAGAAATTTCTATGAACAGCCATGCATACAAATTTAAGTTTATGATTAATTTTATTTAATAGATAATTATCAGTCTTTATTTACCTTTTTTTTTTTTTTGAGAATACAGCTAGTCTTTTTAGCATATATTTGTCCCATATAGATGTGGACAGTGAAAAATGCAAATAATATCAAGCTGTACTCTGATTAAAACAATCTCCACTTAGCCTAAATTATTATATCCTTCCATATTTTCATCCTTTTTCTCATTTTTCAATGCATATTACCTTAATTTATCTACAAATTTTATATTTATGATGTGAGTATATATTATCAGTGGTTGCCTGTGAAATTTTTAAGTAGGAGTGCTTTATAAGCAAAACACACTGTAATTGTACTTAATTTATCAAAAAAATAAATTTACATACAAATTAAAAATATATATTTTTATCTTGACAAAATTTTTTGATAAATTTTTCATGAAAAAATTTTGTTTGCAAAATCATGCTTTTTTTAATGGAAATCATTCTCTCTTGGTTCATAGTATTTTTAAAAAAGTGATTTTATTATTTTTAAAGTATAAAAACTTCCTATCATTTCTGCTGTATTCATTAGAATTGTCACCAATATTTTTATAAGTTTAATTGTTTCATTAAAAATACTTGACAATTTTTCTTCAGATAAAAGACTTAATAATGCAAGTAATCTGTTAAAGATATGAAATTATTTTTGAGAATAAAATGTTTGTAAATCTGTTTCTAATTTTTCTTGAACCAAATGGGAATACTAATTATGTTTCTTTTATTTCAAAAATTGATAGCTCCTTACAGTAATTCTCAAAATTCTGTTGGTAAAATAGTTTTACAGCTATTAAATGATTTGTAAGATGACATCTTTGTCTCTTTACAACTATATTCACATACTTTTTACTCCTCATAATTTTACACATTATGCCAGATTCGTAAAAGATTGAGTTACAAATTTTTGAAATTATTTTATTTCTAGATTGCATTTGATTATAATATATTTTAACACATGACATGTTATTGCGAAAAAGTTCTAGCCAAAATAAAATTGTTTCATTTTTTAATAATCATAAAAATTTCATTGATGCTTATATAGTTTTATCAGTAGTTTTTAAGGATCACAATATCTTGAAACATTTTATAAGGTTGTCTTTGTTTTTATAATGCATACTATATTTTTAAATTGCAATGTATATTCCATGATTTCAGAATATGCACATTAACATATTTATTTGATGTTTCCCATTTTGAAAATAATATTGCTCTGTTCCCAATAGATTAGCAAAAAATAACTATGCACATGTAATAGATGAAGACCCATGTTTCATAATAATCTTCATTTGGCATGCATAGCAATGAATAAATTATGCATTTTGAATACATGTTATATCTTACACCACACACATCCTTGCTCAACATGTCATCCACACTAGCATTTCAAGATTAAATCATCACTAAATCACTCATAATTTATTCCATGATGCTCATAATGGAAAATAATAACTGCTGGCATATTTGTTTTTGACATACTTCTAATATATTTTGTAGCAACTTTTTTTGGGTAGTTTTTGATGTCTTTTTAAGCATGTAACTGCTATCTAAATAGTTTTGCAAAGTAGAGTCAGTGATTGCACTAAAATTTATTAACTTCTTAAAAATTCCTGGGGTTTCTGATGAATCACTTTCATTATGTTCACATAATTCTAATTTGAATTTGCTATAAAATTTTTGCAATGTATTATTTTTGATAACATTTCTTGTTTTTTCTTTCACTTGCTCATTGTGTTTCATTTCCATTGTTTTATAAGCCTGATTAAGTTATTCAGAAATATGAATTTACCCAAAAAATGACGGATGTGTTTTGGGGGAATTTTGATATTTTTCACATTTTTCTTTTATTCTACTTATATTTGTAAAATCACTCTTAGTTTATACAGTATCACCACCAAAAAGTAAGTGAGGAAAATAAAGAGAACCTAATTTCACACTTACACACCTATTTTATTTTTTCATACCAGTCATTGTTAAAAAAATCTAATGTATTTTCTTTAAACTTATTGTTATTTTATAAATAATAATATCTGGAGTACCAATACTTTTATTTCAATATTTTTCATGTAATGACTGTTAGGAACATATAATATATATATATTAAAAATAATTCAATAAAACATTATTTAATAAGACAACTTTTTAAAAAATATTATGTTTAATAAACCTTATCAACCCGGATTTCGCTTCTATATTGGAGCCTTATCAAGATGTAAATACACAAAGTTATATTATAATTCCTTCTATTTTACAGCAACTCCATCTATAGTCTTCATTTTATTTTGATAAGGCTCCAATATAGAAGCGAAATCCGGGTTGATAAGGTTTATTAAACATAATATTTTTTAAAAAGTTGTCTTATTAAATAATGTTTTATTGAATTATTTTTTAATATATTACGTTGCAAAGACAACATTATGAACAAGTTTTAATTTAAAATTTGATCATTTTTTGATATATATACATTCAGCACTAACACTCATCATGATAAATACTTAAAATAATATTTCTATTATATTTTTCTGTAATAAATATTTTTATGTTAATTTATAAATGTTAACTATAAGGAAAAATCCAGAATATGTTATTCTCATTCTCAACAAAAACATTAAAAATGTTATCTTAGATATAGTAAAAAAAGATGAAAAAATTATTTGCCCTGAAAAGAAACCCAAATAGATAAATGTACCACTCTCAAATAACTACTGACATTGCACAATGAGCAACTGCAGCACACTTTTTACACACATTGGTAAGAGTTAAAGAAATCATTGCAGATCTTTCCAAAATTCATCATATATGAACCCTGCAATAATTAGCAGAGTCTTTCAATAGAATCTCAAGCAACAGTTAAAATAATTATTTTTAAAAATAGTTTAGGTTATTGTATTTACATAACAATTGAGCAACATGTTTAGTGACTAAATAATTTAGTTAATTGTATTTACATAACAATTAGGCAAAATGTTTAATGACTGTTATATTATTGATATTTTAAAGCACATTATGTAATTTAAAAAAAAAATAAATTAATTTTTATATTTTTCCTAGGGGTGCTGCAGTTTTGCAGTACTTATTTACTAGTGCAGATGCATATATGTACATAATGATAGAATATTACAGTACTAATAAATATGTAAATTTGCTGTACATATTTGAATGTAAACCAATTGAAATAAAAGTACAAGAACATCTTAGCTGATTTGTTATCCCTTTTTATAATTATCATTGTCTGATCTATATTTAAGATCTTAGATGAAAAAGTAATACTGGTTTACATTTTTTATCTTAATGTAGCTAACGTTGAACCTAGGAGCCATTATATTTACATTAGTAGTTCTTTTAAAAATGGCAGTCATTCTTTAAGCTAGCTATTTATTATAGCTATTATTTTCTTGTTTGTATGTTAGTATATTGACAATTATAGAGCTAATTCCAGTCTGTTGTTTTACTATATATATATAAACTTAAGAGCATGCTATAACTCTAAACAAGCTTTTTTTTTTTATTATGATAAATGCTACTACAAGAGAAGGCATTCAAATCATCTTTATCTTAGATTGTTTTGACTTATAGCATGCTCTTAAGTTTACATATTGTTAAATACAAGCTATATATAAGTCATGTGACATCTGACTTTTTATTATTAATATATATATATTTATGTCTTTTGATTTTTATTATCAAAGAATATATTTTTTGCTTTCTTTTTTTTTTTTGCTGCTTTAAAGGAATTGAGAAAGCCGTCAAGACAATTCTCATTGCATACTTACTATGCCTTTAAGGTTAATTTGCTGGAAACTTAAGTAGATATAAAATGACTTACAGAAATTTAATAATTACAATAATTAATTTGTAATCTCATTTACTAACCTGGTGTACTATAATTCTCTACAATCTTTTTTCTTTCTCATTATTTATTTTAATTTTTATAGTTCGTTTTATCCCCTCTACCCCTGTTAATATATTTTTTTATCTTTATTTTTATTTGTTTACTTACTGATAACAATTCACAATCATGAATACAATAAAACATCTAACTATGCATCAAGAAAGCAATAATAAACTTTCCTATATTATATTGGCAATTTTATGAATAAGTTGAATATGATCACTAACAGATAATGTTGACGTTTTCCTGAAGGTTTGTGATGATGGTATATTAGATATGATAATATATCCCATTACTTTCATCATCTATTATTAAATGTTTAATGTCTAGAAAATGTTAAACTTTATTTAAACTTTTTAAATACAAATAAAAAATAACACACAATTTCAAGTTTCGAATAGTAATATTCTCCACTCTTCTTCAGGTGCTGATAGCCTGACCAGTGACAGTATTAGTGTAGGAATTAGACATACACCTTTAGATTCTTGCATATCGAATTTTTAAGACAACACTCTTAGCTCAGTTGGTTAGAGTGTTGTCTTAAAAAATCAAGAATCTAAAGATGTAAGTTCGACTTCTTTACTAATATTGTCACTAGTCAGGCCAGCAACATTTGAAGAAGATTAGAGAATTAATATACTACTTGAAACATTGTGTAATTACTAACCTGCATTAATCATTTGTGTTTTATTACTAACAAATTGTTTGTATTTGAAAAATGTAAAATTTTCTAGACATTCAACACATTGTATGATTGAAATCATCATCATCATCATAATAAACTATTATCAATCTACTGCAGGATGAAGGTCTCTCCAAGTTCAAACCATCTTCTCTGATCTTTAGCTTTTCTTCTCTATATCACCCTTGCACACTTTTTTTATTTCATCCATTCATCTCACATGTTGTCTCTTTCTGGGTCTTTTACAATCTCTTGGAATCCAATTTAAGATTTCAATTGTCCATCAATTATCATTTCTTCTAACAATATGTGCAGCCCAACTCCACTTCAGTCTTTTAATTGTTTCCATGAGGGCAATAACACCTGTTTTTTTCTCTTATCTGTATATTACATTGTCAATCTCTTCTTGTTACTCCTAACATGCAAGTCCCAGATCCATAAGTAATAACTTGTAAAAGATATTTATTAAAAACCTTTCTTATCAAATACATAGGCATATTTCCTTTTAGTATCAAATTATTTCTACCAAAAGCATTCCAAACTAATTTAATTTTTCATTAAATTTTTTCCATTATGTTTCCATCTGTATTAATAATCTGACCAAGATATTTGTAGCTGTTAACTTCTTCTAACTCATCATAATCAATCTTTATTTTCATATTTTGAGAAAATCCAGTGAACATTACTTTAGTCTTTTTAACATTTAATGATGGAAATAGTCCAATATATTATCACATACAGTGTTAATAGTATCTAATAATAATAATTTTAGTTTCATAAAATAAAAATTTGTTTCTAAATTTTTCTTTCACTATGTTACTATATTATCACAAAATGGAAATCAGTATAATCTGTTATTTTTTGTACATAAATTAATAAACAAATAGTATAACAAACATATTATTTAATTCTTTCAGTATCAATCTGACCCCCAAATTTTTGAATAAACTCTAGCAATGAAAGTTTTTACTATGATGCCATGTTTGATTTTTTTGTGTGCAACTAAATCTTTTTTTTTTTTTTATGTATATTACAAAATTGTTTATAGGTTATATTATTAATATTTAAGCCTTCTAATAAGTAAAATTCTAAAACATGACAAATTAATGTTTATAAAATTATGAAAATAAGTATCTAACTGACAGTCTTATCGATAAAGGCAAACATTGTTATTGGCATCATGATATCTATTCAAAAAAGTTAAAAGAATGAAATATTGGATATTATAATTTTGTTATTAAAAATGACATATTTAGAATTAGTTATCATAAAAAAAAAACAAAAAAAAAGATTCTAACAGTTAATAAATTATTAATTGTTATTAAAATATTTCACTTATAGTTTTTACAAAAATGATTTTCTTTTTAGCCTCTAATGGCTTTTCTGTGGTTATTTCTGGTTTTCATAACATACTTGGTTACTTTCTAAGAGCTGTCTTTTTAAAAATAAAATGTTTTCCAAGTCAAACTTTCCCTAGTGATATAGTTTTTAGATTAATAAGGTCTTTTCCAAAAACATTGCATTATTATCATTAACAATTACAGAACATCATATTTTGTATGTCATCTAGCCACAAGGGAAATGAATCTAAAGCATCAGTCATTCACAAATCCTCACCTCCTTCAGAGTTTTGTCACAACAATAGAATGTGCCTCAACCACAGACATGTCCATATACTACTAATATCTATGAATTTTTTTAAAATTAATACTCTAAAAATGGAAGCTTCTTAGAAAGAATCACTGCTGCTTATAACACATTGTAATTTAACATATACAATGCTTTAAAACAGCATAGAAAAGTAGCGATCATAGCACCATTGCACTGTTTAAAATGTCAAATATTATAGCACTATCACAGCTTATTTTTTGTGAAATAGTTAATATGATAACCCTTCTTTTGACAATATTTTATTACCTTCCTCAGTATAGAGTTGACATTTACTCACCATTATATATAGTGATATCTAATACTTTTTTAAATCTATGATCTTTTTTTGTCATTGCTTATAATGTGTATAATAGGATATGAGAGGTGGCTGAAGGGGGGGGGCTTAATAATAAAAAGATTGAAATAAAAAATCTAAATGTTATCTGTATATCTGTAAATGTTCACAATAATATGTATGTTAAAACAACAAGAACATAAAATGTTTTTAAAAGAAACTTTTTATATTAAATAATACATATTTGTTGCTGTGTAGTCTGTTTTGTTTTTATTTATTTTAACTAATGCTAGAAGCTGGATCTTTAAATGTTCCACGTACTTGGGTAGCAAAACTGTACCATCTACATAAAGATAATGGGAAGTAAGGTTGGCTTTTCTTATTTAAGGTTTCCTATGAACAGAATAAGCCAAAACTGAAACTATAATGATAGATCACTAATAATAAATCTCCCACCTCTGGCTGGCTAAAATTATAAAAGGTAAATGTATTTATATCTAAGACCTATTACTTATGTGCATATTTCAAATAAATATACATTGAAATCAATGGGATATTTTATTGATCTTGAAATATATTTAAAATAAGTAAACAACTAATCCTTAAAGTTTTTTTAAATGTATACATTATCTTTTTTCTTTTTATATTGTGTTATAATAAATATTTAATAATAAATTAATATGAATAGGCAAAGGAAAATATTAGTGTATGTAAATAGTCAAAATAAGAGTCATAGATCAATTCATAGATCACATGACCCTATCTCTTAAGCTTGTAAGTTATAAACAGTTCCTCTACAAGCTTTATGATAAATGCTTAGCCAGAGCCAGCACTTAAAATATCTCTGTCAGAACCGCTCCTCAAACCCCTGACCATGGTTTCATGCTTTGGCACTCCTCAGAGAGGTGTCAGGGTAGGTTCAAACACTAGATCTAAAAATACCAACCCAAAGCTAAGCACTTAGCTAAAAGTTATCTATTGAGTGGAAAATCTGAAATTTTCAGACATCTACATGTCTTCAAACCCAGCTATCCAACTCAAATAGCTATATGGGGCTGATAGATCTTCAGCTATACCATATGTTAATAGTCATAGCAATATAAAATTTGCATAAGACTTTTGGCATAGACTATAAATAGTCAAAATGAGAGTTATAGATCAATTCATAGATCACATGACCCTATCTCTTAAGCTTGTAAGTTATAAACAGTGAGGATTGCCAATTTCTCTACAAGCTTTATGATAAATGCTTAGCCAGAGCCAGCATTGAAAATATCTCTATCAGGAACCCCTCCCCAAACCCCTGACCATGGTTTCATGCTTTGGCACTCCTCAGAGAGGTGTCAGGGTAGGTTCAGACACTAGATCTAAAAATACCAACCCAAAGCTAAGCACTTAGCTAAAAGTTATCTATTGAGTTGAAAATCTCAAATTTTCAGACATCTACATGTCTTCAAACCCAGCTATCCAACTCAAGTAGCTATATGGGGCTGATAGATCTTCAGCCATACCATATATTAATAGTCATAGCAATATAAAATTTGCATAAGACTTTTGGCATAGACTATAAACAGTCAAAATAAGAGTCAGATCAATTCATAGATCACATGACCCTATCTCTTAAGCTTGTAAGTTATAAACAGTGAGGATTGCCAATTTCTCTACAAGCTTTATGATAAATGCTTAACCAGAGCCAGCACTTAAATATCTCTGTCAGGAACCCCTCCCCAAACCCATGACCATGGTTTCATGCTTTGGCACTCCTCAGAGAGGTGTCAGGGTAGGTTCAGACACTAGATCTAAAAATACCAACCCAATTTCAGATTTTCCACTTAATAGATAACTTTTAGCTAAGTAATTAGCTTTGGGTTGGTATTTTTAGATCTAGCATCTGAACCTACCCTGACACCCCTTGAGGAGTGCCAAAGCACAAAACCATGGTCAGGGGTTTGGGGAGGGGTTCCTAACAGAGATATTTTAAGTGCTGGCTCTGGCTAAGCATTTATCATAAAGCTTGTAGAGGAATTGGCAATCCTCACTATTTATAACTTACAAGTTTAAGAGATAGGGTCATGTGATCTATGAATTAATCTATGACTCACATGACCCTATCTCTTAAGCTTGTAAGTTATAAACAGTGAGGATTGCCAATTCCTCTACGTCTATGCCAAAAGTCTTATGCAAATTTTATATTGCTATGACTATTAATATATGGTATGGCTGAAGATCTATCAGCCCCATATAGTTATTTGAGTTGGATAGCTGGGTTTGAAGACATGTAGATGTCTGAAAATTTCAGATTTTCCACTCAATAGATAACTTATAGCTAAGTGCTTAGCTTTGGGTTGGTATTTTTAGATCTAGTGTCTGAACCTACCCTGACACCTCTCTGAGGAGTGCCAAAGCATGAAACAATGGTCAGGGGTTTGGGGAGGGGTTCCTGACAGAGATATTTTAAGTGCTGGCTCTGGCTAAGCATTTATCATAAAGCTTGTAGAGGAATTGGCAATCCTCACTATTTATTAGTGTATGTGTATTTAATATTTCAGAGTAAATATGAAAATGCCATACTGAATCTTGTAACCATAAATTATGATAAATGTCAAAAATCAAATTTAATAAAAAAATACATACATTTTATTGACATTTAAGTGAATTCGTATTATCATTAATAACAGTTTATTAGCGAAGTTACAACAACGTTTCAAAGTATTAAAGAAAAATAAAATAAAAATCCAAAGTGATATTCAGTACAGCTTTCTATAACCTGGAAAAATAATCATTAATTAGGGTTTTATAAAAGAATATTACAATTATTTACCAATAAAATAAATAATTAATTTGATACGTATTTCACAGATAAAAGTTTCTTTTAATAATATCTTGAATTTATCTACTGATACAAAATATAGCTTCTAAACAAACTAATTTAGGATCACAAGTAATGGCATATTTAATAAGTGGCAAAAGTTAAGTAAATATATTATTACATACATTCATGAATATTCTCATTTAATATATAATAATAACAATTTTATCATCTCTTACATAAAACATGAACTAGCCACACAAGGAGAGGAATTCTCATCTCTCAGATGAAACAAGTTTGTAATAAGAGGAATTCATAATCTTTTATACAAATAAAAATTATATATTTCCCTGCATCTGACAACACCAAATATATAAAGACTACTGTTCAAATTATTCACATAAAAACATGTTTATCATTGCCTTAATTCTAGCACTTAAATCCGTAATGACTCACTAAACATCAGCGAGATTTTTTTTAATCCTGAAAGGATATATTTATAAGATTTAAAAATTTATATGATAATAAATTTGAATAATCATTTTAGAACTCTTAATAAGTAAGATCATTCACACCAAAAATATTGTTTGTGATGTTTGCAAACATGTATTACATTTAAACAAAAAATGTAATTAATTATTTCCCTTGCTATTTTAAAAATGTTTCTTGGCAGATCTAAGAAAAAAATACATAGCAACAATTCATAATAAAATACTTATTAATAGAAATGTCTTTATTCCCCCCCCCACCCTTATCTAAAATTCCTGAATTCAAAGTGCATTTTTAATCTGATGATCAGTGGGTTTCCTGGGTGATACTTGTTGACAAAATAAAGCAGAGATTACCAAAAGAATGCTATTTCTTGTTAAGTTTTAAACATTCTTGATAAAAAGTCTATTGAAACTTGTGTAGATGATTACAGGTGGATGTAAAAAAATAAGAATTCTGGGAAATGTTGATAAACTATTATTTGGTCCAGATAGCAATATTCTCTTTCCAAATATCTTTTTAATTCTTAGAGTTAGAAAAGATGCTTTCATTTTTGTTAGAGAGGCTTTTTTATTTTAGGTTTTGCTTTATTTTAACATGATGCCATGGAGACTTGATAGTAATGTAGGCCACTGGAATGGAGGCTTCACAAGCCTCTTCAGATTATCTTTAGTTAGCTGATTATCATGGTTAATAACTTTATTATTGTTGCTGTTTTTTAAAATTATATTAAAAAATAATCCAGTTGGATTGGAAGTTTCCTAACAAGTACTTAGATTATTTTTTATTTTTTTTAAGGGTAAACAACCTCCCTGTACCACAAAACTAATGACATTTGAAATTACTATAACTATCTGCTAGAAAGTACACAATGCTAAATTTCCCTTTGTCCACTTTGCATGTCTGTACATTTACCTTGAACATCTGTTTCCAAATGTCTTGTGTTCAACTATTTCTAATGTTAACTTTAATATTACCATAAATAATTAATTTTATTTAATTTTATTAAATTTAAATATCCCATTTTTTTTAAAGATATATCATAACACAAATATTTTTGGACAGATATTAAAATTAGAATAATTGCTTACAATATTTCAATCTCCTTTTTTCTTTTTTTTTTAAATATAACTTTTTCATTTAAATGTGAATAAAAGATTTTGCTAGTTAGCTGTTAATTCTACCTTTAATGCTTGGATTTCAATTTTTAGTCTCTTTAAATTTGATATCAAAATTAGCCTTTAATTTTTTTTAATTAGCATCCATTTTTTGCATCTAGCTTAGTACTTAATGCTTGGCTGTCAGTTTTAGCTCCAGTTCTTGCCTCATTAAACTTGTTGTCCAATTTAGCACTTAACACCTGGTTGTCAGCTCTTGGCATTACCAGCACATTTTAAAGCATTCTTTTCATTGTGATCATGTAAATATGTTCTAAACTATTAGTTTGATGTTCCCTGATACATCAGGATTAATATCACTCATAGTTTAGTAAAAAATGCACACACAAAAAATCCCCTTTTTTGAATTAAAGTGTACATGATTGATTTTAAATATTGATTTATCAAAATAAATAATAAGCCACTAGGTATTATTTATTATTAAATTTTTTTTATTTTATTTTATATTCAGATTATGTATGTATGCTGTATACATAGTACACAATGAATGTTTGAAAGACCATTTATAAATATAAACAATGTATAGCTTTATCATAAGGCACATTTGAAAGATAGACCAGTATGCAGTTATTATATATATATCTTAAGCATCTACCCATATTATTGTTGCATAATTCATGCACGTATACGATCTCTCCCGCAGCTTCAAGTAAGTATATTTATGGGCATGGTTTAAATCCCATCTCAAGCACCAATCTTACACTTTGATAAGAATTATACCCACCGAAAACATAAATAAGGGTTCTGTATCTGTATATATCTAGGATAATGCGTCCAGACTAGCTCTATCTCAAGGTATGGGGAACATGGTCTAATGAGAGAACAAAGCAGACAATTCCAGATCACGTCATATATATCTAGATATACCATAGGATAATTTACTTGTTTATAAATTATATTACCTAGCCCAGAAGTTATAACAAAACTAAGCTATAAGTTACTACGCTAGTTATCATTTAATTCTAAGCTTTATACACACACACATATATGATTCATATATATAGCAAGGAAAGAGTGCAATTACACATCAGTTGTTTATTTAATGTTTTTTATTTATTTAAACATTATTTATTCCTGTATTTAACATAGAGGTAACACAAGTCCCTTCATTACTACGCATTCACTGAACACATATATAGAGAGCAAAGGTCAATTTACCTTAATTACGATCGAATGTCCACGTGGTCAAAGCTAACAGTCCGCATATTTATAATACTAAAGAAATACTGGCCTTATCGATATTTGTTGATCCTAAGGATGGTAAACAGTCTGCAATGTGATACGCCAAGTAGCTTATCCTAGAGGTGGAGTAGGTGATTTCACTCGCTTAAGAGGTCCTAGCTGCATGTGTTTCATTGCCATTACTTGATCGAATTTAAGCAGCGAATTTCGTAATCTGATTCAGGTGAGTTCTACAATAACAATCACTGGACTGGTCTAACGAAACCCACACTATTTAATTACCCCAACATTATTATGGGGATATTACTAAAATTCTTAATCAATTACACATTAATCCAATCCAAAATCCGTGCCTCGTCTTCTTTTCTTTCCTTCCTCTAATCACCACTATATTATCCAGAGCAAAAAAAAAATAGTTTGTTTTCTCTTACACTCTTTAACATCGCCTTTTTCCTTATTTATTCGTATGCCACAAACCAGATCTTCCATTGTTTCAGGATACCAACTTGACCAGTTCTAAGACTTCTGGCAGACAGAGTCATTAACTCAAACTGCCCACAGCAACTAATTCATTCTATTTCTGTAGCTTTATATGCCCAATGGATTCGTCAAGAAACACATGTTACTGCCAATATTATTCAAATGTAGAACTTATAACATTACCGAATAACAAAATATATAAACAGAGCGAAACTCTCCATACAGTATTGCCACCTGTGCTAAACAGAGTAATCAATGGATGCCAGAAGGCTTGTGCATAAAATCCCTATCTAATGCTTACTCATCCAATATCCCCAGACTAGTTTCTGGCTTGTGGCCTTCATCAGTGAGGAGCTTTGGATCTGAGAGCACTGCATCTAGATCTTAGGATCTAATGCAACCCTCTAGCAACCACCTCTACTTATCTCTACTTAACTACAAAACTATGAGAATGAAATTGAAAACATAAAAAAATATTTTCAATCTAAGCTCAATAGCTTATATAGTCATATGGGTCTGAATTCAGTTCAGCACCCATACATTTTGGTGTCTTTGGCTCTTTTACAACCATAGCCACCACTATCCTATTAGGCAGGATTGGTGTTAAACCATTAAGCATCACATGATCACATTTCCTATACTAGCACATTAATTGTTGATAAACAGAGCAAAACTCTCCATACAGTATTGCCACTTGTGCTAAACAGAGTAATCAATGGATGCCGGAAGGCTTGTGCATAAAATCCCTATCTAATGCATACTCATCCAATATCCCCAGACTAGTTTCTGGCTTGTGGCCTTCATCAGTGAGGAGCTTTGGATCTGAGAGCACTGCATCTAGATCTTAGGATCTAATGCAACCCTCTAGCACCCACCTTTTATCTCTACTTAACTACAAAACTATGAGAATGAAATTGAAAACAAAAAGTATTTTCAATCTAAGCTCAATAGCTTATATGTATAACCAATAACAAATTCATACAACTCCGTGTATAATTGCCTCTTGACAATCCCACATATAACCGTTAATATCTATACACTTTTTATAATAACACACATACAAATATATCTATACAAACATACAGTCCATCCTTTAACAGATTACGTATTACTTTCACACTCTTTGTAACATGGTTCGACTGACTACTTATACATCTTTTCGCATATACACAATCAATCCATATCAACACTCGCATGTAACACTCTACATTGTATTATCTCGTATTCGAACCCAGCTACTGTTACAATATATATATATATATATATATATTGTAACCCCTCATCACCGATCACCATCACTAACAAATACCCGGGGGTGCTAATTCTATGAACCATAGAATAAACTATTGATTTAACTTTACCCTAAATTATTTATGAGGCTCTTAAACAAAGTTTTGCTTTAGCCTAGCCCAGTTGAGGGATACAGAGATCTATGAGGTGTAAAATGTACATTAGATGTGGGAGGAAATATTATAGTTAATAGGAAATAAAACATCTATCAAATTCTAAAATAAATAAGAATTACATTGGTAAAATTCTGCCATCTAAAATTAACTAATTATATTCTATACTTCACCACCTCCCATCATCCACATGCATTGAACAACCTCTATCATATTAGAAAATTAAACTAATAACTAAAATTTAGTGTTTAATCACTGTACTGTGTAGTAAATTGTATCTCAACATAAAATAAACCTAACCTTACTGAACTTTTAATTATACAATAATTTAAACTAGTTAACTGAATTTAATATTTAATCTGAATTAAAAAATAAATATCTCAGGGAATTAACTCATTGCATAGCTTAATTTCAAATCTACTTTTTAACAGCTACTATTTACTTATAATGAAAATAATGATGTAAATTATGCAATACCCTAACTAAATAATGGCAGTTAGATAATGAAAGAAATTGGGCACATTTTGATTTTAATTCATCATCTTAATAATTACTAAATGATAAAACCTTTTTAGAAAATCAGTAAATAATTGACATCTCATACAGTGTTTGGATCAAGGAAATCCACATCATCATATCTGGATGTTTATCATTAAATTAAATGAAAAGTACAATCATATCATATTAAATAAAGTAAATGTGTGAGCATGTGTGGAAATATGAAACACGAATGTATGTTAAAGAAGAATTCTGAACACAATTTTGAATAATAAAACATTTATTAACAAAATTAAAAATAGTTAAGCAAACATTTAATTTTTTTCTAATTGGTACAAGTACAAGTTCTGGATGTATTTAGCATCACTGGTTAAAATTTACATAAGGATAGATAACACAATATAATTTTCTAATTTCTAATCTGACACATTTCATCTATCAAAACATCCTGATAGATTTATGAAACACATTATATTTTTTTACACTAACATAATGAACCAAAATAAAATCTTTACATTTTATTGAAAAATGGTTTTCAGTTATCAGTCACTTCTGATAAACATATAGAATTGAAGTAGTATAGCCCTAAACTTCAAACAATAAACTACAAAATTTTCCTTTACATTCGACATCTTATTTTTTTAGTACTCTCAAATTATCAATTAGTTAATAAGTCTATAATAACTAACATATGGTTAAATATTTATATTCAATTATAACATAAAACTAAAATTTTGACATTTTACTTCAAATGCACATTAACTAAAAATAAAGTAAAGGGGTTTGAAACCTAAGAATAATATCAAACTACGTTTGCAAAATGAAATAAATAGCTCCATTAATTAAATATACTCTGTCTTTGCAAAAATAAAGTAAAGAATTCTATTAATTAACTGTTTTATTTTGCCAAAATAGAAATAAATAATTCTATTCATTAATTATGTTTTAGCTTTGCTTGCTTACTTACTCAAATGATGATTGAATATTGAAAATTGATATGAAATTTTAAATGATAAATAAGAAATGTTTTAAAATGGTAATTAAAGGTATACATTAATGATGGATTTTTCCATATCTTTCAAATTAATACTTTATGCATGGGTCTGTATTATGCTGTGTGTCTTAAAATAAATAATTAATACTAATCAATCCAATCGGTTTACTTATGAAGTTATAATAAATCATAATATGGACAAAGACAAGGGGCAATCAAGCTTTAATCACTAACTTTACTACAGCTGTTTTGTAAGAAAATCAATTCTGCTTTTATTCTTCTTTTATCAATAAATTATCTGGCACTTGGCTATAAGTATAAGATGGAAAAACATTCAATAAGCACATGGGGATAAAAGATTTTTACAATTCAAATCATATAAATAACAACACAACAACTCCCAAGTCTACTTCTGAGACTAAATAAACTGGTGGGAATAAATCTCATCACCACATAATCAGGGAGATAATATACTTAGCTTCATATACTCTAATTCATAATATCAAATATCAAAACTGGAGGATTCAATCTACTCCTATCAAATACTTCAATACACACAAAGGGAGAGATTACTCAATCCCATACAATACACTAGGCAATCTACCCATGTCAAATATTCAAATACAAAAGAGGAGAGATTACTCAATCCCATAAGATACTATAAAACATCAATAACTTTACTCTATATAGCCACTGGATACTTTTCCATTCAAGCATAATAAAGAACAATAAATTCATACTTAAATAAATCTCTAATCTTTCCAAATCAATTGACCATTCTCTTCCTCCAAAACCGATAGACTTTATATCATTTTTACTTGCAATTTACACATTATTATAGTTGAATTTAATAATAGACACACATATACAAGCATAATAATACACAGACAATTCAAATCCCAGTAAGCAAAGAACTACTGTAAAATATCAATTACTAATTGTAAAAGCAATAATGGATAAATATTTTATATCTGATAATATAATATTTATGACTTGGTAACATACTAATGATGGTTGAAAAACAAGGCAATAATTTCTATTGGCAAGGTAAGACAAAATAATCTTTTTTATAGTGCATTTATATTAGCACAAATCTAAAGCAAAAGTTTGGCTTAGATAAATAATAAAGCTTTATATTCTAGGTTAAATAATTATTGAAAATAATTATTTTCTAATCTATTGAAAAATGCATAGATATACTATAAGAATCTATATAATGAGTTTCTTTTTAAAATAGCTATTACCCCTTCAACATTAAATGGACATCTCCCTTTTACCACACACGTATGTTTATAATAGAACACATGATAAAACTTATACTAAAATAATAATAAATACCTTGTATAATATTCCCATATTACATACATATTTATGAGACGTTCTAGTAGACAACAATAATAAATATAATAATAAAAATCATAAAACATTTCTTAAACTATCTATCTATTAAATATCAAATAATAATAATAATAATAATAATAACTAAAGTTACTTTTTTCCTTTTTTTTCTTGGTTGTAAAAACAAAAAGTTTATTGATAGTTTATAAATGACATCTCCTGGTCATATCTTAAATAATAAAAATTATTAGCACAAATATAAATGCTGATGAATACATAACACACGTATCTGCATGAAAACAAATAACATTGGTTGGGATCCAGAATAGCATATTCAATGTTTTTTTGCAAGGCTAATGAATCACTAGAAATATTATATAGGATAAATTTTTATTAATTAAGCAATAAACATTTTTTTATCATGACACAAATAAAGTAATAATTCATATTTCATTCATGGGATATATTCAAGCATTTATTTTATATTTTTAGAGCCATTCATGAACGTATATAATTATTTAACTGACAATATTTATTTAGATTTACATGAGTTTGTTGGCAATATTCTAGATAGGGAAATTCCACAGCAAATGAGTGCAATTAATAAAATAAAGTCATATTCAATTTTATCCATTTTATAAATCGATTTCTCACAGTAATTGGGAAAAATTGATAAATATTAACAATGCATTCAATTGCACATTTAGTCTTATTATTTTTTTTTAAAAATAGGCAAAGTAGAAATAATTAAGCAAATGTTCCAATAATAATAACAATAAAATTAAATGATTCATACACATCCTTCTCAACCTTCTTCTTTTTATAACTAGCACAGCTTTATTATTTACAGTTCTTGATATATTTAATAAAGAGTTTGCACATTTTTCAACATAATAAATGTGTACAGTTGCTCCATTAAAACTATACTTAAATTTTAAGGAAAATAATTTTGAAAAATAAACAAACATTCTTCTTTCCAATTAGGTTTAAAGTTTAAATAAAGCAAATTTAAAATATTATTATACATCTCCATTCTTTCTTCAGTTTTGGCAATTAAATTTAAATAATACATAACACAAACACATATGCATCCTAAATAATAGTTTAAGAATTTAAATAGTTAGCTTAAGAATAGGAATTGATATACCTCGTAGGGTTGTTCACTCTGTCTTGTTTAGGAACCAATAATACTTTTTATACTTTCAAAACTTGGCTTTGGAAGAATTAACTTATAATAATTAAAATTATACTATTAAACTTTGTTTCAGTAGTAGAAAATTTGTCAGCAATTCCCAGTCAGCAATTAGCAGTTTGCAGTCTGCAGAACCCTATAGAATTGTAATTTACTCTTTTTATAGATTTTTAAAACATGACCTAACATTTATTCTTCCAATAGTCCAAGGTTATTTGAAAGATCAAAGGTCACCAGTCAGAGAATATTTGCTCCTCCCATTGTAATAAGACTTAATTTATGCAAGAAACTTTCTTGTCTTGAAAAAGAAAGAAAGTAGAAAAAAAATCATTTTGTCTATTAGAATAAAAATAAAGATTAAAAATTAAATTCAATTAGGAATTTATATTTTTAAAGTAACAAAATAAAATTAATAACAATTATTTTAACAAATAAAATATTTTATAGTATATCTGTTGTTTAATAATTCACCAGTCCAATAATCCATTAATTCACTTAAAATGCAATTAATCTGGTTTTTAACACTATTAGTTATGAAATTAAATATTTGCATATGAGATATGATATTTGATGGTTTAATGAAGCACATGAATGAAAAATGAAGTTGAATAATGATATTGACATACATGAATATTTACAAATAATGCACTACAAATACCAAACTGATATGATTAAATCACTATTGTAATGATGATGAGTGAAACATATTTCACTGTTTATACTATAAATTAAAATATGAAAAGCAAATGAACTAGAGAATCATTCACACAAATCTTAATACTGCTTTGTGAACAAATAAACAAATTAGCATTAACTCAAACTGAACTGACTATGTTTACGACAAGCCACTCCCCCTATCCTATCATTAATTATACCCTAAAGTAAGATACTAAACATCTAATCATTTTTAAAATTACATCTGTAAGTACTTTTAATCGTAGTTTTAAATCATAAATAAAAAAATTAAAAAAATTTCACATTATTTCATTTTTTTTTAATAAGATAGTGTCAGATGTTACTGATATAATATCATACAATTACAATTAATATTTCTGGTTTCAAACCAGAATGTCACACTATATATATATATATATTACATGTGTGTACTTCTTTGTATGTCAGATTAAGATTTTTATTTATTTATTTATAGAAGTTTGGCATGTTAGGAGTTTTGTAGTCTAATGATCATCTCTTATTGGATTCTCAGAATTAGAGGTGGTATAGTAGAAAATATTAATTTTTTTGGAAATAATTGAAGTCCTTTTGTAGATGATTAGTCTAAGGACTTTTACATTTTAAAAGAAAAGTATAGTTTTAACTGTAGGGGTGTAATGGTATATACATATATAGCACAGTATGAAGAGAATATTGAGAATTTTTGAGTGAAAGTTAAAATGATCTTACCTTGAAAAACTTATCTATGATTTTGAACCATAGTATTTTAAGAAAATATTATGATCATTATTATTTATCTATTATTGTATTTTCTTTATCTTAAAGAGTAGATGGTTCTCATTCAGATACACATGTCATACCATATATTGTTAACAAATGTTGTGAATGTTAATGATATTGAAATAAAATGAAAACTGGTTAAAGAAATAATTATTATATGTTGTTTGACCATCACAATTGCCATTTCAAAAGAAGAGTAAGTATCTTCCTGAAGGTTTGTGATGATGATGTTTTAGTTGTATTTAGATGTTGGACTGTTTCCAACATCTAATATGAGTATTGTATGTTTTTAGAAAAATTTAACTTTATTTAAATATTCCAAATACATTCAAATGTTAGTAATACTATACATGTTAGTATATGCACAATGTTTTAAGAGGTATTATTCTCCCCATACCACTTGTTTTCATTTGAATTGATTTTGTGATTTATATAAATTATTTTTTTTTTATCATTTATCAGTAAGTGGATCATTGTGCAATACTTGGTGCTATGAGTTTAATGATATATATATATATATATATATATATATATATATATATATATATATATATATATATATAAATAAAATCATATTTTGGGGTTCATCCGTGTTAAAAACTTTTAATACCAATACATTGGCGTTTCGACTTGGTCACACAAGCCATCCACAGAGTTATAACTCTGTGGATGGCTTGTGTGACCAAGTCGAAACGTCAATGTATTGGTATTAAAAGTTTTTAACACGGATGAACCCGCAAAATATGTATTTTATATATTTAACCCGTGCAAATCTTCGTTTTAACATATATATATATATATATAATTTTTAAATGGTTATGATTGCTTCCATAAACACTAACAACTTGCTATAGTAGTTAACATTAAAAATTTAGAAACTTTAATAAATTATTATAGTTAGTCTTTTGTAAATATAAATTTAGATTCAATAAAATATTTCCTTTGTTTCTGGTGAGTAATCATCACTAGTCATACTAAAGCCTTAGAGTAAGTTACTCAAGTGTTGAGAGAGGTTATAAAATTTGAATATGTTCATTCTCTTATGTTATGAATTCAGTTTATGGCATCATAAGATTATACTAACTGTTAATAAATTTGGATGTATGATAGAAAAAGTTTCCTGTTCTCTATTTATTTATTATGTAAATAAAATGCCATGTTCTGTAAGGATGATCCATAGGTGTAAGATTTAGAGAACTAACTTACTCTCTCACACTCTAGTCTCATGCGATTTCAATTTGAAACATTAGTATTTTTATATATTGCTATTACAATTTGGATGTCATAATTTGTGGAGCACACTAAAGTATCATTTCATTACTCTATGGTCCCTGTAAATACTATTACATTTTGCTGCCCAAAACTGTGGGATATTTTTGAGTTAGCTTATCTCAGGCAAATACCATTACAATATATGCAATTTTTTCTTTTTAATTTGTATGACTTTTACCCATATAAAGCAAAACATAAATCTGTCTTCTCTTCTGGCGATTCTTTCATGGTGTTTTTCTTTTAAAGTAATTTTTTTTCTCATTAAGACATATTATTGAACCAATTGTTTCCTTGAAATAGCTGATATCAATTGGGGTGTGTATATATATAAATTCTGTTTTTAAGACGAACAGTTTATGTTGCTGTAGTGAACACACAGCATGTTTTATTCTGTACCTAAGCTTTGAACTCAGAAATATTGGTCGTTGGTTGGCAAATGGATTTTATATATTTTTAGATGCAGATTGAAAAATAAAGAAAACCATAAAAAACCTGTCGTAATATCTTTTTCACTATTCCTGTGTATGGGGAAACCAGGACAGATCTCGCCTTACAATAGAAAAATTTGTTGAAGGCTGTTTCACCACTATCAATTGCAGGACAGACTAAGTAAACTTTAATAACAAATAATATTTTCTTGCTCTGGACTTTTGAGCACTGAATCATGATTGTGGATATGAGCCTAAGTCTGCCTGTCTGTTACTGTACCAAACTGTGCAAGGCGGTAAATATAAAAAAAAAGGGTATTAACGTGATATAATTTTAAATACATATATACGGTTATAGAAATCTTTGTGAAATATAATATTTAATGCTTAAATGAAAATTTAATATAAAAGATTGATATATAAAAGAATGACATTAAATAATAAGCTTATATATATAGAATTTAAAAGGTTGATGTAAAAAGCAGCCAATAAAAGAATTATTAAATAACTGTATTTTTAAAAGGAAAAAAAAAACTATTAACAATAATGTAATACATGCAGGCAAAGAAATAAAGCTTTTAAATGTAAAATAATTTTTAATAGTAGATTTAAAGGTTAAAATCAATAAATGCATAAAAAGTAAACAAACAGCACCCCCCCCCCGGAGATATGTCACGTGGCTGTACATAATGTTATATATTAATTTCTCCTTTAAATACAGCATTTGTTGTTATTATTATTCAAAAATGAAATTACTAAAAATAAAATAAAACTACTCATCCTATGGGATCAATGCTCATGAGAGTACATGGCTCCTCAATCAGCACTAGACTGCATTCTTTTAACATCAAATTTTGTTTTATGATCACAAGTGTCATTTAACTGACTAATATAGACCAATATAGAATCTGTCTATTCAACTAAGTAATTAAATACATATTTGCCTACTGAGTTGCCAGTCTGCTTGGGATTGTGTTGCTTTCTTGGTATTATCTGAATTTGTTTAGTAATTCTTTTAAAAATAATTTTTATCTGAATTTGAGACTCAGATCATTTGTTTGGTTGACAGGCCTACTGTGAGTTTCTTCCAGGATCAATTTATTAAAATATAATCAAGTAGGTAATATGCAATATAACAAGACTCTATAATTTGTGTTATCTAATTCACATGTGGTTTATTTATCAATATGACCTGCTGATTTAGTTCAGTTATAGAATGGCAGGTTCTGATCACAACCAAGCTGTGTCTCTTTCTGTGTTCAGACTTCTTAAGAACTCTCAGCAATAAACTATTCAATTATACATATCATTTTACAGAAAAACTAATTTCAATATGCAAATCAAAATGGTAATTCATATGTCAGTTCTCAATAGATTTATTTAACAAAATTAATGCTTACATTTAATAACAACTGGTTCTTGACTGACTACCTTGTTACAATTATTAGAATATGTATCTATTATAAAAAATAATAAATATATATACAGTATAATATTATAACAATTGTTCTTGAAAATATGTACTAATAATATTATATTTGATGTTTTCATGGTTGAATGATATAGATAAATTACTTTTGCATTAAACCATGTATTATTTCCCATTACATACCGAAATTTCAACAAACTACTATCCACCATTGTCAAGGTTAACATTTTTTTTTTTTCAAAAGTTAACCTTGACAATGGTGGATGCTAATTCATTGAAATATCGGTATGTAATGGAAAATAGTACACGGTTTAACCCCAAAAATAATTTATCTATGTACTAATAATTATACATTAAAGCCTTTTTCTGCATATGATTTCATATCCTTATCAATTGTTAAACATCTGTTTTAAGCAGAATTCATCTAGTATTTTATAATAGAAGTAAAAATGACAACAATAACAGTAAATAGAACAAAACCTGAATAAAACAAAATAAAGTTATGATAGAGAAATCCATATTGTTTTAGATTCAATAAAAGTTGAAGCAAATTAATTATGTAACATAACAATACACGGAATAAATAAAGCATTTTATATCCCTTTATACTTACAATCTTATATAATTTTTCCATTCATTTTTAATCTTTAACTGACCAGTTGTTAACTAAATTTAGTGAAGTTTTATACATATTCATAAAATTATGTAATATACTTTGTTTCATATATTTGTTTTCTTTTTTGATCCTTAATGCAATTTAAAGGGTAAATGTTTTTATAGCATCTATTTATTTCCATATGTTAAGTAGTGAATATATAAAACAGGTTTATTCTTTCTTTTATTATTATGTTCTTTGGCTGTTTTATCTGTTTTCTGTATTACCGTGATAAATCATATTATAATTCTATGCAATAAAAGGTTAATGGTTAAAGTATATGTCTGCCATTTGAAAAGGCATAAAATTATGTGCGAAAAGGCTTTTAAGGTATAATTATTGATATATATTTTCTATAATAGCTATTATGTATAACACTTTTTATTTTTATAATTTATATAAAAATAAATGCATAATGGCATTTCTTTATTTCTGTTTTTTATAATATGTATCTAGAAATATCACTTTTTATTATATTTTTATCAATTCCTTTTTAAAATTTTTGTTAACCAGTTACAGCTCAATTCTATAGCAGTAGTTTATGATAATTTAAGAAGTATAGTATTTGAAGTAGATAATCCATTATGCTTTTTTGTACTACAGTAGCATATACATTAGGGAGCTTCTCTCTACTGATATTCTTTTATAATAGTGAAACTTAATGTTTCTTGATTCTTCTGATTTATTAATATTAATACTTCATCATTTTATTATCATTTCAAGGCTTTTGCTTTTCTATGATAGGTTACTAACTCTTACCTTGGGGATCTTGTAGCCAATCTCATGCATGTCGTACACCATTAATTTTACCTCAAAAAGGTCTTACTAAGCAATAAATACCACATGTCATTCCTATTTTTGAATCCATATTGATTAAACATCCACCTCTGTAACTTAAAATGTCATTGCAGCTTATCATCATCATAATTAGTTCTTTAGTTCAAAGTCTAAATAATTTTTTTAGTGGGTGGGCTCTCTAATTTATGTTGTTCTGCTGCTTGCTTTAATTATCTGTAGTCTCCATATTAATCATTTGCCAAATATTGTTCCCTATACTATTTCTTTATTTCATGCAAGAAAAGTCAGTGGTTTATTTGAATTTGGGGTGTTACAATGGTGATGCTGTTGGTTTCAGATTTTCTTCACTATTTTTCATGTATACTGTAAATATCATATAGACCTTATACCAATATCACTTAAATTTGAGTATAAAACTGCACTGATAACCAATAGCATTAATGATTGGTAGATTATTTGGATCCAGTCATTTTAGAGCAAGTTTTATTGTTTTATTATTTCTGAAAGGAAAATTATGATTTTCAGTAATTTATTTACATATTTAAGCTTATTTATGCAACTTTTTTAAAATAAAATATTTATTTTAAATCAAAAATCTGTGTGAATATCATTAGATTTTATTTGAAAATATTTTGTTTTAAATAAAACAAGTTGTAAAGATGTAATTACAATAAAACCAAAGCCATTTGATTGGTTAACAAGAATTGCTTTCATAAATATCAACAGAAAATTTTTTTGTGGAATTTGAATAATAATAAGTTTAAGTTTGAATTTTAGCACATAATTCATTCTTTTACAATATGTCAACTAAAATTTCTTTCCATTTTAAAAATGGAATTTTCTTGAGAATAAATTAAAATTAATAATTTTTTGGAATAATCAATATTATGATCCAATATAAAAAGAGCAGATAAGAGAAAAATTGTTACCATAATCTTTAGTATAAAAATGGGAGTAGTTGGACTTTAAACGAATTAAAGTGGGATGTCTCAATGCAGTGCCAATTTTATTTAACTATCTGATTTTGTTGTAGATATCAGCAAATTCTCCCCCTTGCAATCATATAATATTATTATTTGACTTTTTTAAATATTTCTGTCATAAAATTTTTGCTAGTATTTTATCTTATTTTAAATGTACAAAGTATTATTTAATGTTAATATGCCCGTTTTATTTTATTCTTTTTTATAACAATTCAATTTCGACATTTTCCAATTAGTTATGCTTTGTTAACATTATATGTGTGCAATGGGTTTTGAACAATATTTTTTGAAATAAATCGTACAAGAGATATAGAAATGACTGTTACAAAGCCACTGTCACTGGTAGGATTTTTACTATATTTTGGAGTTATACTTTTTTAATAAGCAATTGTTATTCTCTTTGGAGTTTCTTAATTGTTCAAATAAATAACTGCAATTCTGTTTAAATTTTATAATTGTATAAGAAGTAGCCTTTTGAAAAATTGGCAAAGAACAACTTTCAATTCAGGATTAAATTATTCTGAATCCATGTTGGAAAATGATTTTGTTTTACTTTTAGAAAAAAAAATAAAAATCTGCCATTCTCATTGAATGTTTTCAAATGTGTGCCCTTTTTCTTAATAAAAAAATCTGAATAAAAAAATTCTTTCATTACATTTATCTCTCATCTAATCACTTATTATGAGTGTATGCTTGAAATATAGCTAACCAGTTTTTTTGATTGGATGGTAAACTATAGAACTATACTTGTAAAAGGAGATAAATTTAATTTGCATATGACCTTTTCTTAAATGTACATATATTATTTATTTTTCATGTTGTAGTTTTAAGTATACAATGGCAGAATCATAAAACCAATCAATATGTTATTTGACTTTCAGGGATGTGATATTATTGAGTCCATTATTGTAAAATCACATCTTCACTGGATTGGACATATAAAATTAATGAAGAATGGAAGATCTTAATTGAAGCTAATGGTACCAACTGATGATCAACCTTTTATGAATTATTTGGCAAATATTTTTGATGACTCATATATTTTTCTCAATATCCATAATGTTTAGTTCCAAACTATCCTGTGGATTGTACAAAAATTCTTTTCAAGGTCTATACTAAGATATAAACAAACCTATAATACTATTTAATTGAAAAAAAAAAATAGAATCATGTAATTCAGAAAAAAGTCCGTAAAGTATTAAGTGCTCAAGGTAACAAATTGCCAACAGAGATAATTGGGAGTACTGGAAGAAATTAATGAACTCAAATTTATCCCTTTCAAATTTTTTTTATATCAAAGTTTTTCAAACTGCATCTGATGAGTCCATCAGTTTGACAGTGGGCAACCTTATCGAGAAAAGGTGATTGTTACTGATTCAAAGATTCATGAATTTGGTTTTATCATATTTTTGAGTTATGTCAAAAAGAATATTTGAGAATCAACCTTATCTAGTTCTGTTGGCAGCTGCTACAGTTATTATTGCACATCATATGAAAACATTTCCTGTCAGTTTAATGACAGATTTTTTATTTTAAAAGAAGTGGAATTTTTCATGTTGGTTAACTCAGTTCCTTACTGATCTGTGTGAAGTTGAGATAAAGTACAAAAGGAACTTCTTAAATTATAAACTGATGAGTCTATTTAAAATATCCATACTTAACTTATTGGGCTTTATCATTTTCATATTTAAAACAATGTAAGGAATTTTCTGTATAAAAAAAAAAGAAACTGATTGAACACGAACATAATAAATTCATGGAACTTCATATTTAAATTATTCAGTCAATACTTAAAAACTTTTGAAGTAAGCATTGAGCTTAAAGATTTCACCCATTTAAAGTTCTCAATTTCACTGGACATTAATTTTAAAATAATCAAATTGATATGATTAATATTGAATTGTTGGATTGCCTTTTTTTGCCAGATGTTATAGTTTTCAGTATTGAAATTTATTTTTATATCAGTAGGGGAGAAAGAACAAATTTTTTGATGTGTATCATGTCACAATAAAAGTTTGGGCATTACAGATAAATATTTAAATTAAGTATAATATTTCAGTTGGACATAAAAAGATTAACAATAAGTTGGATGAACTCCATTATCACAATAATGAATATTTTTGAACTTGAAAAATTGATCAGTTGATATATGATTATATCAACAAAGTATCACATGATCTATGCCTGCACATTACATTTAAACAACACATCTATTTCTCATTTTCTGTCAGTTTGTGCAAATTGATAATCACTAGATGTTTAATAAATGAATATGTGATGATGCACTGTCCATTTCCCAGTTTTGTTTTTAGATTATCTCTTTCATCAGTGAGAGTTTGTATTTTTTTTGAACTTTCAGCAATTGTCATATATATAGTCCCCCCCCCCCTTTTTTTTTTTAACTGACAAGCTTTTAGCATGAAATTTAAAACACTTTAAAATGTTTTGAATCTAAGACAACTTGCTTGCATAGTTATAGAGATTTGATACTAAAATAATATTGATATAGTTTAGGTGCATTAGGAGTAAAAAGATGATTGCTGGAGAAAAAGTGTATTAGATCCTAAAAATCCAGGTGCATTAGATTCAGGTATATTATAACTCTTTAGTAATCAGTTAGAAACTAATATATATATATATATATATATAAGTCAGAACTGGATATGGATTTATTAATCACTACTATCTGTTATTTAGTGATTACTCTAGTGAGATGACATATCTGCAGACGAAGGAATAGATATGTTACTTGAGAAGTCATTTTGAAAAATGCTACTTATATGACTTTCAGGAATTGATATCTACTTCTCTAATCATAATTGTAATATTATATACTTTAATGCATAATAGTTTTGAAAATTGCACCTTAATAAATTCATACTTTGGGGACAAATACGATCAATTTGAGATATTTATATATAAAGTAGTTTTAGTTTTTGAATTTAGCATGGAATGTGGGTGCTTAAATCTTTAGAACAGCTACCAAGTATACATAGCCAAAATAAATGTATATTGTAAGAGGACAGATTTGTTATTTTAAGTGAATAGAAAGTTAATGATCTCAAAATTTATATTGGCATAGAAATAAAGTGCATTAAAGTCTGCCTATTATTTATTTATGTACATTCTAGAGCGAAGTATTATTTATGAAGCATTTTCTTTTTTGCATCCCATTTTGATGTTGCTAAACTCTTTTTATGTAATTATGAACTTAAGTAATTTTTTTAATTGTAAAATTTTTAGATATGCAATGCTGTTTCATTTAGCACGCACAGATATACACTAAATTTATTCTAGAAGTTGTTTCTTTGTGATAGTTTTTCAATTCAAACCGAACATGATTATAAATTTAAAAATTTTTTTTAAGCGTTGAAGCCTAAGTTCCTAGTGTGATACATTGTTTTCTATAGCAACAAAAGAAGGCACAAATAAATAGATAAACTGAAGAGACAACGAACTAGATTTTTTTTTATGAAATCGTTCTGCGTGCAACTTTAATAAATATCTGAAGTTAGTCGTTGTAGGAATCATTCAAGCATGTTGGCAAGAACATAAATTTATTTATTTGTTAATGTGAGATTTACAAAAAGAAATGGGGCAGTCGGGTATTGAAATGTTAATGTTTTAAAATATTGTTGTTTGAACCAAAGTGCTGATTTTTTCTTTCTTTCATTCACTCCCTTTTTCACTACCTCTTATTTGTATTCCATTTTGTTTTCATTTAATATAAATTTATAATTTTTTTTTATTGCAATCTTTGACATGTAAATATTCTTTGCTTTAAATTGTACAAAAAGTTGCATTTTATTTTAACATAATTGTGTGTATGTAAAAGAAAGATAATGAGCATTAAAAACGATTATTTATCCATATAAAATGAACATTTTTTATTTATAATTATTTATTTTTTTAAATACATATTTTATTAGAATTTTATTTCAATAACATCGTATTTCCTAGTGAAATGGTTAGCAACACCTGCTTTTCATGGCTATGGTCTAGAGTTCGAATTAAAGTTATTTAAAACATAGAAATTTTTAAACTTACTAGCAAATGTGAACAAGACATTTATTTTTTTATATAGCGCGATGTTTTTATAATCTATAATAAGTGGGAGTATTCATTTATATAGTGACATCTGCAAAGCGCATGTGTATTAGCTTATTGGCTTATTAATATTATAGCAAATGTGGTATTTTTTTCTTTCATAGATGGTCTAAAGCCAAGCAGTTAGTTATCTAATTAAATTTGTAAATAAGTATTTAAACATTTTAAAAAGATGATAAATACAGTATGTAAAGAAAAACTTCAAAAAAGCCATCTCCAGTAATTGTACTAATCTGATAAATAATGCTCTCTTCATTACTTTCTTTCAAATAGACAGGAGGAGAGTAGTTGAAGTTGTTTGCCCTATAGATGTATTATAAAGCTGTTTTTTTTTTTTTACCTTTTATCTATATGCTAAATTTTTGATTATAATCTATGCTATATTGAATAATTATTCAGGCTGCTATAATAACTGAAAACTTTACTGTTTAGGATAAGAAGTTTAAGGCTCTGAAATGGCAGGATTGGGCTGTGATTCTTGTATTTTGAGCTTCAGAATTTTCCACTTTTCTTTTCCACCTAGTCATATTGTAGAGCATACATCCAGTCAATAGTATGCAACATTTGTTCATAGACAACATTTTACTTTTGCTTTTTTTTCTGTATTTGATTAATTTTACATGTTTTATTAGTTTTGACAATATAGATCTAAACTTCAGAATTCAGTAGAATTTATGATAAAGTTCTAAATTAACAGCAAACTATTATAGTGCCACCCAGTGGAAGCTGTAGTATAAATGCAAAGAAGGTTTGGGTATAAAATTCATATCTAGTGCCTATTCATTCAATATTCCTAGATTAGTTTCTAACTTTTATCTTTCATTAATGAGGAGTCATGGAAATGTATTCTTGTGATGTTTGGTTTTTGTTCTTTACCAAACCTGCCTTTGTGGAGGGACTTACATATTTTTCAATCCATGTTGTTTTAGAATCATATTTGTAGAATTGCATTATAAACTTTAAACTTCTAATTAGGAATTTTATTAGCATATGTCATTCTACCCAGTGCAGATTTTTATAAGTGTGTCTATATATATACCTGTGATCATAATGTAATAATACTTTTTGAAATGGCTTGTAGAGTCAAGAGTCATGTGAAGTCTGAGTTTGAATCCCTTATATATTACATTATATATGTGCAGGTGTGTGTAAGCCTGTACAGTGTATTAAATTACATATTGAAACATAGTGCATTAAAGGTCTTCCCATCTCTCACATATGTATGTAAATGGATTATTCTCCAGTACATGAGGGGTCAGAATAATTAATGGTCAACATGAGTAGGATGACAACCTTGGCACTAATGTGGGCTTTGAATGTTTCATCATCAGATTTTCAATGAAATGGCTGAAGAGTTGTGGGTTGGAGTAGTTTGAAGCCTGTCCATTAAAGTATGAAGATTGACTATCTTAATATAAAGCTGAGCACTATTTGTATATATTTATGGGGATAGTAATCTGGACCAACTGATGATTACTGGTTTAGCATGAAATACATATATTGGTGATTATTTATCTTTTCAATGTGTGTATGATCAGGTGGGTCAGCAATATGAGATGGTTAGGCGAGTTGAGGGTCATGTAAAAGTCTTGAGTTCGAATATCTTATATATTAAAAATGATTATTGTTTTATAACTTAGCAAATGCAAAATGAATCTAATTTTTTATAACATATTTTACTCATTTTTGTTTTAAAGGGAGGCGCTATATTTTTCATTCTGTCTTTTTTGCATCTTTTTAGAAAAAATTGACATATAACTATCATTTCTGTTTTTATGTTTTATTATAATGTAATGACAGAAATATTAAGAAATATGTTCAAAATTGTATTTTCTACTTTAAAAAAAAATTGAAAATGTATTGTAAATACTAAATGGTTATATGGTAAAAGATTTTAATATTAATTGAAAAGAGATTTTTTGATTCTGAACTGACACTTTTGATATCACCATGGAATTATGCTTGGTAAATCAACATGTATTAGCAGTCTAATGAATTTACTAGTTTTTTTATTTGTAAGTCTTAGAAAATACCATAATATTTTTAAAACATCTCATAATTTCTTTAATAGTTTTTAAAATATTAGAAGAAGCCCTAAGAACGCTTGTTGGATAGTCAAAAGTGCCACTTATTTTTGTTGCATTGTCTGAAGTATATGAAAGAAGTGTTTTTATATTACATTAGTAATTTATCTTATTTCCTAGTGATTATAAAATCTGAAGCCAATGTAACCTTAGATCATTTTCTATTAAAGATAATTGAAACATAAAAGTAAATGAGGAGGCAATTGATTTAAAAAGTAGACCTACTTTCTTGCCAAGGTGCAAATATGTGAAGTACACCTGTTATGGGATTTATTATAAATAGAAAATGAACATTTTGAGATTTGATAGTATATCAGATATAATGGTAAGATTACTTATTAAACTTAATGCATGATATCAAATGCAGATAATTGACATTTATGTCTCAAAGAAGTGCTCTTTATCATGGAAAAGCAGAGGCATTTTACATATGTGTACAGAATGCCTTTTGTTCAGACTAAACATTTTAAAGTGACCATAGAAAGTTTTAATGCTTGAATTGGAAAGTAATTGAAAAGTGTAAGTGGTAGGAGTAAATTTGGATGTAAAGATATATATATATATGGGATAATTTTAATTATATATATATATATATATATATATATATTAAAATTATCCCATATATATATATATATTTATATATATATATATATATATATGTAATTCACAGAACATCAATCAAAGCTTACTAAACCAATAGAATATTTATATTCTTGTCAAGCCAACTTCTACATATAAAATATGGAGTTTTGTCTCTTATCTTGTAAAATATATTTAGAATCAGTTGGCCATTTATGGTTTTATATATATATATATACTTGTGTCATTTGTAGAAAATGAAACATTATATATTATAAATTTGTTTTTGTTTTTGTCAATGATTCTTAATAGAAATGGGTATTGGTGCATTCACTTAAAAATAAAGCAGTGTTGGATTATGTTTTGACTAATATAAAGTTAAGATTGAAAGGTGCTTAAAAGATTTAATATAGAATGTGATCATCAGTATGAGTTAACATGTAGCACCCTTTTGAAATATTAAACAGACTTCAAAAGGGTCTAAACATTAATTAGATCAATAAGATAGCATACTCTAATAAGATTTGCTACACTAATTATGTATTTAAAAAAATAGCAATAATTTTTTTAGTATGAGACAAGGCAGTATATTAAAAAATAAAATATATAAAAATTATCAATTTTGATGAATTGATTATTTGATGTTAGAATAGGGGGAAAAATAGCCACATACAAAAATATAATTGTAAATTGATAAAAAACTATGGAAAAGAAAAAGTCCTAAAGATATAAACAGCACTTTAGTCTTGGACAAATGTTATTTTAGCAGTAAGAAGAAATGATGTTACTATTAGTAAAACGAGAATTGACACCATGAAGCATAGAATGAATTTTGTAGAAAACTATGTTGTAATAAAGGTAAAAAAGTAATCACCATAATTACATTTTTTTTTTTTTTTGGCTTTTTTTTCTTTCCAATTCACGTTTTTTAAAAGAAGATATGAGATATGCAATTAAATGTAATTTACTATGTAATTAAAAAATGAAAAAATTGCCAAAAATGATGAAATTATTATAGATACTTAAAAGAAACATGGAAATATTGTTGACAATCTATATATATTGGAAGATTGAGGAAATGCAGTAGTGTATTGATATTAATTATTTTTCTATCAATTCTGAGCATAAATCTTTATTAAGATGATTTCAAATCATCTATTGAGAACTTTATACTCAAACTTACAAAATCTTGAGCAAGAATTAAAAGTGATTTTTAGCACATTAAGCCATACAAATTCACTGTTAATAGAAATTATATATAAAAGTAATGAGTAGTAGTTTACATTTTACTTTGAACTTTTAGATTATGAAAAGGCATTTAATTCTTTAAGCATGTCTACAGTGTTTAATGTTTTATAATACCTATATATACCCAGGATATTGTTAAAGTTTAAAGAATAGTAATCAAAAATAGAGCAACAAAATTTGCATTTACATTTGCATATTATAGCTATAACTTTTCTAAAGATTTACTGCAGATGTTTCAATTTCTTCAAAATGTTTTCCAACCGTTTTATGGAATATATTTGGGGAATTAAAATGGGAAGGAAATGAACAGAAATAAATATATTACTTATTTTAAAATAGGGTACAATTTATTCTGTAAACAATTTTTCAAAGCTATCAGATAAAACGAAGAAAACGGATCTAATGATAAATGTGAAGAAAGGATATTGGAATTATTGAATTAGTTTTTATTAAATTGAAATTGAAGACAAAAGAATGCATCTATGCTAAAAGAAAAAGATTTGATAATTGCAAATTGAGAGTAGGTAATAGATGAAATAAATAAATGATGGAATATTTTTTCTTAATTAACAGGTTTTTGAGCCACATTTTTATAAACAGAAATTTTGAGTTCATTTAAGGAGAAGCTATTATGCATTTTACACACCCCTACATATATATTAAATATTATGTATATATAATAATTTTTGTAATAAATAAGTGCGGAGGGTAATGAAATTAGAAATAAACAGTTTCTTTTTTTCTCTCTCATATGTCATAGCACCGGCCGGGACGAAATAAACAGCTTCTTCTAATTCCTTTTTTTTATAAAATTTAATTATCACAATGTTTGTATAACTATATACATAATAAAGAAATTATATTTAATATTACAGAAACTATGAGAATTGAAAGCTCTACTAAATTATCATTGTCAGTTGCCACAGCATTCTATTGCTGAAATAAAGATATTAATATGTATTTAAATTTAATGCATATTTAAAATTGATGTATTTCCCCTCTATTTTATTATTTTATTTTTTATGCCTATAGAAATATTTTTATTTGCTTGCGAATTGAGTATTTTGAAATATCATAAGGAATGAATATATGAATATACTGCTCCCTATTTTTTAAAAAAAATAGATTGTTAAAAGAATTATTTTATCAGTTATTGTTAATATTGTATATTAATATAAAAAGTAATAAAAGGCAAGCGTAATGTAATACCTTATATTTGGAGAAAGCCTTAAAAACATCGAACACATCTTGTGTTGAGCATCCTTATCAAAGCCAAGTAAACATGCATTACGGTTGTGTTAGTTGAAAGTCCCCCCCCCTCTCTTCCCTAAAAAAAGACAAAGAAAAAACAAACACATAATTAAAGAAATTATTTTTGTAAAATCAGAAAATGAAACTTATTGCATATCTAATTTTTTTTTTATTGTTTAAGTATTAATAAGAGTATGCCCTGTCTATCTTAATGCAATATTAGAATATTGAATTTGGGATTTAAAAGTTCGTGATTCATTGTTCAAATATGTTATGACCACCCGAATATACCTTTTTATAATTTTTATACACCACTACTGCCAATGATTAATTTATATTGCCATTGTTTGGAAGGGTGGACAATAATTGTTTATATCTACTGTTCATATCATAATAGAATAACTAAGATCGTATTTATATGACAATAATATAGAAGCTTTGCAAATACCATTAATTTATGATTTGTGGCATTGTAATTGCCTCTTGTACTCATTACTTTATATATGTAGGAAAATAAAACAACTCCATTGTTTTATTATCTATTATTTTGTCTGATTATATATATATTGTAACTTTATATTTTAGCTTCTGAAATAATCGGCACTACTATTAACTGTAAAAAAAAATATTGACACTTTTTTTATCAAATGAATTATACCAATCTCTATTATCATTCACATTGTGTCAATAATAGAATCAGAAATGACCCTATAATAAGATTGGCTAATATCTGCAAATGTAAAATTATCAATTGTAGTGTACCAAAAACATATATGTTTCGAGATTTCCTTTTTAAAAGTGCAAGTAAATTTTATTGCGAACAAAAACACACCTAAAACTAAAAATTAGAAGGAAAATACACAAGATAAAATACATGCAAGCTTAACTGCAAGAAAGACAGTTTAAAATAATAATACAATAGTAATTTAATACAAGAGCTGGACAATCAGTACTATATTTACTAGAATAGTAAATGTTGATATCGTGTTTAAATAGGTATTTGTGTGTGTGTGTGTGTGTGCATTTAACAATTCCAATTGGATTTATTATTACTGTTTAACTAATGGGTTATTTTAATAAGTTTATCAATTTAAAATTATGAGAACTTTAAAATTTAATAAAATAAATTATTTTATTTAATACCTTATTGTTATAAATCATTTAGTTTAAATAAAAATTGTATTTTTTATTTGTGAACAATCAATATAATTTGGTATTTAATATTAAAAATATACCAGTTGAAATCTTTATTTTCGTATTTTGTCTCGAAATTTGGCACTTTTACACTCATCAAATTTTGAAACTCACCTGCTTCCAATAATTACCACCACAACAGAACAGATTTTCCTCTTACAAAATTGAAAATTGAGGTATCACAGACCACATGGTAATAAGTTATAAATATAACCATTCATCAAATTTGAGTAGTGTTTGCTAAATTTTAGTGTACTAAGGACCTTATTTAAACCGAAATTTAGCCATTTTGTTAACCTTTCACATGGAAGACTAGAGAAATGTGCTAGGCATTTTGCCTAGCTTGGTAAAATGTTTTTCTCATTGTTCCAAAATGGAGAAATTAAACATCACCATCTATTAATTGCAATTTTGAAATCATTTATGGAATTCTACTGTATGTGAGAGTATTTCTGTGATCATTTGTCATTTCTTTGAAATTAAAGTAAATTACTGGAATTTTTTTTACTATCTCCCTAAGGATTATCTTGAATATTACAATTGTTAGAGAAACTCATGGATTATTATATTATGTAAATATGCATTTATGAGAACTACTTAAAATTACAAAGAGGTTTGGTTAATTGAAATTCAAATTGATAGATTACTTATTATTTTGCTTGATCTTGTCATCTATGCATTGTTGACATTTTTTTGTCAAATGTGCACAATTTTAACTATAACTTTGGATATCATATATAGATTAAATTATTTTCTTTTAAGTTGAATGATACCACTAGTACAACCTCAGCCAAGGGATTATGGATTTATATCAGTTAGCTTTTTTTATTGTGTAAAATTGTCAAGATGTTACAAATTATGAAAGTTGGTATATATAAAGGGATAAATTTTTACAATTACATCTATTGGAATAGAAATAATAATTGTGATTTGTTCAAAGTTTTGGAAAATCATATTGTTGAATGTTGACTATAAATCTCAACATTCAAAGGTATTCATTGTACCATCTGGATTAAATGTTACTTGTATATTTGTGAATTTATTGTTAGGACAATTTCAGTGATACTTGGATATGACTAGAATTTTAAAATGCACATAAATAAAATCTTGACATTTATTCAAGATTGTGGATTACCCATTTTACAGAGATTATATAATTAATTTTATTATTGGTTTATTTAAATAATTAAAATGTTCTAATTACGATTTAAATAAAGTTCTTGTGAAAATATTGGTATAAAAAGGATAGAAATAAATGTTTTAGATTACTTGTACTGCTGGATATAAATGTGTTTTCATTACATGAAGATATGTTGTACTAAGCTCTAAGTTAAAGTACAAGCTGCCATAGTCCTGTTGTATTTATTTGTTATTTGTTTTATTGATCCTTGTAAGTGACTTCTTATATTCTAGGAGCCCAAGTATCTTTAATCAATGAAATAAAAATCATAAAAGGCTGTTCTTCATTTACCCAAGAAATTTTCATCTCATCTATAAAATCCCATGAAGTATAGTAAAATACGTTCATGATGGTGATACTTATAAACATTATTAGTTTGTGGGGCCAAACTCCTAACAAGATATTTGAAGTTTAGATGCTATAAACTATAAAGCATTGCAAGTCATGCCACTTAACTTATGATTATTATATTTATTAATTTATTTATTTTAATAGCAATCATACTATATTTCGATAAATTGTTTACTTGTTCCTAAAAATGTTAAACAAATCAGCTAATATCTAAAATAGAGGTTGTTATCTTGTTATTATTAAGACATTAAAAGATGCAATAAAACAATCATAGACCCATATGTAATTGGTGTTCAGGCTTTGGATGAATATTGTATAATGTTGGTCAATAGAATGTTTTGTTTGCATTACTTTTCTTGATAGTGCAGATAGTTATAACACAATAATAAAATATTGAGTAAATGGAGCAGCACAACATTATTTGGAAATATTTAGAGAAGTTGTGTTATTATAATTACAATTGTTGTTGAATATTTTTTTTTGATATAATTGTTTCATGAATAACAAATTGTTATTATTGATTAGATGGTCATTTATCATTAATGAAATTGTCATCATCATCTCCAGACATTAATACAATTTGGTCATATTTAAATTTTGTTTAAAATTATCTTTATTTAATTTATTTGCACCATTCCTATTTTTCAGCATCCATTTAAGAATAGGATCATCTATTGTGGTATGGTAAGATACAAACAAAATCCTTTTTATATCTTAATCATATCCAGAACAGAATGTTTAAAAGTTTGAGTCCTAATTGGTCTTTTTTTTTTTTAGAAATAATTACCTATAATTTAATAAGAATCCTGCAATACTTAATTGATTTAAATTATATGTTATCTGGGAAGGAAAAGTTTAATCTGTTAGCCTTAAACATATATAAACCTATTCATTTACATTAAAAAAATATTTTATCCATCATTCACATTAAATACATTGGTGTACATATAAGAATAACTAGAGGTTATACTAATAAATCTATATGAGCATTCTGCGATATTATCATCATGATTATTGATGTATTGACCCTGTAGATTATAGAGTCGTTATTGTTGTTTTAAATGGATAAAATAGATATAACTTCATTTTAAAGTTTATTTTCAAAAAGGAGTGCACTTGACAGTAAATACACTTAAGGTAAACACACCTTTTTCAATCAAGACAACTCATCCTAACCTCAATATTTACTTACAATATTTATTTACACAAAGTATGGTTGTGATTGAATTCAGTTTCAAAATTCTTTTGATGATACTGGTCAATCTGTTTAAAGGTGGAAAGAGTTATCTCTCCAACTACCTTTGATTTATACTATTATTTTAGTCATGTAAATTTTGATTGGTTATTGCCTTGGAAAAATCATGGCTTGAAATTTCAACAAAATTTAAAAACAGAATTCCCATTTATTACAAATGTTTTACCTTCTATTAGTTTTATTAAAAACATCAAATTAAAAAATATATGGAGGACCTAAGAATAATCAGAATCATTCTCTGGTAGGCATATCTGTATAGTACATACTTTTTCTGTTAGATATCTTTTCCAGGGACCCTTCTTTATCAATATCCAAATGACATTACCATATGAAATTGTGGTACTAAGTAGCACTTTTTTTTTTTGGTAATAATTGAAAAATTGAATCAATGTGAAATTCTGTTTTCTTTTAGGGAAGACAAGTTGTAATACTTAAAACAGATTACAAGTCAGCTGCTCTGGGAAAAACACAAGTTTTGGAATGATTTAATTAATGGAAGTTATCAAATTCACCATGTCCAAAGAGAATTGCAAAATGAAGTCCACTGTCCAGATGTTGCTGTTTTTTTTTTTTTTTTTTTTTATGGAAACAACGTTTACTCAGAATTTGTTTATAATGACAAGGCATTTCATACTTACAACTTCTGAAAAGTTTGTCTGATGCTATAAAACAAAAGTGTCCCATTTTGTGGCACAGAGAGGAGTATAAGCTTCACCATGATAACACTTCAGTACATGAAATCTTGAGTGAAACAATTTATAATTAAATTCAGCATGACCCAGTTTATCTATCAGCCATATTTACTCAATATCATTTTGTGGGACTTTTTTATATTCTCTTGAATGAAAAAATGTCTCAAAATTTTTTTTTTTTGTAAACTTAGAAGCGGTGAAGAGTTCTGGAATACATTAAAAACTGAAAAACAAATTAAAATCAGTGCATTGCATTAGATGGACTATACTTTGAAATGGATTCAATTTGTAATACCTAAAAAAACAATTTTTTTATTACAACATTTTTTATTATTTTTCGATCTTCCCATATATATATAACTGTAGTATTTGCTTTTATAATGCTCCTTGCAGTGACTACATATTTTGTAAATCTGGAATTTGCTAGTTATTTATTATACCCCTCATTTATATAGTAAAATCAATAGTGATGCTGTGGTTTTCTTTTTCTAATAATGTTAGGCAGTTATAAAGCTAAATATTAAACAAAACTTTTTCTGTGAGAATATTTATTAATTACTAGATAATACATTGGATCAGAAAATTAATAACAGTTTAATGAATCTTTTATAATGATTATTATTCTGGTTTTTGTTATCTTGGTATTTTTCTGTTATTTTTATTTTTGAATATCTTATTACGATTATCAATAGTGAAAATCAGCAAGAAGTATAATATTAGTAGCACTCAATCTCAGCATGATTCTCCTCAGCGAAACCAAATCTTAAACTGCACAGGAAAAAGCAATCATAAATTACTTCTGTCTATTGTGTCAAAAATGTATGATTCAATAAAACATTCTTCATAGGTTCACTTTGACAAAGTAATAATAATAATAATTATGAAGTAGTATATGCACATTTTAATAGGTTTAATCATGGAAGTCTGTTGCCAATATTAAGATATTTCACTGTTTTAGGCTAAGTTTGTCATTGATCTCATGGTTATTGTACAATAGTATCATGTCAAAAAATGATTATTTTTATTTTTAGTTGGAATAAGGAGTTCTTTAATAGACAGTTATAAAATTCTAATGTCATAATTTTGATATAACTGCAGTAACCCATCATTCCAATCTACAAATTCATAATTACATTTATGATTTAAATATTTTAATAATTAGAAATTCCAATTTACATATATAAGCATGTACTCATTTGTATAAGTTGTATCATGGATATTTTTAGTCAGCTATATCATCTCCATTCATACATAAATAAACTCAATGCTTTTATCTGTCAGAATTTATTTTTGTACTTTTTTTTACATAATGACATAATTGTTATTTTTGTGTAAATTATTTTTGTTGATGATGTAATGTGTATATTTTTAAAATTAAATTTATTTATATAAACTCTTAAAGATTTTATAGCAAAAAAAAACTTTATTACTTATATACACAATGCGATATTTCAATTATCCTGCCACCTTCCTCTATGATACTGTGATAAATAAAATAAATACATAAATAATAAAGTAATTAATAAAAAAAATAGCACAAAATAATAATAAAACTAATAAAATAATGAAATAAATAAAATAAAATGGAATAAAAACCAAATAAAATTAAAATAATCCATACAATATAAAATAAAATATGCAACATTAAACTGAAATATAAATTATAGATATATTTCTTTATTTTATTTAATGTTATATATTTATTTTATTATATTTATTTTACTTATTTCATTAGTTTATTATATTTATACTACTTTTTTTTTCTTAATTGTTTTATTATATATTTATTTTATTTATCATTGTATCATAGCCTGATGAAGACTGCAGGACAGTCAAAATATCACAATGTGTATTTATATATATAATAAAGGTTTTTTTTTGCTATAAACTGTTCAAAGTAATATGTACTGATTATATTTATTCAAGATACTATGGCAAAATAAAGGAAGTGATAGATTTAATGACATTCATTCTATTTAAATTAAATTCACATATTACATAGCTTTTACTATCTATGTAAAGGCATGGAACCCAAAAACTAGAGTCTATCATCTACTGAAGTTTACTCATTTTGGATCTTTTTAAGTATAGATACATGTATATTTTTGAGTTGCCTAACTTATTATAATTAAGTAATAATATTAGATCATCATTGGGAGCAGTGCCCCATTAGTTTTCTGCATCTTCATTTATTTTTTCTTTCAAAATTGAAAGCCATAACATAACCTTTTAAGAATACTATACATCTTTAACCTTTGTCTTGAAAAAATTATCTAATTATAGGTCTCTGCTATATTATTTTCTCAGCATATCTTTTTGCATAAGAATGATCAGTGTATTTCTTTACATGAACCAAACTCCTTACATGAAAACCATCTTCAAATTTCATCATAAAATATTTTTTGAGAAAATTATGGTTTATTCATATCTCATGCATAAGACATGCCTTTGCAACAATAGTTTCACTATCATTATATCCAGCTGTATGAATAATATAATGGTGTATAATCTTGTTATTGTTTTTTAGATTTTTGTATAACATTGTTAAATGTATTTTCAATGCTTTGTGTAACATTGATTGAGTATGCATGCTTCACTTTATATATTAAACTGAGCTAAATAATATATATATACCTAATTTGTTCCATAAATTATCTTTCAGAATTTTTTTATTGTATGAAAGTTGTCTGCATTCTACATTTCCATTCAGGAATATTTACATATGTGCACTCCTTTTCGAATATGCTAAATACTTATTTTATTGTAAATGTTTTAGTTCTCTTAACTAATAAACAATGTATCTTCTTAATTTAATAATAAAAATAAAAATATTATGGCTAAACTATTTCCATTCAGGATTATTTACATATATACATTCTTTTTCTAATATGTTAAATAATTATTTTATTATAAATGTTTTAATTCTTTTAACTATTAAACACTCTATCTTCCTAGTTTAATAATAATAAAAAACACCATGGCTAAGCATAAAACTTTTATTCATGCACATGTATTATTAGAAAAATTATGTCATAACAATAAATATTATATGACTTTTTATGTATCTAGATCTTAAAAAGTAATAGTGCTTTTTAAATTCTAATTTTAAATTAAAATAAAATTATTGGCTTTCATTTGTTTTTGTTTTTTTAATTTAATTTTTTTAATATATTAAAATATATTCTTAAATAGGAATAAGATACAATATGAGCTGTTTGTGTTAAGGTTCACAATGATATTAAAATTTTAAAAATATTCTGTGGCAAAATTTTGATGAATAAATAATATAAATTACATTTAATTTTATCTTTTCTAATTTTTTTTTTAATTTATAAATATAAGAAGCATTCACAAACTACATTTATGAGTATAGAGGTTATAAACTGGATTATTCATTTACTAGTTAAATTTCAAATCATCATATTTTTATCCAGAAAGTGATTTAATTGTATAATAATGTTTTTATATTTATCTTATCTTGTGCCATTAGGATTGTAACAGGATATTCTGTATGTGCATTCTTTCTTTTAATCCTTAAATTTTATAGCTTTTATTTACTGTTTACTGCTGTTATTCATATAGATATTATAATGTAGATAAACTGTTGAAAATATTTGTATGCTTTTGTTTTATGTTTTCAGATCTTTAGATTTTTCTAGTATTAAATAAGAGAATACTTCTCCTTTTTTTTTTTTTATGTAAATGGACAAGTAGAATTATTTTAATGCTAAATTACAGCACTTTCTTTTTTTAGAAGGAAGGCTAAGTAACTTATATGAATTTACCTTTAAAATATGAGTAGTTTAAAATTGGAAGATTTCATCTTTTCTCTTTTTTATAACTTTACATAATACAACTTTTCTTATAATTTATTTATTTAATATTCTTTCAAAAATAAAGCTTAGTAGAGTACTTTTGCATCTTTTTATAATTTTCTTGTAAGTAATATATAGGGTATATGAGCACATTCTTTCACTGAAGATGACCCATCACTCTCCACTCTACCCAATAACACGGATACACTCAATTACATATATTCTGAAAAGATAAATAATCTCCAATATACATATTTTATGCTAAACCAGCAATCATCAGTTGGTCCAGATTATCATCTCCCACACATATATACTATAAGTGCTCAGATATATATTAAGATAGACAATCTTCATACTTTAATGGACAGGCTCCAATCCACTACACACTCCAACTCTTCAACCGTCCATCCAATTGAAAATCTGATGATGGAATGCTCGAAGGCCACCCTGAGGCCGAGATTCTTGTCACACCCATGTTGACCTAAGGTCAATCTGAACCCCTCATGTACAGGACATAATCCATTTAATACATATGCAAGGATGGGCAGACATCTCCCCAATGTAATAACTGAAACACAGACTTATTCTATACCTGTGTCTATATATGTAATATATAGCCTTCGAGCATTCCATTATCAGATTTTCAATTGGATGTACGGTTGAAGAGTTGGAGTGTGTAGTGGATTGGAGCCTGTCCATTAAAGTATGAAGATTGTCTATCTTAATATATATCTGAGCACTTATAGTATGTATGTGTGGGAGATGATAATCTGGACCCACTGATGATTGCTGGTTTAGCATGAAATACATATATTGGTGATTATTTATCTTTTCAGCATATATGTGCTTGAGTGTATCAGTGTTATTGTATAGAGTGGAGAGTGATGGGTCATCTGAAAGTCTGTGCTCATATACCCTATATATTACATATATAGACACAGGTATAGAATAAGCCTGTGTTTCAGTTAATTTTCATGTAAGGGAAATTATTGAAAAAATGAAAAATATAGGTAAGATTTAGTCACAAAAATCAATGCTATTTTACTAAAATAATATATATATATATCAACTATTTGGTTGTGATTTTGTAGAAAATCCATCACTAATGGTTGGATTGTGAACTAAAAAAACACACACACACATATATAATTTTTATTGTTTTTTTTTTTTTTTTCAATTTATTCAATTTTTTTTCTTCCAAATATTGATAAGTCAAACTGGGGTCATGAAAACAGGAGAACACATTTGCATTGCAGTCACAGAATATGTGCTGTACAGACAAAGTAATTGCTAACAAGGATAAATATGTCTAAATTATATTAGTTGTTAAGTTTTTCACCTCAATTGTAGCACTATCTATATTTAATAAATAATAATGAAAGAAAGTTAAACAATATGTGGCTTAAGAAAATAAATGTTAAGAAGGATAATAGTATAAATCTTATCAATAAATAAAATTACTAATTGAAAATTTATATAAAATGTATATTGTAGCTTATTAGTATTCTATAATAGTATGTATTTGGTATATGTTAGGCTAATAGAGTCGATTAATGTGAAAAAAGAAACTTTAGCAAAAATTTGCACCTTACAGTTTTTTAATGGTTTGGAAAATGTATACCATGCTTAAAATTTTTCATGAAATTGTAATCAATTTTTAAAGCAAGAGTCAGCATATTATCTTGTTTTGTATCAAATACTGCAATATCAAAATATTACATACTGTATGTAAACTAGTGATCGGTGTATGCTCATTAGGAGCTTATATGCTCGACTATTTTATATTAATTAAAAATATTGGTAATTATTTTGATTAAATTTTTGCTTTTTATTTTTTTTTTAGGTGAAGGACAGCAAGTTGTGCAGTATGAACAGGAATTTAAATTTGGTGATTATACTAAGAGGTGAGAGATAAAGTTATGTATGTTTGTAAGAGAGATTAATAGCAAAATTAAATTTTTTTAAGTAAAATAATCACTTTTATATGTTAAGTGTTGCATTTTTATTTTTTTAATTTCTTTTTCGTTTTAGATTTAAACACTTCTTAAAATTGAAAAAAAAATTTTTTTTTAAAAAAAATTATGCATTTTCCAGTTATATTTCAAAATTTTAAACATGCGATTCTATGTGGAATAATTTTTTATGGAATAAATGTATTGCCTTTTTTTCTTATGAAAATATTGAGATTGTGCTTAAAATATAAAAGTAATGCAGCCAAATAATGGAATCTCCATACAATAGAATGGCTCAATCTCTGTAGTATTGATTAATATATTTTTGATTGGTTTTTTAAATTCACCTCTAGTCTAATATTATAATTTGTTACTGACTAGTTTAAACAATAATTTTTAATTAAATTATTTCAATGAGGCTTTTTTATTAATAAATCTCTTATAATACTTGAAGAACAAAAGAGTTATAGCATTTGGAACATTATGTTCTATATCAGTGAGCATGTTGTTAATAGTAATTTTAAGTCATCATCATCAACCATTATCAATCCACTGCAGGATGAAGGTCTCTCCAAGTTTAATCCATCTTTTCCGATCTTTAGCTTCTCTTCTGCACATCACCCCTGCACACTTTCTTATTTCATCCATCCATCTCACATGTGGTCTCTTTCTGGGTCTTTTACAATCTCTTGGAATCCAGTTTAAAATTTCAATTGTCCATCTATTATCATCTCTTCTAGCAATATGTCCAGACCAACTCCACTTCAATCTTTTAATTTTTTCAATGAGGTCAGTAACACCTGTTTGTTCTCTTACCCATACATTGCGTTTTCGATCTCTTCTTGTTACTCCCAATATGCATCTCTCCATACTTCTTTGAGTGGTCTGAAGTCTCTGTATTGCTCTTCTATTAAGTGTCCAAGTCTCAGATCCATAAGTAAGAACTGGTAAAACACATTTGTTAAAAACCTTCCTTTTCAAACACATAGGCATATTTCCTTTTAGTATCAAGTTATTTCTACCAAAAGCACTCCAACCAAGTTTAATTCTATGATTAATTTCTTCCATTATGTTTCCATCTGTATTAATAATCTGACCAAGTTATTTGTAACTGTTAACTTCTTCTAATTCATCATAATCAATCTTTATTTTCATATTTTGAGCAAATCGATTAAACATTACTTTAGTCTTTTTAACATATATCTTTAGTCCTACTTTCCTACTTTCATCTGATAATTCCTGCAACATATCCTGCAGCTCTGAAGCATTATTTGCAAAAACAACTACATCATCTGCAAAATCTAAATGACTTAAATAATCTCCATTTACTTTCACTCCTTTAGTTTCCCATTTTAATCCACAAAATACTTCTTGCAGCACTGCTGTAAAAGGTTTTGGAGATATGGAGTCACCTTGTCTTACACCTTTCTCAATGTTGACTTTCCCAGTATCATTATGTAATCTAATTGTTGCTGTTGCATTTTTATAAATATTCTTCAAAATATGACAATATCCTGGATCTATACCTTGATGATCCAATGCTTTAATCACTGAAGAAATGTTTATAGAATCAAATGCCTTTTCATAATCTACAAATCCAAAACATAATGACAACTCATATTCATTCGTCCTTTCTATAACTTCTCTCAACACCTGGATATGATCTACTGTACTAAAACCACTTTTAAATCCAGCTTGTTCTCTTGGTTGGTGGAAAATCCAATGTTCTCTGTAGACGAGTTGTAATTATCTTGGTAAAAAATTTATATAAAACTGATAAAAGGCTGATAGGTCTGTAATTTCTAATATCTTCTTTATCACCTTTTTTAAATATTAATATTATTACTGCATTCTTCCAATCACCCGGGACATCTTTATCATTTAGACATTTGGTATATAACTTTGCTAAAATTTTTTCTATTTCTTCACCTGCTTCTTTTAATATATCAATTATAATTCCATCATTACCTGGAGCCTTTCCTTTCTTCATACATTTAATTGCGTATCTCACTTCTTCATTTAAAATTCTGGGCAATTCGGAAGATGTAATAGATATAAGAGGTACTTGTTCTTTATTACTATATAATTCTTGATAAAAATCTTCTACCAATTTCATGATGTCATCTCTCTTTTTAGTTACAATTCCCTCTTTTTTTCTTATTGCAGATATAAATTTCCTACCAATACCAATATGTTGTTTTACATTCATAAGACTTTTATTTTCTTCTACAGCTTTCCTTGCTAGTTCACAGTTATACTTTGTTATATCATTTTCAACTCTTTTCCGCACCATTTTACAAAATTTGAGATATTCAATTTTTTTTTAATGCATCATTTTTGTATATCTTCATATTCTTTTTTTTCTTCATAAATTCTCTAGTCTCAGTAGAAATTTTATTGGTCAATTGCTGCTTTTTTCTACCAGCTATTTTTGTTGCAGTTTTTAAAAGTGTATCAGTTATTTTCATATTAATTTCATTCAAATCTGAATCATGTTCAAAATCTACTAATACTTGAAACCGATTTGTAAGTTCTAATTTAAATTCATTAGAATGTTTCTGAAGATTAGGAGTATCAACTGTAAATATTGTTTTTCTTAATAATTTTTGTCTCTCTAGTTTCACATTAACACGTATCTTACACCTTACTAATCGATGATCACTTCTTGTGTTAAATTTATTAAGCACATTACAATCTTGAAATATGTATTTCCTGTTAGTCAAAACATAATCCAGTTCTGCTGTACCTTCATTTGGATGCTTCCATGTCCATTTCCTTTTAACATTTTTCTCAAAAAAAGAATTCATAATATAAAGTTTTTCTTTTTCTGCAAACTCCACAAGTCTATGTCCTCTCTCATTTCTATTACCATAACCAAAATTACCTACAGCACTTTCGTCTTTCATTTGTTTACCAATCATTAAAGTCTCCCATAACAATTTTAAAATGTTGTTTACTCTGATCAAAAGCCTTTTGTACATCCATATAAAAATCTTCTACTACTTCATCACTATGAGAACTTGTTGGGGCATAAACCTGAATTATCTGCATTTGGTATCTGCTATTAAGTTGTATAACTAATCTTGCCACTCTCTCTGATACACCATCAATCTCCACAATATTGTTCTTCCACTTTTTATTTATAATGAATCCTACTCTACTTGTATTTCCAATATTTGTGCCTTTATAATAGAGTATATGTCCACTTTTTAAATCAATTGTCTCTTCTCCTTTTCTTCTAACTTCACAAAGTCCAATAATGTCCCATTTAACATAAGAGAATTCTTCTTCTAATTCTTGCACTCTTCCTTCACTTGAAAGTAATCTGCAGTTGTAAGTACCTAAATAAAAAGTCGTCATCAAATGGCAGCCCGGGTCCGCAATCAGGGCATTCTTAGCACCCTCCGCCTTCGGCCACCAACCGCTGCCTTGGTTGGTGACTTTACAGTCTCCTGGGAATAAGGGCCATGTTTTATTTTTGTCTGTCATAATTGTATATAGGTATTGGAAAAATATTTATCATTTACACACACATTCATTCTGCCTTATCAGGCACTGAGAAGAAAGACTATGGTGTTTCTCGATCTTAAACTCAAAGGTACAAAGCCAATAAACTCACCATGCTGGCTAATGCGTGTTGGTGAGCAGCCCATCCATGTTCGTGTACTATATGAATAATCACATAGTAATAACAGCTGCAACGACAAGAACGTATGGAGTGGACATTAGGAATTTGCCCTGCTCAGTTCCTTTAAAGCCTCCAAGAGGAATCAAAGGGTCTCCTTTCAGTTAATAGCAAACTCCTTTCTGCGGTCGTAGTTTTAAGTAAATAGTGGAAATATTCCAATATATAAATGCAAACAAAATGCTATCATTACTAATTTTGTGACATTTATATTTATTTGCATTTTTATTCTGTGTTCTAATAATAAAAGTCTTTTTTCACTATTCTCTTTCCTTACTGAAAACAATAATAAAAAGAAACAGGCAAAACTCTCTATACATATTGCCATTCAGTATAAGCCAGAATAATCAATGGAGGCCAGAAGGCTTGTGCATAAAATCCCCATCTAGTGCCTACTCATTCAATATCCCCAGACTTGTTTCTGGCTTGTGGCCTTCGTCAGTGAGGAGTCCTGGATCTGAAAATATAGTGTTTTCAATTTAAGACTCATAGTTTTGTAGTTAAATAGAGATAAATGGTGACTGCTGGAGGGTTGCATTAGATCCTAAGATCTAGGTGCAGTCCTCTCAGATCCAAGGCTACTCATTGATGAAGACCACAAGCCAAAAACTAGTCTGGGGATTTTATGCACTAGCCTTCTAGCAACCATTGATTATTCTGGCTTGCACAGAGTGGCAAATGCCTGTTTTAATAACAGTTACAAGCAAGCATAAGAAATGGTGATCATGTGATGTTTATTGGCTTAATTATAGAAAGAGTGGGGTAGAAATACTTTTAGTTAGTTGTTAGCCATATGCCATTAATCATCATAAATGTCATTTAATTTTTATTTTTTAATAAAGTTTTTATTATTTTTATTAATAAAATATTTTTCTTTAAAAAAAAAAAACCGAACTAAATTGTAATTAGGGAGAAAAAGGTCAATTTTATTATATATTTTTTCATAAATGGAAAGTGATTAAGAAAATTGTAGGCAATAATCATATTTAATTATTTTATCTATTTTCTGGACAATATTTTTTTCTTATCTTATTTTATAAAGATATATCTGATTACACTTAATTATTATTCAATAATTGCTTTTTAGCATTAACTATGGACTTCTATCTGAAAATTCACTATATAATATCTTTTTCCCTTAGAAATATATAGTTATAATCATTTATTTTCAAATAATTGATTAGTTATTTGCATTGTCTGTGGACTTGCTACCTGAAAATACTCTCATCTATAAGAAGATAATTTCAAATTCTGTCTATAATTGATATCCATATCATGAGCATATAAAACTACTATTCCTTACAGGTCTTTATAATACCTAGACTTATATATAAGCCGATTTGCAATGTATGCTTTATTCTGTTATATATGGTACTGTTACATTGTTCAACACATATATAATGTATTTAATCTATTACAGTTCTAATTATTTATATGCAGAAATTCTGAAACTTGTAAGGAAATGAAACGCTAAAAGTCCTTATTTAACAAATTTTATTTCGTTTTCTAATTTGATCTCCTTCTTTTCAAACTTTATGATTTGATTATGTCTGTGAAACCTTATAGAATCAGCATATAATTCTGTTTTGAATAATTTTTAAAGAAGAGATAAATTTATGACATTTGTTTGTTGATAATTTCCAGCAGGTATTTTGTTTTATTTCTAAATAAGTGATAAATTATTTAGAAATTTTCATTGTCAGGCGAATCAACAAAAACTAAATTGATCTCGTTTATTGGTTGTATTATCCAAATAATTAATTATTAAAGTGTATCAATAAACTAATCAAATATATTTAATATTTTACTGCAAGTTCTTTACTGCTAAACAGATTTAATGAAAAGCAAATGTTGCATTTATTAATTTTAGAAATTCTTGAAATTACTGAGTTATAACGTTGAAATTTTAAAAATATTTATATTTTCATGTAATCTTTTTTATTCTTTATAAATATATTTTCTTTAAATGTTTACACGTAAGCAATTTTATTTTATAATCAAAATTCAAATGCTAGAGTTCATAAAAGTTCACGATATTGCTCAAAATATAAATTGCTTGATTTAATTAAAATAAGGAAAGTAATATACAGTGGATAGTTACTCAGGAGGTCAGTGTTATGTGAGTACCAATATGGCACATATTCTACTCAGCTGGCTAATCTGAAACTTTTTCCCATTTTTCTTCAGTCAAGAAATAATCAGATATATTTCACTTTATGATGTATATTAAATTAATTTAATATAACAATTTCATTTATTTGTTTTCAATTTATTGTTATCATTTTTTCTCAAAGTTTAAACTGGGTAACTATCTTTTTTAGAACTACGAATGACAGTATATATTTTAAAATATTTTTTATAATATAAATATCACTTTTAAAATGAACTGAAATCAATAAAATTACATAAACATGCATATATAATAATAATAATAATAATAATAATAATAATAATAATAATAATAATAATGATGATGATGGTGATAATGATGATGATGATGATAATAATAATAATAATAATAATAATAATAATAATAATAATAACATATAAAATTACCCATATAGATATGTACTTTAAAAAAAATGAATATTGTAACACTTGAAATAGAACTGACAATAATAAGACTCAACATGTATCTTGCTATGGCATTGTAATACTATGTAACTAACAGGATCAATAAAGTTTACTATTGTTGAAACTTAATAATAATAATAATAATAATAATAATAATAATAATAATAATAATAATAATAATAATAATAATAATAATAATATGACGTTTTATATATGTAAAATTGTGAAAGGAACTATTCTTAACACATGCACTCTCCTATCAATAGATATTTTGAAACTGTAGGTGATCCACCTTTGATTTAAACAATTATTGGCAGAAGAGCTTGTGCTAATTTTCTAGAACATGTGCGCAGGATAATCCTTCCACAATTTTTCATACATATATAGGTAATTTACATATATTTTGAAAAATTGTAAAAGTCATATATCTAATACACCTGGGTCTCATTTTACGCAATAGATAGGTTCCTCAGAAAACACGCGCAAACGAAATTGCGCAAAAATAGATGTAACTTACATTGAAAAAGGTGGGATGTGGTCTGTGATTTTTCAAAATTTGCGTAAAAGCAAAGCACCAACATAAAATTACTTTAAAATTCGTGCAAAAATAAAAAACGGAAATAAAATATGACTAATAAAAAATTTCAAATTTGAAAAAAAATGATACAAGACAAACTTTTTAACTATAATATTTAATTTTATTCAAAATAATATATTTTTATGCATAATTTACAATACAATAATTTACATTTTTTTAATATACGTTTTAATTATTGTCGCTATTTGCCGAAAAACACGTTCGTTTGCAAACTAGTAAAAAAATCAGATTCTCATATGATGTAATGTGATGTATTTGGCTTCTCCTTAAATGAAGTCAAGAATATCTCAGCAATTATTTTCACAAGAGCAAATACAACTAGCACCAAGTTCACTCTCATGTTGTGTTAATGGTTTTCTGTTGACAACGTAATTAGTAATTAATCTTTGAGACAATGATTTTATTAATTGTTTATGAACTTAGACTTATGATAATAAAAAGATATTTATTCACCACTGCTGGGAAAAAAATAATTAAAACTAACAACTAAAAATTAAATTCTTATTTTTGTCTTTGATTTTCAATTCCGTTTAAAAATCAAATTTCGTTTTACATCACATTAATTTCATGTCGCCCATAAGTAATTTTTAAATTGTTAATTACAATTAAAAATCAGATTTTAATTGTCAAATTTAATTGTGCCCACTGCTATTACTCACCTTTTAAAAATAAACTTGGACACTTTCTTTTTTAAAAAGCAAAAACAGAATGTGATTTAAAATGCAAAATTAACACGCATAATGTTTGAAAAAATTTACATTATAATCTTGTAAAATTTAATGCATGTATACATAAAATGTGGAAATCATGATTTTAATTTCATTATTGCATAAAATCTTACTATTATAAAGCACTGAAAATATTGAAATTACTAAGATGAAAGTCGAATTCCAATAATGTGCTATTACTTTCAATATAATGTAAGTGTGCGAAATTTATTATTTAAAGTAATAGCGCATTATCGCAGGTCGATTTTCGGTGAAACACGAATCGCGTAACTTCAAAACCGCATTAAATAAGTCCGCGTAAAAAGAGACCCAGGTGTATAATGGATTTATCATATGGATTATAAAATTGTATGTTATGAAAATATTAAATCCATCTATGGTTTTAAACAATATTGACAGGGGAGTGCATGCCAATTTATTATTAAACATGTGAAGAGTAGCACTTCCACAGTTTTACCTACATATATAGGTCATTTTCATATATTTTGTAAAATTTTAAAAGCCATATATATCTAATATAATAGCTTTATCATATGGTTTACATAATATATTATGAAAACATTAAAATCATATGTTATCATATATAGCTCTAATGCAGATTTCTAACTACTTGAAACATTTAGAGAGAAATATTATAAGCCAGGCAGTTCTACTTAATGCTGTAAATCTTTTTGCAGAAAATATTCGTTGATATTAAATTTTCATCATATATTCCAAATGTAATTGATTTTTGTAGTATAATATATAAGCTTACTTAGAATTTTATTATATGAATCTTAGATTTGAAGTTACACCTTGCTTTTACCATTGGGATAAATAACAGGCCTAATATTCTGTTGTATTGATTATTACATTTGCATTTAGACAAGTTAATTGTAATATGCTTGTAAAATACTTTTCCTAAATTATACAGATGTCAAACGGACTAGAAAAAAAATCTCCACAATTAATTTGATGTTAGAGCAGCATTCCCAAACAATAGCACATTGCAAGAAATTTTAACTTCTACAAAATCTTTTGTGAAAAAAAATTACTATTTCTACGAAATATCTGTTTGTATATTGATAAGACTAACCACACAATTGAAAAATGATTAAAGTAAAATAAAACAATGATTAGAGACAAACTGCAAATGTATCTAAAGTATCAGATCAGAAATGCACTAATACATATTCAGTTGTAAAACACAAAAATATTAGTTAGGGAAAATAAAATAAAAAGAGTTTCAAGAAGTTGCCAGACACCTTACAATTTAATACAATAATATATAATTTTAAAAATCCTTCTGAACCTTGTTCTTAAAAAATAGTGATGAAATCTGAAGGATGTTTATAGATGAGTATATAAAATTTGTACTGATTGATAAATAATTACTTGGTTATAGTATCTCCTTAAATGCAATATTCATAAATTGAAGGTTACTGATTCATTTCTCATGATAATTCTGCTTCTCTTTATGATAGCAATACCTGAAGAGGAGAGGAGAGGAATAGCAATCAAAATGGTGTGTTCATTTTAACTTGTTGTGTGGAAATCACCATTTCAATTCTCATGATAACTGTGTCACTGGTCAGATTAATAACATCTGAAGAAAAAAGGAGACTAATACTTCTCAAATTATGTTCATTCTAACATGATGTGTTATTATTAATAGTTTATTGTTAAATAATTTAATTAGATTGGTGAAATAATGTTTAACTTATATATAAATATAGAGGATTTGAACTGAGACTTTCAAGCAACCTTCAACTATTCATACTATCTCATACTACTGATACACATGACCATACACATGTAGAAAAGTTAAATAATCACCAATATACATATTTCCTGCTGGACAGCAATCAATCATCAGTTGGTCCAGATTATCATCACCCACACATATATATAATCAGAGCACAGTTTATATTAAGATAGCAAATCTTTATACTTTAATGGAAAGGCTTCAGTCTACTCCAATTTGAGCACTGATTTTATATATATATATATATATATATGGGAAATGATAATTTGGACCAAGTGATGAGTGCTGGTTCAGCACTAAATACATATATTGGTAATTATTTATTTTTTCTACATAGGTGGGTTCATAGATAATCAGTAGTATGAGATATTGTGGCTAGTTGAAGGTTGCTTAGAAGTCTGAGTTCAAATCCCCTATATTTACAATTAAGTTCTAGGTATAAGAATGCATATATTTCAAATCTTATAAGTATCAATAAAATACCAGCATTATAAATCTTTAGACAAATATAGCTAAGTATATTTTTTCTATACTAAATTGCTGCATAAAATAACATTTAAATTTTTATTGCTATTATTGAAATAGTTATTTTTTTTTTTCTAACTTTTAAATTTTTTTGTCAGATTCTGTCCCCTGGTACTAAATTAATGATTTGATTCCATCTACAAAAATGGATTTTTTGTTTGAATGCCTCTTATTTGGATCTTTAGGTTTCTCAAAATCATATTTAATAAATATGATGAGCTAATTTCCATCTTTATTTTATTGGCTACCCAAGCTTGCCATCCCTTTTTTCTACAATTGATAGGTTTTCACAATATATAAAGGGTTTTGCAGATTTTATATTTCAAAATTTTCTGCTCAAAAGTATATGAATATGCTTAACAAACAAAGTGTTAGAAACAGGCATTGAACACATGAGTTGTAATTGATAGCCATGTACAATTGCTTACTAGTTTTGCAATGCAACTTATTTTGGAATTTTATATTCAATTTGTAACGAAAAAAAATATTATTTGAACATCTTTTCTAACACATAAATGAAATTCATTTTTCTATAATAGCTCTAAATATAAATCTTCATTTTAATTTATTCTTCTAATTACTTTTTTGTTTAGAAATTTTTATTATTATATGCATAAGATTTCATTTTTGCTCTCTCTCTCTCTCTCTACCCTTTTCTTTGTTACTCTTTAATTTATTTTTTTGCCTATCTATTTTATAAAATTATTCCATCTTTAGTGCAAAAAAACAAAAACAGAACATGATCTCTACTCAACTAAAATAAATAATAATCTGGAGTTTATAAGACATTCAAACATTAGAAGTGAGAAGTTGGACCATAGTCCTTGGAATTTGAACTCTAGAGTCTGCTATTTTAATACTGTGTCAAATCATGCAGGCCATAAAATAAACAATTAACATGGTGAGTTGCTTTCGTAGTCATGTGATATTCAAACATTCAAATAAATAATGGAGCCCAGCAATTCCATTTATTAAATCAGGTTAAATTTCTGTTTTTTTTTTTTGTTTAATTTACTCAGCCAAGAATCAATTCAAGAATCATCTGCTCTTCATTCTAGCACTTTACTACTGCTCCAAATCATTTCACATGTGATTTGTTTTTCTAATTTAAGGAGCAGATAAAGTTACGAATGTCGTGATAAAAAAGTTAAACAAATTGACTAAAGTATGCAAATATGCAAATAGAATTTCTATTCTTATTGTTTAGAATTTGTTGGAAATCAATTAATCCAGATATTACCAGAGCAATAATTTCCCTCAAATTTGAAGGGAATGGTAGTTGTGGATATCACCCTTTAACATCATTGCAGTTTTTTAAAACGTTGTTGTTTAAATATAAAATGTTATAAATGAGGGTGTGTGTGTGTAATAGTGAAGTATCTTGATTATTTGAAGTAAACAATTTCTTTTAGGTATTGGAAGTTTAGCAAAATTACAATGTAAGAAGGCGATTGGAAACAATAAAAACCCATCATTAATGAATAATCAAGTATAATTTTTTTTTATAATAGTATTGCGTAGCCTAGTTACCCCAACCTAATATATTAAATCTGTTTCATATTCTTGTTGTTTGAAATTTAAATAATTTCCACTTCACCGCATTTGACTGATTATAATTAAAATAATAGTGCCAAAAATATTTGATATGCAATACTATATTAGATAGCTTATTATATCATTGAGCAAGAGAGTAAACATTTAGTTATTAATATAAATTGGAAAAAGAATGAGAGGTTTTTAAACATTTTCCCCCCTAATAATTCAATTACTATAATGCAGCAGGCCATTAATATTTATTAAGTTTATATTTAACATGTTAACTGCTACATTGTTATTTATAATTTGTTAACGTTATATTATTTGCACGAGGTTTAGTGACTCAATTTCCATTTTTATTATTATTCTTACTATTATTTTTACTGTAAGTAAATACTTCCTGGTTAATTTTCTTATTTAATATGAATAAATAAATAATATGATCACTGTGTCTAAAATATAACATGCATTATTCTCAAACATATATAATAATTAACTCCACTGTAAAATAGTATATAAGGCAACTTTTAAAAGTCAGGGTTTTAATGAAAGCATTGAATTGTATGATAAGGCACAATGGTGAGTTTGATGGACTCCAGAATGTAATTATCCTAGTTTGATTCCTAAACAAATAATACAGAACTAGAAACGAAAATGAGTACCCTAGTACTTTACCTTCCATTATATTTTCTTATCTCTGTGATGCTCAAATGTTATTTGATCTCCTTTAAATGTGATTGTTGTTATAAAATCATTATTAAATGAGATATTTGTAGTCAAGCGTTGTTAGCCGAGAGGTCATCGTAGCTGCCGTGCAAGCAAGTAGTTGGTTGCAGATGGTTGGGGGTTCGTCCCCCGGCTGATGCTATGACATATGAAAAAAAAAAGATATATATGTATATAATATGAATATACACAATGAAGGTTTAAAGTGATCTGATTATTATGAGGTGTAGGTAAGGAGGTGGGCATTATCTTTTTTTTTTCCAAAGAATTGAATTTAGTAAAGAAGTTTTGCATGAAGTTAAATTAGTAAAAAAAAAAATTTTGTGAAATTTTATAATTAAGTAAGAAAAAAAAAGTATGAAGGATGAAAATGGAAGTGGCAGGCAATTCAGTAATCAGAATATTCCTACTACATGTAATAGTAATTTTCAAATAATAATTTTCACTGTGTTCACACTATAAGAATATTTTACAAGCCATTGTGTTCTGGAAGTCATTTTGAATCAATGCTCTTTTGTATCATTTTTATCTGGTTAGTAAATTGATACAAGAGCGTATTGTTGCAAATTTATTAAAATTTAAAAACAATTTGTACACTTTACTTCAAACACTTTATAGAAAACAATTTTGTTATATATGCACACACAACCTGCCATTTCGACTACCATGCAGTCTTCCTTAGAGCTCTGATGGACAGGCAGAACTTCTGGATGTGGATGCATATATATATAATAACCATTTTTTGCTATAAAAGTGTACAGATTCTATTTATATAAAATATTGCAACAAAACAAAGGAAGTTATAGATTAGTGACATTTATGTGCAGGTGTGTGTAAGCCTGTACAGTGTATTAATTTAGAATGTCTTTTAGAAAATGTAATATATAAAAGACTTTTACAATTTTTTCATATGAAGATTATTTGTTTTGAAATATTATACATTCTCAGTGCTACATATTTATTAATCAATGTTTGTTTACATGGTTGTTAAAAATAATCGAATTGCATGTAATGTATGTTTATATATGTAAGTATTAATATATAAATACATATTTTATACCTATAGATGTTAGGAAATTTAAATTTATAGTAAGTACATATGAATATTATTACTTCAGAAGTATTATATAGTTTTAACACTACGTATTTAATAGCTATTGTTTGTCAATAGTGTTATTAAAAGTAATAGTATTACACATAATGTATGTTGACATATGTCTCATAATAGGTCAATAAATGGATGCATAAATAGTTTATATCCAATGATTGTTAACATATTTATCTTTTCACAAAAATATTGGGGGAGGGGGGTTCCAGGCTAATTTTATTTTTATTTATAATGTCTACTATTTAATATTTGCATTTGCTAGCTACATCTTGCCACCAAACATAAGTCTTTAAGGTAATACTGTTGTTTAGAAATATCTTCGTTAATAAGAATCATTTTGTATTGGATAGATAGGAAAGTTAGAAAAATCTTGGTTGTTTAAAGAAGTTTTCAGCTTAGATAGTCGCTTGATTAAATGTAAAATTAGATTATCAAAGTAGCTTTTAAACAGCTTACTACAAATCTATAATTTTGGAGATGGTATAATTCACAAAATCTGCCAATTTCAGGATGATGAGGCTTGATCAGTTTTGCATCCTTGTTTTACTCTCTAGCTACCAATTACACACTCATTTTCTGATCAATATTAAATAGTTAATTTAGATTGGATATGAGCAGGCTACCTGAAAAAAAAATTCTAAAGCTGTGGAAAAAAATTTCAAATTGACATACAATCTACTCTTTACACTTTTATTTTACAAATGTTAAAGTAGCAAATGCCAGTATAATAAATTAAGTTTATAAACTCACAATTAAACCAATAATCAAAATTAAATTACAAATCTACTACTTTTTACTGTTAAAATAGTCTTCTCTGGGGCAAAGTAACACAGCACAAAATAAATATGTACTATCCTAACTTTTTACAATTCCAAAAACTTTTAAATGAGTTAATAACTTCAAAATTATATATCTTTATTAAAAGTGATTTAAAAATTTTCTCTTTTTTTCTTTTTAAAGACAGAATTCTTTTCTTGCTTAAACATATTCTTATGGCCTCCTATTTCTTTCATGAATATATAATGCAGAAGTAAGATATTTATTCTTTACTTTACTTTAATGACCATTCACCCTTTCAGTTAAACTCAAACTACTGTGATATTACAAACTCCAATAATGGGAATACTATTCATTTTATTTTTGTATATTATTCAATAAAATATTTAGAGTAATCTACTTCCTCCATGCTGTTTTTTTAAATTACCAAACATATTAAGATTCTTTTTTAAAACATTATAGGAAGGCAATTTAAAAGGCAAAGAAATAAAATAGATATTTTTTACATTAACTTTTTAATATTGTCACTTTTATAATTTCTATTAAACAAAATAACCCTTAATCAATTTATCAGAATTCTCTATATTAATGTACTCTTTATAAAATTCTCTCTTTTTTTTTAAAACAAAATTATATTTTCAGAACTATTTAATTTTTCCTTAATATTTTAATAACTTAAAATTGACTTAAAATAAAATATTGCACTTAAATAAAATAATAATAATTTTATTCATTACTTTGCTAATATTATCTCTAGACTGAATATTTGCTACACTTAATTATGTATCAAATTTTTGGTTTTCTTTCCCTAACTTTTTTAAAGCCCAGATATTCACACAAGCACTTCTAATCATGCGATACTTTCGGTACATTTTAAACTAATATTAAATTGACTTATCATTTTAAATAATATTTTAAACATATAATATATTTTAAACATATAAATTATTTATCACTATGATTAAACTATTCTAACATTATAGCATTTTTTAAATATAATAAATTAAAATTAATACTATCTTTTAAACAACTTATTGTATTATTTTATATTTAATTCTTTTCTAAATGAGTTCAAACTATCTAATATATCTTTATAAGTTCCTATCTATTGAGTTTGAATGCTTACTACCTATAATATCAAAATTATATGCTAAAATGATCGAAATTTAAATTTTTTAAAAATATAACTAGTTTTCCAACTCTACATAATTCTATACCTATTGTAAAGGTTACAATATATATATATCTCAGCTCATATCGCCAGTTGAAAACTCAAATACAAAATGTTCAAAGCACTCTCCAAAATGTTATGTTTTTCAGCAACACTCACTTTGTATAAATATAAAGTGTGAAATTTAAACAGTACATCTCAAAAGAATTGTTATGTGTCCCGTTATATATATATATATACAACCACAGACCAGGAGTGACTTTTTCATGAAACCACATTTTAGCCATGTAAGCAGACAAAGATCATAATTTTTTTTAAACAATTCAAATATACATATTTCATTTAAATTAGTAAATATATATTAAATTTTATTTAATTTCGAATGTTTTTAGCAATACATTTTTTAAAGAATAAAAAAAAATAAATCTTAGTATTTTAATTTCAAGGTTTTATGTAAAAATGAATGCTTATTTAAATCTTGATGCGCTTTATATTTCAACCTTCTAAATTCAGATCTTTTTTTGTAAAGAAAAAAAAAAAGATTTATATTATACCTAGTTACGCAATTTTAGTAATATATACATGTATTGCCATGCTTGGATTTAGTTGTTGGGAGATATGCTCAGACAAGTTCATGATCCATGGATCTGGTGGCAAAGTTCTTATGAATTCAAGAGCAGTAAATTGTTTGGTTAGTATTGTTGTACACATATTCCAACTAGCGTAATTTTTTTAAAAACAAAAATCAGGAAAAATGATTAAAAATTAATTCATGAGTATAGATTTATAAATAGAAAAAGAAAAATTATGGCAGTTCTCAACTTTAGAAAGTAATCCATTTCACAGCTTTTTAAATAATCTGCTTATGTTAAAAAAAAAAGTCTTCATCTTTATTCCTGTGTATGTTGAAATGCTTTGAATAATCATATTTAAGAACTCACTAAAGGATTTTTTGAACCATATGTATACTACTTTTTAAATAAATAAATGCCATTATTTCAGAGATGAAATACAGATTGACCACCATTAATCTAAACACTTAAAACAGTGACAAACTTTCCATACAATAGTGCTACCCAATGCAAATCATAGTAATCAATGGATATAAGTTTAAGCATAGGAAGTGGTGATTATATAATGTTTAGTGGTTTAATCTGAACATTTCTGAACAAAATTGCAAATAATTGTTTTATAATTTTAATTATCTTTATGCAAAAAATTTATGTTGATATATAAACATCCTGTATTTTAAATTATATTATAATATTATTAATAAAATAATACTATATATGATAAATATTTCAATATATACAAATTATGAATAATAATACAAATTATGGATAGTAGAATTAACATTTTTTTTAAATTTCAGCAGGGTTTGAGTATTCAATGAGGTGAGGAAAGGTTAATTATTGAATTAACTGTCTCTTTCTTTGGCTCCATCCTCAGATCAGCTGATTTCAAGCTGATTTGCTATCATCAGTGAAGGATAGGAGTTAGAAACTAGACCTAAACAATAACTCCAAGTGTTTATGCAACAAGTTTCTATCAGTTTGCAAGCATGAATTTTTTTCGACACGTAAATGTCTTCAGACTCAGCTTATCAAGCCAGATAGCTGTATGGGTCTGATATCAGTTCAGTTTCTCCACATAGTCAAAGCTTCTGCAATATATATCATTGTAAGAAACCTTAAAGGTACATTTATGAAAAACAAAAACAAGTTTTATATACGTAAACTTGCTATCGCTTGTATTTATGATCAATAGATGGAGCTTTACCAAGACCTCCAAACAAGCATATTTTTGTTTACATAAATGTCAGTTTCAGAATTAACTGTCTCTTTTGTTGGCTCCACCCTCAGATCAGCTGATTTGCTATCATCAGTGAAGGATAGGAGTTAGAAACTAGACCTAAACACTAACTCCATGCGTTCATGCAACAAGTTTCTATCAGTTTGCAAGCATGAATATTTTAGACACGTAAATGTCTTCAGACTCAGTTCATCAAGCCAGATAGCTATATGGGTCTGATATCAGTTCAGTTTCTCCACATAGTCAAAGCTTCTACAATATATATCATTGCAAGAAACCTTAAAGGTACATTTATGAAAAACAAAAACAAGTTTTATATACGTAAACTTGCTACCGCTTGTATTTATGATCAATAGATGGGGCTTTACCAATACCTCCAAACAAGCATATTTTTGTTTACATAAAAGTCAGAGTCAGAATTAACTGTCTCTTTCATTGGCTCCACCCTCAGATCAGCTGATTTCAAGCTGATTTGCTATCATCAGTGAAGGATAGGAGTTAGAAACTAGACCTAAACACTAACTCCAAGTGTTTATGCAACAAGTTTCTATCAGTTTGCAAGCATGAATTTTTTAGACATGTAAATGTCTTCAAACTCAGCTTATCAAGCCAGATAGCTATATGGGTCTGATATCACTTCAGTTTCTCCACATAGTCAAAGCTTATGCAATATATATCATTGCAAGAAACGTTAAAGGTACATTTATGAAAAACAAAAACAAGTTTTATATACGTAAACTTGCTATCCCTTGTATTTATGATCAATAGATGGAGCTTTACCAAGACCTTCAAACAAGCATATTTTTGTTTACATAAACATCAGAGTCAGAATTAACTATCTTTCGTTGGCTCCACCCTCAGATCAGCTAATTTCAAGCTGATTTGCTATCATCAATGAAGGATACAAGTTAGAAACTAGATCTAAACACTAACTCTAAGCATTTATGCAACAAGTTTCTATCAGTTTGCAAGTATGAATTTTTGTAGACACGTAATGTCTTCAAACTCAGCTTATCAAGCCAGATGGACATTTATGTGTCTAAAAAAATTCATGCTTGCAAACTGATAGAAACTTGTTGCATTATCACTTGGAGTTAGTGTTTAGTTCTAGTTTCTAACTCCTATCATTCACTGATGATAGCAAATCAGCTTGAAATCAGCTGATCTGAGGGTGAAGATAAACACAAAGATATACAATTGTGAAATAATAATGAAAAAATTGAAGGAGGTGGTTTTGCACAAAATTATTCAAGGCTGCTGCAGGTATCTAAAACAAGAAATATGCTGACAAAAACGTGGAGATAAATTCTAAAACTCCTCCTGATATTAAGAAAAAATGCAGAATCCCCACTTTAAACTTTAATGGGGAATTATGATAACAAATTGAATTTCCTCACAAAAAGCATTGCATCATTCTGGAAAACAAAATGTCTGATAATTGGATAAATTTAACAGTGATGATACCCTCTGAACCAATCAATAACTTATTAAAATGGCTTGAGATTCATTGTTCATTATCAGTTATAAATAGATAAAATGGTGAATTCATGTGGCAGAAGTTCATAAAGAATCAATTCTTTAAAAACAATAACATCACATGCACCAAGGAAGACAAGGGCAACAGGCCGGGTTTGTTAAATAATAACACTTATACACAAAAAATGAATTTGAAAATCAAACATTTACAATTTAAAATAGTAAATACTTATAAAATATTTGAAAGATAAATTTATCTACAATTTTAAGAAGATACTTCAATAAAATATACCCACAGCTCTAGTATTTATTAATATACCAATCAGTGGCCACATCACTAATGCATGTTTGCAAAGATTAATTTGCATAAGAATAACCAGCAGCTTAGACTTATGATATATTTTAATGGGACATACTATTATAAAACAGCAAAGAAAATAGTAGATTGATTAATCAATGACATTGGTTTCAGTATCTACAAAATAAGATCATCTTTTGAATGCATGGAGAAAATTTAAAAAAAAATGCAAATCAATAAAAAACACAGGTTAAGAACTTGATGGTTCTGTGCTTCAAGACCTATCTATTAACAGAATTCAAGATGTTTTGTAGCAAATCAAGTACAATCTAAGTAAATGTGATTTTATAATAGAAGTGTTAAAATAGATTAACAAGGAAATAATAGCATTAGTCTAATGAAATATATTATAAAATGGAGAGCAAATGCTCAATTGGGCTTCCACTAATGGAATGGTTTGCAGCATTAATAAAAATCAGAAGTTATTTTAGATTTATTATTTAGATCAGAAAAGTTTTTGAGATCCTTAAAATGCCAGATTGTATCAACAAGTGTCATGATACATACAAACTGCCTTCTATTTGGAATTTTTTTTTTCCTAGAATAATCTAAATAATTTTTATTATTTCTGTTTTCTATTGGTAAAACTTTCAGTGTTGGTTATGGTATCTTTACAACTGTTTTTTTTTTTTAATACTTATTACACAGTTGATGGCTAGTGTAACCCAGCAGAAATGTTAGTATAGATTTTTTACTACAATAAATTTTATATACATAATAAATCCAGATAATATTTCATTTATATATATATAATTGATAATCTTTATTTAAACTCTTACAATTCAAATGTACAATGGTGAATCCAAATGATAAAATATGTACTTTATTGAACTATCGTGATGAGTTGATCTTGATCCTTATTTGTTTATAGTATGATAGTTAAAAAAAAAGTTATATATATATATTGTAACGATATATAAATATGTCGTTACATTAATTTAAAATAAAAACTTAATAAAAGTTCGCAAATAAAAGTAAAAAACTAAACGCTAAAATTAAAATATTGTTAAACGTATATATTCGCACAGATGCTAAACTTTAAAAATATTTTTTTTCATAAACAAAAAAAAAAAAAGTATTTGAACGTATTTTTTTTAATAAAAAAATACAAGATTGAAATATAAAAATATTTTAATAAAAAAATAACGTAAGTTAAAATAAAAACAGGTATTAATTAATTCCTGTAATCTATAAATGGAAATGATTGTTTATTAATTATCTAAAAGCTGTTTAATTAAAAAGTCAGATGAAAAGTTAGATAAGAGAAGAAAGAGATTTTAGCTTGACCAATGGAAGCAAATAAAGGCCCGGACCATAATGAAAAAACAGAACAGTGACGTTTTTGTTCATGGAATCCATAGGAGGACTATAAAAAGAAAAAATATTGAGTTCCAGTCAGTTTTTTCCAACTTAATTTTGGTGAGTCGAGCGACAAGACGCACTTGTCGTCCTCACTCACTTATTTTAAAAATGCAAAGACTGTGATACCAGAACAGAACCAGCTAATGCTACCTCCAAAATATCAGACCGGTCTTCCAGGAAAGTCTCCGTGGGAATTGCCAACGGGAACAGGGACTCTTCTACCGTAAGCAATAGAACTGAACAATTGTTAAAATCATAATATTAATTAAGAACTTTAAAGATTGATAAGTTAATTTAAGTTTTATAAAAAGAACTTTTCTCTGACTTATGTGTTAACTCAATTGATAATGTGTAATTTTATATATGTTTGCGTTTGATAAAAAAATCATTTCCATTTATTATTTATTTGTATTAATATTTATTGTTTAAATTTTAAATGAGGAAATTTAAGGTTGGGTATAGACGTTGCATAGATTCATTAGCGGTTGATAATGTTGTGGTTTTCACATTCGATTAGAATATATGTCAACGATATCACTGCAAGCATCTTACGATGAATGCTAATGGGATTTGTATATTCCTATGCAAGTGACGTTTATCGATGACTTTGTATTTTGATTGGTTGTGTTTAATTTGGAATGTTTTTGACCATGGAATCTGTGCAGCTGATCTGTACTCAACATTTTAAAACAAATTTTATAAAATGCATTTGTGCGAACGTATTTAAATGTTAAATTTAAGTCGGGCGTGAATGGCTATAGATTTGTAAAGTTATATTAGGGGAGGGTAATCTTAGGTTATTTGTGTCATTGTTGAATTGGGTCAATGGATTGGATATATTTGTGTAATTAGTAGATGTAGTATAAGTTTCGCTATGTGCAGAATTGCTGAATACACCGCACCAACCCTTTGCCTATGGATGGGATTGTAAGTCGGCAAAAAGGATCGCGGTCCCTTCCTATGGAGTTTTTATTTTATTGTTCTTCTTGCTATACATACGTCATATTCCTGTATTGTACAAGAGTCAATGTTTTCTCTAACTATACTGTTCAGATTTCCATTCCTGACAGTATAGTATATTTGTGCTGTTATATTTTCATGCTACATTGAATACATAAATGTATCAGATGGATTGATGCCAGTTTGACTGCGAATTTTAGCCTAAGGTTAAATAGGGATAGAATGTTTTATTTTCAAATGCAAATCTATGTAGTCTATTCATACTTGACCATCTAAATAAAATATTAAACTCATTGAAATTTATATAAATGTACAATTAAAGAGTAATATAAAAATCTAAAAATGTTAAACCTCGAATTTAGAATGATTTTATATGTGCGTAAATAAATATTTTTATGTGTTAATTTCTGGCAGTGGCTTTTATTTATTTATATTTAAGATATAAATTAAGATATAGATTTTTATCTCTGCGTCTCCACTGAGCTAGTGACTTGGGCTAACGATCGGAATATTTAAATAAAGTGGAATCTTAACAGCGCGTATCTGCCTACTTTATAAATTTTTCTAGGCTCAAATGCCTAGATGGCGCCCTGGTAGTTGCAGATATTGTTTTTGCGATTAGATTCGATCTTCACTTACATTTCGATCGTTATAATATATAAGTTAGGGAATTAATAAAACTATGTGTATATAATTCATTATAAAGTTTGTATTGACTTTTAACTAAGTCTACAGATATATCTGTATTTATAATAAGGTAGCAATTTCTACTCTTATAAATAATCAGTTTTATCAATAATTATTTATTTGAGTAGAACTACATCAATTTTATTAATAATGTATTTATTTAAATGAAATAATATTATCATTAAGGTTGTATTAAAATCATGACAATATATATATATCATTATGATGGTCAAATATCCAATATGATATATTTGTCCATAATGTATATAATATATATATATATTGTACCCTCACTTCCAGGAAATATATACTTATAATCACTTGATCTAGCTCAGATAAATAACTATGTTTATCTAAAATGTATCTAAATTAACAATAACTATATTTTTAAGCATATCAATGATTAAATTAGCTTAATTAATAAATAATAATATAGTTCTGTTTTATAAAATGAAATAAATGAATAATCTAATTAAATCATGAGACTATGAAGTGAGTTTACAAGTGGCAGAGCGAATACATTAAGCTAATCTCCCACTGGATATCACCTTAATGGCATAAGAATACTATTTCTACTCCTATTACTTAAATACTACCTTTATAGTACTCTTATGTTTTTAATCAAATTAATTAAGTAAATGACTCTTAATAAATTAATCTGAATATCTTCATAAAATTGATTTAGCTCAAACTATCTCAGGTTCTCTTAAAATAATGATAAATTAATTATAACTTTTGTAATCAAGTATGATAAGGGATTTAATATCATTCCTAACTACAATTTAATAATACTAATAATAACAAAATAGTAATACTAATCTTTAATCTATAATTCACTCTCCTATCTTTTTTACTTATAATGTTGTTCTTGGATATCACATAATCAAATGTAATGTAATTTTCTATTATAAATATGGTATCTTAAATAATATATTTAGTATGATATTATAATCTGATAATATGTGGCAATCATTACTAATATAATTTAATGTAAATCTTTGGTAATTATTCCATGACCATCATAATAATACAATAAGTAAAACTTCTTAAATAAAACATATCAATAAAAACATTATAACTCTTAAATAAAAAATTTATTTATGATGTGCAAATATTATGTCTTAATTATAATTATCTGTGATTATGTAATTGTAATGTGAAGAAATTGAGTCAACACCAAAACTTATAAAAACAATTTTAACAATTTTATTACCAAACTTAACAATAAAATTATTTACATTATTTACATTCTGATGTACTTCTCCAAGACAAATCAAATGACTTAAAATATAAGATTTAGAACATTTTCTTAAAAAAAATATTTATTATTTTTAAAATATCATTATATAATTTTTGTTATAGTTATTATATTTTATTAATTCCATAAGTTTTTAAAAAAAGTATAAGGTACTATTTTTACCATGACTTTCTTCTTGTTATTTAGTTTAAAAAATAAATTATTATTCTTTATAATCATTCTTCAATAAATAATTATGTGAACTGCCTTGATTCACAGCATACTATCAAACTAAGCTACTTACTAATTATTACTTTAAACTTCAAATATAATGTATGCATTTGTGTGTTGTTATGAAATTATTTTTGTAAAACGTATGACTACTTGCATTCATTAAACACAATTCAGTCTATTACCTTTAATCATAAATAAAAATATGCATTATAAGTATGTCTTTTTAACAAAAAAAAAATCTTAATAATTAAGTAATATCATTGTAAATCTTTTTAAATTATCAACTATTTATTTTATAAAAAATACATAAATATCATTTTTAATTATAAAAGTTTTATGATTCTTTCATTGATGAAATTATGTTCTTATAATTTTTTACACTTATTATACTCTAAGCGACATAACTTATCTTATCCACTTTAATAAAAATTCTGTATTTCCAAACTTATTTATTATTTTCAATTTTAAACTACCCTCCTTCACAATGTAATCCAATAAATTTCAATAACACATAAACTGATAGGCATATGGGATAAACTATAACTTCAACTTAACACCTTTGTTAACTAACCATCATGGGCACAGTGTACACGAAATGAGGTATAACTTATTTGTTTAATAACCTCTAATACCAAATATAATGTCCAGACTATTTATTCAGCACTATGGCACATTAAACTTTAACACATAGAAAAATAAACACTTCCATGAATATACACAAGATATAGGGCTATGTTATCTCTACTTGTATAAACATCAATATAGTATATTCTTCTTCCCATATAAATAAACCCTACATACAATATTATCCTGGTCTTATATAACCTAATACTAAGATATTTGCATTTAAAATTCATCACTGTACATCGCTAAATTCATCTTCTCATTTCTATAATAACAAATAAATTCATTTTTAGAATAACAGTCTAACTAACTAATAAGACAAGATTATTTCATTCTTTAATAGTTCTCAAACTTAAGCATAAACAATCAGAATCAATGTCATATTTTTAATACTTTAAATTATTCAAGTAAAACATCCAATTCAATTATAATAGAATCATATACTTATATTTCATTTATGTTTAAATGTCTTTACGATATCACTAAAATGATGCATATTCTTAAATAACTAAACAAATGATAAATTATGTGTAGGTATCATGTTTTATATATGCATCCATACATCCACACAAAATAACAAAATGCATTATAAAACTATTAATAATTTACATTATTACCATAAGTAATTTCTGTTGACAATTACTTATTTGATGTATTCTGGATCACGATCTAAATAAAACATTTTATTATCGTTTATTCCACATTATCACACTTTAAAATATATTAAGTTTTTTTAATAAAATTACTATTAAAGAGTTTTTTCATTACAATAAAATTTTAATTACTAGGTTAGTAAATAATTTAATGTTTTATGTTCCTACGCTATATCTATACTATGAATAAATATTACTATAATTTTTTTAGTAAAAAATAATTTTAAACCATATTTATGATAACTTTATTAGAATTTCTTGCGATGAAATGTTCTTTTCTTGATAATAAGTTCATTACAGGAAGTGTCTTTTCTCCTGGTAAAAACATTAATAACACATTTTTGACGTCAATAACGTTGCAACATATAATCCAAAATGTCGGTTCAATTTAAATACGGTATGTTTACTTTTATTCTATAAGATTTAAACTAATATAATTAATATTTTTCTTATTTCCAAAAACTTTAAGATACTTAAGCATTTATTGCTAGATAAATATCTAATTTAAATACTCTTAATACTCTTCGTCAGATAATTTTTCAAATTCTTGTAACTTTTCCATATTTACTGAGGTTCAATATCTTCTGATACAAACAATAAACTTCCTCCAATGTCCACTAATAACTTAAATTATTTTCCCCAAATAAATTCAGAAAGTTTATGTATGTCCAGCATACTTTAATTACTAACTTGGAATATTTTTTAAATATGATATAAGTCATATTTGCAAATGATCTTAATTTTTATATTTTCTAGGAAAAATTCCAGTTTTAAAATATTTCCAATATTTCTTCAGAAAGAAATATCTCAATGTTCTAAAATAATTGCTTGGTCAAATTTAAAGGTTTTTTCCTTTAAAACCATTTTCCCATCATATTTTAAATAAATTTTCTTCATAAAAATATACTACATCATTTCACTTTATATCTTTTGATGAAATGTTTTTTTTATATTTTCTCCGTGACGTTCTTTTTATGAAATTTAGTCGTAAATTAATATGACTTATCAATACAGACAAAATTATATACTTTATATGATAATAATACTTGAATATTTCCATGAATCATTTTATATTTAGTGATGACTTCTTCATGTTTAAGTTAATGACAAATTGAACAAAGCAGATAGGCAAGCAAGGAATTATTTAATTTTTAGCCTTTTCTCTTCATATCATGATCTTGTAATAATAAACTATTGTATTTTTATAAAATTGAAGTTAAATAAAATTGATTATTACACTACTAACTACTTTACCTAAATTGTAGAAATACTAACAATGTTATAATAGTACGTTGGTAGCATGGAATAATAGTTTAATAGTAGTCTGCCAAAATAAGAACAGCTCTTCAATACTCAAGCTGATTCCACCCCTGATTGGTCCGTTAAACAATTCTTATCTCAAATCACCCGGGACCATGAACGCTGGTTTAAAGTTAAAGTTAATAATAATTTATTAAATATTTATTTTTATTATATTATTCAATTCTTAATTAATTTTCACATTTTATTTACACTTACTAAATGCTTTAAAATAACTTTTAAAAATCACATTTCAATATTTATTACCATTTCTACCTTTATTTTAAACCTAATGAATTTATTTTCAACAAAAAACATAAATCTGATTTTATTTATTATATTCACTTTAAAAATCCAATTTAACATTTATAACAGATAATATTATTTTATTTTCAAACTCAGGTGTGCATCACATGATTTACAAAATTAAATAAGATGCTAATAATTTAAATAAAATTAAAAGAAATAATTTAATTTATAAAATATTATATAAATCAATATTATAACACAATTTTAAAATATTTATTTTAATATTATAAAATCATACAATTTTTCTCCCTACAGTATTACTTTTAATTAAAGGATTTTAAAAAATAACTACTAAATACAATTATTTTTATTGAATAATCTATTCATTTAACTTTAAAGCATTACTTTTAAAATTTACCCTAATTATTTATTTGTAAGACTTATTAAATCAGTATTTCCTATAGCCAGTTCTCCCAACCATACAATCTTATAATGATTTTTAGTTAACTGTTTTCTTACAAATACCAACCTAATATTATACATCAATTATTTTACTTGCCTTAACTAAATTATTCAAAGATTATTAACACATAACATACATCATCCCTTACTTAACTTTAAAAATTTAAATTTTTCCAGTAAATTATTAGAAATAATCCATTCTAACCTAAACAAAAGGGTACAATATATATATGAAGAATTTTCCATGATTAAAAAATGAATGAAAATTAAGAAGTCTTTGGAAAATATGTATATGTAGAGAGGATTTCTGTAATTGTGGATAAGATTTTTATTCATTAATTGCTGATCAAAGATTTTTCTCAGTATAAAGGACTAAAATGATATTTCCCCAAAAGTTCTCTAATTTCATTTATATGATAATTGATGTATCTTTTCATATACTATTGATCCAAACTTCAAATCAGACACATGGCTCTGGACTTCAATAAAATTATTGTTTTTTTCAATCTTATTCATTTCTTTGATTATCTTGATTGTATAAGAAGAATTATACTAGCTTATGTTACTAATTGTCAAAGAAGACAAAGTTTTTCTATAAGAAAGCCACCTTTGAATATCTTTGAGATTAGTGGTTCAAAAAATCTGACTCTTTCTGCTCACAAGTTCCTTATTCTATAATTTTAATCATATCTATAGCTCAATAGTCTATGATTATTTATTATATGATTTATTATTTTTATATCATACATTTGCAATATGAAAAAATAAAGTAATATAGCTCAAAAGTTTAAATCAGTAATAATAATTTAGTAATTTAAAAAGAGACAAATTCTTTTGAATACACAAAAAAATATAAATTTATCTGCAATGAAGCATTATATTTCAATTTTGACACTACCTGTACTCATATAGGAGTTTTTACAATAATTAAAATTTAAAATACAATTATGCAAATTATCATGGTGTTATTTATATATGTATACATTACAATTTTATTGTATATCTTTTTAATTTTAATTTATATCCAGAAATGGTAACTTACATAGGAACTTAAATGTAGTTAAAAAAATCAAAGATGATCTTGAAAAAAAAACTCTTCTAATGGAGAAATTGACTTGTCTAAATTTAAGAGCAAAAATTAAATTTGTGGCCGTTTTCTAAGACGTTTATTGAAGCAAAAAGAGAGAGAAAAAAAAATCAATACTGTAAAAGAAATATATAAGCAAAGCAAAATTTAATGTTCACGTTATAAATTTTTTAAACTGTTGTCAATACTTAAATAAAGAATGTAAACCTTGGACAATTCTTTGGGGTTTTTTTTTTTTCTTTACCATGGATTTTATAAGTTTTTATATATTAGTAATTTGTAATAATTGTTTTGCTTTTTTCATCGTTTTTCACATTTCTATTCAGAGATCAGACTACAGCTTTTTCAGCACAGATAATTAGCTTAATGGAAAGAAATTTATTGATTGCTAGGCTACAATGGACAGATTATTTTATACCTCTGTTCAGCTAATTACATCCTCTTAGCATGAGCATTTAATCCAAATGGTGGGATAGCCACTCATATTGGGAAATTCGTTTTTGTTAAGCATAGAAATCACCATAATTTTCAGAATAAACAAACTAGTACCTTTGATGATTTTTATGAGCATTTTGGAATCTTTGCAACCTACGGAAATCTTTGCTAATTGCTTTTGAATCATTTTTTCCTCTGTAATGTTGAACCATGACTTATTATTGTTCTACCATCCAACTGAAAGTTATTTATTTTGGAAAAGATATAATATTAAGTTCTGCTTCTCTAAATTTGTAATGCACCTGGTTAAATACCTTTATTTCTGTAATATAGCTTTACTCATTTATGCTCTTCATGGTTTTTGTTTTTTTCTTTCCTTTTTTTTAAACAATAAATACCTTACATCTTTGTTATCCTTGTAATTGTTTGTCTTACAACACAGATCTCATCTGTTTAATCATTTATCTATGGCATATAAAGTTTTTTTTATGTGAAATATATTAAAAAATAATTTATTGAAAGTAGTGAATTGGTTATAGAAATATATTATAAAAAATTACAAAAAAACTTTAACTATTTGAAAAATATTACTTTATAATTTATTGAAAGTCAATTTTTTTTTTATTATTATACAATAAAATAGAAGTATAGAATAAAATAGACATATAGTGACATTGAATCTCTTTATATCAAAATTATTTAAATGATTACTAAGTGTATTGTATACTTTTATATTCTGTCACCATCAATCATTTACATTTTAAATTATAATTTCAGGTTCCCCTTGAATTCATAAAATAATCTTATTTTAACAAAATATTTCTGTTTGTAAGTTATAAAACAATTTTGTTCTCATTTTTATCACTATTTCTTTATTCTTACATATTAGTAAGAGGCTACAATGTTGTAATATATTTGTAAGATAAACAGAAAGTCATAATTAAAAATGTGACTAAAACTATAATTATTAATTTTTATAGGGCTTTGATTCTTTAAAAATATCTGCTGAGAGTCCTTTTAATGTGTTTACATTATTCTCAAAAATGTATATATTTTTATTGATGTACTATAAAAATAATAGTTATTATAATTACATTTATTAAATTTTAAAGATACATATAATGAAAACTATTTTTTTTTAATCTATGCCATATTTTATATACATGTCAGATATTAATATGTTTTCATTATGTTTATGTAAACAGTAAACTGTAAGTATAATTATGTGTCATTGAGTCTGCATCAATTTCTGATCACTTTACCTATAATTTTTTTTCAGAATGACCTATTTATTTGGCCTCCATACTTTACAATCTATGCATGTTATTACTTCTATCACATTCAATGTTTCTGAGAATATTATTCTTATATAATGAATCACTCTCATAACATGAGCAAAAGAAATTGTTTCAAATCTGCTCATTTGTGTTGTGTGTAAAAATTCATATCTAATCTGATTGAACTACTACTTAATTATTTTTCATGCTCAAAAATACCAATATTTTAAAATTCTGCTTTTATTAGCTATATTTGATTTCATAGATAGTTTCAAAAATGCCTTAGATATTTAACTACACACACACACACACACATATATATATATATATATATATTAGACAGAGGTCAACATGTCAGAGCTTACAAGCTTAATAATATAAATTTAGAATGAGGAAATGATAAGTTTATTTTTTTCGTGGTTTTTTTTTTATAATATCAGCATTTTCTGATTCCAAGCACCAATTCTATCCTTTACATAAGAATTATATTGATGGGTTTAATAAGGGCAATGCCCAATCACTAGATAGCTCATTCAGGGCAGGTAGTACTTACACTAATGGAGATGTGTTAATACAGAATAATTTATGCTAAACTATTTTTGTAAAAAAGCATACATACATTTTGATTAAATGAATAACTGTAAAAATGAGAAACAAAATAATGGTGCTCAATTATTTAATAAAAATATAAGCCTATATATATTTTTAACAGTTAGAAATTGTTATTTAATACAGACATTAAATATTTTATCTTTAGCATTGTTTACATGACTTAAATATAAAGAAATTACAAACTGTAAATATAAGATTTATAATTTGTACAATTATAAATTTATTTACTGCACATTGATTAGTATAATATTTACTAAGGCAATAAACCTAAAGCATGTGCGGTTGAAAATGCGAAGGTAGGGATCTCTATGTCTTAACCACAAGCTTATGCATTGGAAGAAAAGAGGGGAACCCTCTTTACTTTGACCTACTTTCTATATAAATAGATGAAGCTGAAGCGGTTAGATCTGAAAGGGTGAAGCTATTCAATACTTAACTGACTAAATCCACAATTACTATTATACATTAGTACTTGCGAAATGTTTCGATTTACAATGAGTCAATAGAAAGGTCGTATAGTTAGAAATCTATTATGATAATTTAAAGTTGTAATTATAAATTTAAATTTGAAAGAACATATATATTACTTTTAGTCCCCAGGGAAATTAGATTGTTCATATACATGCAGAAAGTAACCCTACTTAGTAAAATCTATGGCCATAGAAATTGTCCAAAAAGAATGTCTTTGCTTCTAAAACTTCTGATGAAATGATGATGAATCATAATATTTGACTAGATGAATGTATATGGATGAGGATTTTTGCTTCAAACGATGACAAGATCATATAGCATCTTTTGTTTTATTCATGGGTGATAGGATAAAAGCCCAGCATATTTAGGATTTTATCCCAACATACTCAAGTTAGCTGGCATATATTTTTCTTCCAATGTCATAAGTCTGTTACCTTGGATATTAATTAATACACAGCAGTTAAAAGATAATCATAATAATAATAATAATGCGGTTTTCTGATTTTTTTATTTAAATTTTCTAGAAAGTTCTATCATTTTTCTGATGCAATACTTCCCATAACTGCTTAAAATGTTAAATATTTTACTATTATCCTATGTGATCTCCTTAGTCCACTACAGTGCTCTCTCAAATCTGTTTTTTTTTTTTTGTCTTTTTATTTCTGTTTACAAAAGAAAACCTTTTAGCTAGTTTTGTTTTATCGTGACATTTAGAAACCTTTAAAAAATAACTTTATACAATACCTCCAGTAAAAGGATTTTCTAGATAACATCTGTTTCAATTTTTCATCATTTACATATTTTATTTTTATTAAATACAGCAAAATTACACACAAGAAAAAAAAAATTATTGGCTTTTCCAGAAATTTTTTATAAATTTGATTATGTAATAATAATAATATATATACATACATATTCCACTAAATCAAATGAGCACAAAATCCCCCCCCCCTAAGCCTATCTTGATAAATTTATTCAGTCATTTTGACTCAATTAAATATAATCTGATTAATCCCTTTAACTTGTAACAGGGTTCAAACCTGGTTTCTATTATACTAATTTATTTTAGTTTTATCTATTCTAAAATAATAATAATAATATGAAGGATAAGGGAGACAAATAAATAAACCTTTATCTACTGTTTATCAGGTTTTTAAAAGATAGAAAAAAATGTTTTAAAATTTTTGATAAGAAATCTTGTGTTATTTAATTAAAATTATTTTTCTCTTTCTAAAGCAAAAGGAAGTGTTCAAAGTGAAGTGCATTTAAAGATTATTCTGTTTTTTGGGTAATTAAGAAGAAAAAATAACTACAGGGTAATTTATCAGTGATTAGAACCTTTTTAATTAAAAAAGGAGGGAAATAACCAAATAAGCTTTCATAAAAATATACTCAATTGGTGATGATTTAATGATGTTATGTCTCTGATAATATGTGATTGGATAGATACAGGATTATTCCAAAGAAATCGTATAGAGGCAGGTTAAAGCAGTAGACTTCATTATCTTGTGGGCAACAGTTATTCTTGTTGTAGCTGTTGAAGAAAACAATAGTAGCAGCCCAGCTACAAAGAGCACAGTGAGAAATAATTTTGTAATCTGAAATAAGACTGATTTTACTACAAGTTTTAAAAAATGATTTTTAAAGTGAATTTGAGGAAAACTAAGTGCTATGTTTTAGTTAGAAGATAAGTATCATCAAACTTTATGTAGCCTGTCCAGTAAAAGAAAATGTAGGAGACTATCTTTAGAGAAATCTGCATCTAGCCTTGTTTCCACCCAAAAGCTTGACTGTTTCATTCTGCAGTTACTTGATAAGCAAATTATTATATTACAAAGATGAAGTTCAATCTGTGCTAATGTATCCTCAGAACATATTGTAATGGTAGATAAATTTAACTACATACATTACTCTGTAAATCTGTTAATCAAAAAGCTATCATAATAATTCAAATTTGAAATTATGGAAATTTGAATCTGCAAAAAGATAGGTTAATAGGAGAACTTCTAGAAAAAGAAAAAAAGATTGTTTTAACTCAACAATGAAAGTTTATAAGAAAGATAATTACAAAAAGGCTGAAAGAAAAAAATGCATAGGAAAATGGTATTTTAGTTTGCATATCTACATTTACAAATAACCTTTAATATATATAATAATTGGTAGTAATGAATAAATTTTATTAATGTTTTTATTGAAACATTTTTTTATGTATTTTATTTTCCCTCCAAAATTGTAAAAGAGAGTTTTAGCTAATTTAATTTGGTTTTTTATTTTTTTCTATGAAATGTTTTCTAGCTTTGATTATTGAAAATGATATAACTTAACTATATTATTGTCAAATCTACATGGCAAATTTTTGAATAGACTCTAGCAATTAATATTTTTACTATGGTGTCATGTTTGATTTTTTTGTGCAATTAAATCTTTTTTACATATATTAGAAAATTAATTTATATTCTATGTTAAAAATATTTAAGCCTTCCAATAATTAAAATAAAAATATATTTGAAATTAATATTTTAAAATTGTGAAAATAAGTATCTATTCAAAATGTTAAAAAAATCAACAAAATATTACATATTAGAATTTTATGTTATTAAAAGTGACATATTTAGAATTAGTTATCATCAGAGATACAAAAAAAATTTGAAAGTTAATACATAATTAATTGTTATTAAAATGTTTCACTTACAACATTTACAGAAACAATTTTCTTTTTAACCTGTAATAACTGTTTCCATACCAATTTCTGGTTCTTGTAACATATTTTCTGTATTTTCTAAGAGCTTTCTTTTTAAGAATAAAATGTTTTCAAGGACAATCTCTCACCTAGTGTCACAGCTTTTGGTTTAATAATAAGTCTTTTACAAAAATATTGCATTATAATCATTAACAGTTATTGAAAATAATGTTTTTGTAGTGTTTAACCATAGGCAAAAAGAATCTGAAGCATCAACCAATCACAAATCACTGCCTCTTTTATAGCTTTATCAGAACAGTAGAATGTGCTGTCGATCACACTCAAAGATCTGAATATTGCTGATATTTCTTGGAATTTTTTTAAAATTAATACATTAAAGATGGAAGTTTCACTACAGCCTGTCATATACTGTAATTTAATATATGCAAAGCCTTAAAACAACATCATGCTTCTTAAAATGTCAAATATGATAGTGCTATTACAGCTTACTTTCATGGACATAATGAAACTAAATGATAATTAATTTAGTAAATATAAGGAATTATATTTTGTTGAAAAAAGTGTATTTGACTTGGAATTATCATTTTATCATATTTTTTCAATTTTCATAATTAAGTTTTTATAATTCATTAAATAATTGTTATAAGTAATAATGTTAATGTCTTTATTTTTTTAGTCATCTGTTATATGAATTGACAGTGTGTATGGGATTTGTAAATAATTCCAGTAAACTACTTAAATTCAAGTAGATTAAGCAGATACATTTATACTTTCTCTTGGTCTCAGTCACAATCCTTAGAGTCATTGCAATCTTGAGCTATTTCTAGAGCAATAATGGTTGATTTATTTGTATGTGGAAGTTTAGGTCTTTGTTTAGATATCCAGACAGTTTTCTAAATGGCATAAATGTAAAAATTGTCTTTAATGTCCATTCACTGCATTTCACTTAGAGATTAAAAATCAATTAACAGTTGCACTCTATACTCATGGTACCATATGGCTAGAGCCTTCGTGATTATCAGCATATTTTAGTATTCCAGCATTATTTTTTATGATAGATTGACAATTAAGTATGTGTTTCCAGGTGATTGTTGGGTGCTGGGTCCTAAGTTTGGCACTGTCTATTGAATCTCTATTAAATGTAGTCACAGTGGATGACTGTTGATTACTCTTGGGTAATGTTGGTGATATACAACAATTATTTTATTCTTTGCTAATTTCATGCTGTTTGTTATATTTAATTGTGGTATTCAGTGGTATTTATGGTAGTGATTTCCATCTCCCTTTATTATCCCCTTTTTTCATACAGTTACAACAATATGTACACATTCATAGATAGTTTCAAGAAATACTTTAAATAGTTAACTATATATATGTGTGTGTATGTACACATGATTCTTCACATGCTATTATTATTATTATTTTGTTTTATTTTTTGCTGGAACAACTATTTACACATTTTTGTATGGATTCTCTCATTTTGTGCTCATTTGTCATGTTGTTAGAGTTCAATTATACATTTCAAACTAAAAATATATTTATACAAAGATTTGAAAATAGTTCTAAAACAAAACAATTCTGAGACAAAATAATTAAAGTGTTACTATTTATCTACTTAGTTTGTCTATAAATAGTTAACTAATGTGAAAACATTAATGAATTTTAAAATATAATTTGAAAATTGTTCTTTAGCTGTCTGTAGTGGTACAAAAAATTGCTTTACTTGAAATTTAATATCGATTTAATATTAAAGAGTCATCGCGTTATTTTAATAACGGGATTGAGTGTAATGGTAGTCTCATAGATTTGAAAACTAAAGATCCTGGATCAACAATTCACTTGATACTTATGAACATGACTTATATATGACTCAAAAGTTATTAATTTTTCAATTATTTATTTTAATAATTTATATGCAAATGGAAAGATCTTTTTTTTTTATTTGTTTGTAACAATTGATGTTTTTTTTTTTTAAATTTTTTATTAAAAGGTCTTTCCAGACAAACATATTAGAATTATATATAATTTTTTAGATTACCTTTAAATATTTGCAAACTTAATATTACATTACACAGATGTTTAAATAATTTCATTATCATAACATGCAAAAAACTTTTGTAATTTAAACATCAAACATATATATATATATATATGGTATAGTATTTGCTGAGTGCTGATGCACCAGGATGTTTGAGAAGATTGGTTATTGAAAGAAATACTGTCCAGAGCTAATTGTTACTAAGTCTTACAGATATATAATTATTGTGAAATGTAACTCATGTATATCATGTTATCATACATTACACACATGTGCATATTTATTTTTAGTGCTACATGTGCATATTTGGTGTGAGGTTTAGTGTTTCCAAGTGTATGATGTTATTAATAACGAGAATAAATAAATATGATAATAATGATTATTAATAATTTGTTTTTTCTCTTTAATCATTAGAAATCATTTTGGAATTATTATTTGAATAAAATTTTAAATAAAAAATTTTCATTTTTAAAAAAATATTCATTTCGTTTAATAATATGTGAACACTAGTAATATTATGTGGAGCTTAACACAATAGGCGAGTGAAAAGACTGAGGAACAAGTTCCAGATTGATTCTTCACTGAGAAATATAAGTAAATTAAAATTCAATTTGGAAAACTAAATGGGAATGTTAGATACATAAACTGATACTAGCAAGCTTAAACATCACATGATCTCCTGATCAATTGCAACATTATTTCTTATATTTTTATTAGTACTAATACTAATATATATTTTAACCTTTATAGAATTACAAAATTACCAGTGAATAAAACAAATAAATATGGCAGATATAAAGATGCAGATTTAATTACACAAAGTTTGTTTATGAGATTACTGGCTTCTGCTTAGTCATATCTTGATACATTGAAATAAGTGTTTTAATTATAGTCTCTTAGTAGCTTCCACAGTATATATTACAAGAATTAGTGCATATAATTTTCTGTACATTCACATTTATAAAAAGATGCTGGTGTTTCATTCTTTCAGGTTTATTTTATTGAAATCCTTAAAAAAAAAGAGACAGTAATTATCTTTAATGTTTTTTGTTTTTAATTAATACTACATTATAAAATTTATTGTAATAAAAACTGAAAAAAATACATTTTTAGATTTTTATTTAAAAAATCGTTTAAAAAATAAATTTTTCTCATTAATTTTTGGTTAATTTTGAAATAATTTTTTTTCTTTCGATTTTTAGAATTAGATTGAGGAGAAAATCATACATTCATCTCATTATAATAAAATCCTAAGACAACACACACACAAAAGACTAAATCATGGAATATAACATATATTTGATATTAAAGTTAGACCTTGAATTTAGTTACAAGAAATGTCTTACCATTGTGAAGCTTGAATCAATTTGCAAACAGCTTTTTTCAGCATATTACACTCATTTGATGAGCTTTAATTATCATGAAGTTTTTATAGTCAATAATAGCTAAATTACTTATTTGTAGATTACAATTGAATGTCTAATTGGTTGTGAAAGACTTTCATTAAAAAAATTTGAGATGGCTTGGAAAATTCTTATCCATTTGAAAAATATTCCCAACTTTGTATAGGTTGATCTACTAGATCATAATCACTAATCAAATCATTATAAGGTCTATATAATATATATTCACAAGTTATACGTTAGTATGAATAGCATTACTAACTGTAAAATGTTAAAAATGTAATTTTTCGCTTCTGTTAAAATGCACCACTATCATGTTTGTGTGTGATGTTGTCATTATTATATATTTATGTTAACTCTGTAACATCTTTGAGCAATATCTACTATATGGAAAATAACTGGATGAGTATGAGCTAAATGTTGCAATAACGCTAACAATTACAACAAATGTACATAGATTTATCTCGAACATTCTCATTTTTTACTTATAAAGATTTCCACTTTTTGTTGGGTTTGGCTTGCTTTACAGGTTGGTTTCCAAACCAACAGACAAATGATGACAAAACTACTCAACAATTAATATATGCAATGTATTAATCATAAAATATATACACATGCTAGTTAAACAATATACCTATAGTTTATACAAGTTAATGCTGAGGTAGTCTACCAAGTAATGGAACTCCCAGCTATATGATTAGCCTACCTCGCGAGTTCAAGAGAGACTTGCACTGGACAACTTGCCTTGAGTCAGCTCTAGTTTGGGCTCTTCCAGCTGCACTTAGACAGCTTGCCTCAAGTCGACTGCAGATGTAAGCAGTTTTTAGTCCTAGGTAGACTTGCCTTACTGCTGAGATATTACGATAATGGCTAGTAAGGACACTCTTGCTGATGGCAGAGGTTTCACTGGAGAGCATGTTCAGTCAGTCAGGTTGATTGATGTTAGCGCTGTCTCATTATCTGACTATCTGCCTTGCATTTCCAAAAGCTGACTATTTAATGGTAGATCTTGTATCTTACTGGAAACAATCAGATTCAGTGATCATGCTTACCTATTGGCCTGTACTTATCATTGGCTTATTGGCCAGCAACAAATAATGCCCAATCCGATCAGATAAGGAAGGAATCTGGACTAGTTCATATCTGAAGGCAAGGTCAGATATGACACTTTTAATATATATACACCATGGTGTTTTGTATTATTTGAGACATACAATTCAAATGATAAATATTAGTGGTAGCTCAACTCTATGTATAATATCTTCAGATGGCCCTTTTAGTACTCAAATTTCTTTTGAACTTCCCAGCAGTAAACTTTTCAATATATATATATATAAATAATATTATTCGATGACTGTCAGTTTTCCAAAAAAAATGCTGGATTTAGTTTAGTTATATTAATTTATATTGATTTCGTTATTTAAATATTGAGCAAATATTATCATTTAAGGGTGCATCAACCTACATACATAATAATAAAGGTTGATAAATGGCTCAGCATGCTATGACTAATGGTGATTAAGCATTTATTTTTTGTTAATACATTTAGCCTTGAAATGAACTCTCTCTGGTATATTATTTAATATAACCGCATCCATATATTAATACACTGTGCATGTATTTACCACTTTTAATCTCAATCATATTCGCGCATCCTTAAATAATATTTTAATAGTTTTATTACACCATACCTTTTTTGTAAGCTGAATTTTAATCAAAAAATAAATTATATCTAACAGAAAATATTATCTGTCTAATTAATTTAATAATCAGCAGAAATTTATTTAATTAAAATTTCAGTTCTGTATTATTTATCTGTTATGTTTAGAGAAATAACCTTTTCAGTTTATTAATTTCATTTACAAATTTCGCTCATCTAAATATATATATATATAGAAAAAAAAAAACTTTTGTTTCTGTGCATTATCATTAAATTCTTCTGTAGTATATTCGTGCATTGATATATGTGAGAGGAAATAATCAAACTATTTGTTGCTCATGAACACCAAGTTGATCTTTAATGCAGTAACTTTTATATATTTTATTCATTACTCTCCAACCAAACATTTGATTTAAAAAGTGATGTATGAAAGCGGTTGGTACTTCAGGAATTCATTCATTAATTGCCCTCCATTCTGGTATTTAACATCCATGGATCAATGCTCCAGTGCTATTATTTCCACTGCTCATACATCTTATAAATTCCAGAGCAATAAACCATCCAAATATTTATTTATTAATTCAGATATCACTTATCAAAGAAAGTAAACTATATATCTAATTATTTAAATCACTACTTTATCATGAATTTTGAATTTGATTTGCAATAATATCCCCCCCCCCCGCCCATGATTCATGGAGAAAAATTACAAGTTAATTCATCATATTGCTAGTTGCATGAAAGATCTTTACGTTCGAATATCTAAATGATAATTTAGAGGAAGCGTTTTATTTCGTTTATGACAGTAAAATTTTTGTTTATTAACTTAGCCATGAATTTATCCAGGAAGCTTTGCTTTTGAATTTACCACATAGTTACACTAAACTTTATACATTACAATTGGTTTCTGATTATCAAACATGCTTTTTGCAGTGGAATTTGGTGCAGTTACTAAACCTTTTTTTCATTAGATCACTTATATCAATAACAATGAACCAAGAAAAGCAAATAATTCTAAAGGGGTAGCAGGCAAAAAAAAGTTATAGTTGATTTTGAAATGACTTTAGAAGATTGCAATGAAATAAGTGTTGAAGAAATGAATGACGGTTGACAACTTATTTAAGAAAGAATGTATGATTTATAGTATCAGAGTATTAGATTTTTGTAAGAATCTTGAGAAAACTAACAAAAATAAATAAAAAATGAAATGAGTAAAAAGAATGACTTTGTATAAGGTCCAGAAAATAAAGGTTTCACATGATTGGAATGCTAGAGTTTTTCTAATTGTTTTAAATAATGATGAGAAATATGATGAGTTAGCAATGGGTTGTAAGCATGATAAGGAAGATCAGGGAGGTGTGTTAGTCAGGAGCTCAGCATGCTGAGCATTTATTAGCTGTAACTGATCTTTGATGGACAAAAAAGATTTTAGAAAAGACCACACTATATAATGTAAAATAATGAAAAGATATGCAAAAATAATTGGAAAATATTTTTTTCTATATGGTATGTCTTAGGCCATGAAGGAAGCTACTGCAATTAGTAAGTTATTAATTCATAAAGTGAAGAAATATATTTACAATTGCAGAGAAATAGTTGGCCAATAAAATCTGTTAATTAACCAATGAGTTATATCATATTAGAGTATTGTGAGGTACTGCTTTCAGATTTAAATGTGACTCTCTTCCAGCTATTGGTACTGCTATTTTGTCAGTTTTGGATTCATTTGATGGCAAAATCTGGAATTAAAATAATAACCATTTATTAATTCAAAACAATTTCTCAAGATGTCAGCATTAAAATAAATTTTCTACAAACAAACTGATAACCAGTCCATAATGATGCTTATTGGTAGTTTCAAGTTCTCTCCACATAAAAGCCATTGTAAGAAATTTGAGCATATTCATTTTTTTATTAGATTTTGAAAATAAAAATATATATTTTTCTTAGTTTGATATACATTTATGATTAGTTTTCATATATTAGTGTAATATTTAATATTTTAGAAGAATAATGTGATTAGATTCAGATTTTTTCAAAACTATTTACTTTTAAAGAAGGTATTTTAAGAGAAATCAATAATGTTTAGGCATAACATGTAACTGACTGCAGCACATTTATTTTGTCATTTTTTAAAAATCATTATTAGGATTTTAAACAGAATTTTATTGCAATTAAGTAATCTGAACAATAATTTGTTTTGAGCTTTACAAATTAATTTAATACAATTTTTTTTTTAAATTTGAATGTTTTAATGAGCAAGGTGGTAACTGCCCAATAGGAATAAATTGTTTTTTACAAATCTTACTACACATTTCAGTTGAATTTTTCTATATTTGCAAAGTTAAAATAATTATTTTTAAAATAGTTTTCATTTGGAATCATATTTCTAATAAATAATTTAAAATTTAATTCAATAGGACAATAAAAAATGGTTTAGTACTGCCTTCCTTTTTTTGACTGACTCCTTTCTTTGTTATCAATGCCCACAGTTATTTGTGACATTATTTCAACATTATTTTTAGAATTATTAAAAACATTATTTTTTGCAAAGTTTATTAAGATTCACAATTATGTTTACATAATATTTGTATAATAATTATTAAAAATTAAAAGTATACATTATTACTGTTATTTTATATACATATATTTTATTTTTAATATTAATAAATGTGGTTTTAATTTCTCCTTATTAGAGAAAAAATATAGTTAGTAATAAATTTGGCTGAACGTTTTCGAAAAAAAATCACCACAGGCGGCTTACCACATCTTATGAAAACTATAGCTAACATATCATTGGAGAGACCATATTAGAATAAATTGAAATATTTTAAAAATTAAAAATCAGTTTTAATATTTTAAAGCAGAATTTTATAGATTTATCAGAGATTAATATTTTTTCATTTGCATTTTAAAAAATTTTGATTAAAAAAAGAATTTATTCATTTTATAAGAATGATTCTGCTTTGTCATCCCTTCAATGACCAAAGCATCTGTCGTTGTTATTACAATCTCATTTTTTCCAGTATTTGCAAAGTTCAGATATGAAGTCTTCAAATTTTTTTACATTTACAAATGTATATTACTGTCAAATCAAGTTAAATTTATTGAATTTTGATGTAGAATAATGGTTTAATACTAAAATCATATGTTGAAAGCTTAGAATAGTCTCAACAGGGAGAGCAATTAAATCTGTGACATTACTGGAGAGTTATAAGAGGTGAATAAGAATTTTCAAAGAAATTAAAATAAGATGAACATAAATTACTAAGCTAACATTTGTGCATATATATTGTACCAGGCACATACATCCAAACACTTGAGGGCATTGCCAAATTAGGTTATCAGTTTGGAAAAATTATTTTGTGTGGATGATTATATGATAATTGGACATATTTTGATATAATAATTGCTTCTGTCACTAGCTCAGCTTAGAGCATGAGGCATAACTATTAAGCCATTGATAGATAGATAACGGCAAACAAATGGCATGCAAATTAATATAAGCAAAATAATATTTATTACTTATTAAAATGAAATCATAACACATAAGAAAAAAAAAACAATAAATAAATTTAAAATCTTTAAATTTCAATTATGGACGATTTTATTGCTAAATGTTCTAAACAGAGTTTATTGTGGTCTAATATATATCTGAATCTTAATTATCATTTTACTTCAATAGTTCTTTAAACAGAAGTGCAACTACTTTAATAATATAATATCAAAGTCATAAACTTTTGATCTTAAATTAATTTAGAACATATTTATCTTATAATTGTGTGTGCCAACCTTGTCCACAATAATCAGAGCCAAAAGTGTAGAATATTAATGCGATGTTATTCATATGCCAACCTCTACAATAATAACCCTGACTGCCCTATTTATATTAAGTATCATGGGTAATACTAAACATTGAGAAAAGAGATCTTAGCTTCTCGGAGACTTTGCCAACAGAGACTTTAAAGATTCACACTAGATATTGTGGTGATAAAATGGAAGGCTCTGGTAGTTGTACTTAGCTTAACCAGGGTGGGCTAAAGACAATTCGCTATTAAAAAATGCATTCAAATCATATATATCATTCTTTGGACAGAAACGTAGTGGTCAAAGACAAAGGTAATGAAGACTCTGGTAAATCTTGGAAATTCTAAAGATGAACTAATACATATCGTGCACACATAACTTTGTAATAATCTATTAACAAAATAATCAGTCAATTTCACAAACCAATGACTTAAAACACTAAACTGTTTCTTAAATCGAATGATTTATAAATGCTTAATTGTATAAAACATGCAAGTAAAGTAATTAAACATCTTTCTTAGGAGTTAATTTAAATAACAAGAATTAGAAAATAAAAAAATCTTCAGTAATAATAAACTTAATCTAGACTGTGATCAATCAACTATCATTAATTATTAAAATAAAATAATAACTCATCCATAGACGGAAATTAATGGAAAGCATAAAATATTAACTTAGCTATACACATTAGTTATAAATTACTTATTTTAAACCAAATGTGTTATCAAACAATAATGACTAAACTAGATTACTGGATAAATGAAGTTCTAAGATTTTACTGGGAACCTTTTATGCTGTAGATTTTGGATTTTGGAATATGTATTTTAATCGAGTGTTCAAATGCATGTCATTCCTTTAGTGGGTAGTTGAGAAAAACAGCAGGTTGATCGGGTCAGTACCATGACGGGAATTGGAGTTATGCCAGAATATGTTAGTTCATCATTGGCATTCTTTAGCCATGCATATTATCAATGCAAATGCTGGAGATGGTTGATCATTTTCTGGAGACTGCTTGGCTGCTTTTCAATGGGCTGCATACATGGTAATTGCAGATATCCACTGTAGAGTCTTCTGTGGAAAATTTTATAGTGACTAGCCTCGAAATAACTGGAACTTTTGATTAGAAAAAGTAAAGAATAGTAACAGTTCAAGTTCAATAATGAATTGTAGAAAAGTGGAGAGAAAGTGAATCTAAGTGAAATGTGAACAATCTAAGTGAATCTATCTGAATACAGCTAAATAAAAATTAGCTTATATATGTCTCCAGTTCTGTTGTTCTCCCACCTGTTTTTTTGGAAACATCTAGTATTTGTATCATTAATAATAAATCCAGATAATTAGTATTTTTTAACTACTAATTAAATTCTTAACATTTCCAACTCATTACTTTTATTATAATGCCTATCTTTTTTTTATTACAATAGATTAAATTTTATTTGTAGATTAGGCATTGTTTTACATAGTTACAAAATAATCATATACAAAAAGATAAGTAATTTATTTATAAAGTTTACTTTTTTAAAAAACAAAAATTTGACATTACTTCAAAATTTAACCTTAACCTTGCCAATGGTAAGTACAATAGATCTCAGATCAAGGCAATTGGTTAAAAGCATCATCTCTTATATTAGGTATTGTTTGAAATAGATAAAAAAATAAATTTTTATAAACCTCCCGCAATTTTCTCTTTACAAACCGACTTACACTATGTGCGTTATATGTCTTATATCAGGCACATTTAAAAATTACAAAATACAAAATTTTATTAACAAAATTTACAATTTAAATATAATCTTTAAAAACATAATAAAAAAGAACCTTAGATATAATATCACAACTAATGTCGAATGAACCATATCAATGTTTTGAAAATGGAGTGCTCTGTGAAATCTTTGTCATAAAAAAATGAGATTACTGGAAGTTGTAGAATTAGTAAGGTGCTCTGTGAACTGCAAGCCTTTCTACCTTGTAAATTTTATTATCAAAATTAACAGTGTGAGATAATTTGGATATATGTCAAGCTAGTGGTGGATAATAAAGCTAATGATAAAAAAAAATAAAAGTGAAATGATATAATCAAGAAGTAGGTGAATGGATAACATTAGAAAATATATTAGGAAATAAGAATATAAATAAGAGATTGTAAGAGAGAAAAATAAAGAAAAAAATATATTTGTAGTCAAGAATTTTTGTTGTTCATCAGGGTTAAAAGTTTGCTAAAAGAATTCTTGGAATTTTATTTACACCTATTACCATTCTCTTTATAAGCTAGTTTCTTTCACTGATGCATATGTTATCTATAACTTTTTTTAGGAGTTGCCATAGTGATAGGATGATAGACAGAGCTAAAGTTCACAGCCTTATAATTCAAGATTCAAATGTCACTCAATCTCCCGTGAACCATTTAATTATTATTATTTTTCATTTCTTATATGGAAAATATTTATATTTTATACTCTTTATTTTTGATAAGGTGATCTTTTTAAAATTTTTATTTAACTAAAATTAGAAGAATAAATGTCCTTTACCCAGAGGCTTTATGAATGTTTTTGTTCAAAGTATTTCACTTTAATAATTACGTCTTTTTTTAATTTTTTTTTCTGTCATTATTTTTTTTAAAGATTTTTCCTCATTATGCAAATCCTTTAAGTTTTTAACTTTTTTAAATATTTTTTTTAAAGTTTCATCTGAAATGTTTATATTCTGTTTAGCAAAGATGATCTATATTTATTCTTAGATAATTTTCTTCTATTTTTTATTTTTATTTTTTATGGTAATGCATTTAATAATTTACTAAGGCTGTAACCTTAGAAATAAGCGTCTGAAAAATACGAAGGTAGGGACCTCTATAGGTCTTAGTATTTTACCTTTCGTTAATCATTACTAATATTAAGTTGTTTTATATAGTAGAAATTGTAGTTCTATAAATATATGAAATAAACTGGAATGATATCTAAATTTTCAAAGTATCATCGACATCGTTGTGTGATGCAAAAATCAAATCAGTCTCTGCTGGTCCCAGACAATGATATTTAAATGAAGTTGCGCTATTGCTGGGGAGATTGAAAGTCTTTCAAAGCGGTTGAAAAGAAGAATGTCTTAAATCATATGACCTGCTGAAATTTGCTTAATTATTTTTTCATAAAATGATTGATGATAAAATAATGTAGGTGGGATTTTGAAAATTCAATATTGTGTCAATTTATTTATTAATTGTAATGTTTTCTTGTCAATAGACATGATATATATATACATATAACAATGATTTATTGTAATAAATAGTCTTTTATATTGTGCTAACTGTGTATGTAATATAAAAAAACGGAAATAAACCTTTGGTCAGGCGCTTTTCACGAATTAGTTTCAAAAGCATATTTTATATGACATTATTTTCTTTCTCAATATAACAATAATTTAATAACTGAAACACAGGCTTATTATATACCTGTGTCTATATATGTAACATATAGGGTATATGAGTACAAACTTTCACATGACCCACCCACCACTCTCCACTCTATCTAATAACACTGATACACTTGAACACATATATGTTTAAAAGATAAATAATTACCATTATATGTATTTCATGCTAAACCAGCAATCATCAGTTGGTCCAGATTACCATCTCTACACATAAATGCTATAAGTGCTCAGGTATATATTAAGATAGCCAATCTTCATACTTTAATGGACAGGCTTCAATCGACTCACACTTCAACTCTTCAATTGTCCATCCAATTGAAAATCTAATGATGGAATGCTCAAAGGCCAATAATTTGTAAATCCATATATTTTACAATAATTTATAAATCCATATATTTTACCCGCGTTAAGCTTTGAAATAAGGTTTAGGATTTTTTTTTCCCCAAATAGATAGTACATTGCCAAGTTAAGCTAGCTGCTATTCAGTTAGATCTTGACATATGGATATGGATCTCTTATCAGTTAGAGAATAAAATAGAGAAGAAAAACCCTAAATCCTCATCATCATTTGTTATTTGGCTAGTCTTGAGGGTAATCTTTTCTTCTTTATTATTTCATCTAAGAGAACAATTGGAGAAACCATCTTTTTGCAGTCCAATTTGTATTTAATATGAATTAAGTCTAGTGTATATATATTGAAACAGTAAGGTCTGCTTTGCAGATCTTCGTTTCACCATTTCTCACCTATTTCCTACCTCATACCTTAGTTTGAACCCCAATCTATCATAGTGTGTCTGCAATACGCTTATATACCGAAAATCCCGCCTAATTTTAAACCACGAGTACAATGCTCGTATTATATATATAAGTCATTCCCAAATAAATAAAAGATCATAGATTATGTATATGTTCACATAATTTTGATTTATTAAAAAGTAGGTTATATAAGTCGTAATTGCGCACACACTATGATATGCATTTTAAAACATATCAAAATTATAAATTGTTAAAGTTATTTTGTTTGAATCTATTTACAAATATATTCCTGTCATAATATATTTTTGATTTAAAATAAAATTCGTTTAGTAAATAGATTCAAATATTGCAATTTAAAAGTAAAATAATTTTCCTTTAATCTAATAAAAGTCATTCCAAATATTTCTTTTAAAATAAATGAGGGACAATAGTTTAATTAGTTAATATTATATAAGTTTATCTAAAAACAGCAGATGTCCACTTAAGGTTTTCTTTAATTAATAAAAGTAATTTTTAATTAAATCTAGTTTGTAATCCGAATATCGACAGGGAAATTAACAAAAGAAATTAATTAATGTTGAATTCCTTTAGACATTGGGATAGATTTAATTACAGTTGATAAGTCCGATATTTTTGTAATGCTCCAGGGCAGTTCTATTGTTACATTCTACTATAAAAAGGAGGTTTTTCTTTTGTTCTCCAGTTTTTTTCTTCTAATGTTTCTAAGAGAAATCATTCTGAGATCTAATGTTTCTAACCAAAATTATAGTAGTAATTTGTAAATCTTGACATGACAGAGTAGAGTGCAAGAAGGCTATTTCTCTCTGAAATGGTCATATGCTGCCGTAGACTATTGGAAGTTATCACACAAGGAACCCCGGAACTGCTGCCGCTGCCAAAAATATGAACATTTCCAGATTTTGCTGCTGAATTATAAAACCTGCCGAACATCTACCTGAAAATGCTTCTCCAGAGGTAACCCTAAATTAACCCAAGAGCTCTTGTGTTAACTAACATGCTATAGCTATTTAAAATTGTTTTCCTTATATTTCACATAACTTCATTATGTATTTCTTTAACGTGTTAATATAATATAATCAACAGTTTTGCTCTATCCTTGGGTTAATATTTTCTATTTATAAAGCTTTCTTTTATTTTATTATAATAATGTGTCAGAATCGTCTTTGACCGATTGAGCTATTCCCTTTATTGAAAGTAAGACGCCGCTATTAAGGCATATTTTAGATTTATAATTTTCCAATTTTATTATCTTGCAAATCACTCGTTCGAGGGCGATTCTTTTCTTTAATATAATATAATCACATAGTTTAAAATCTACATGTTATTGATTTTACTCTACCATGAGAGTATGTGCGAGGTCAATGATTTAAATGTGTCCCCAAATGCATGATTGCGTATATAAATCTATACTTATTTTTCAAACCCGCAAGCATGCATTTTCCTATTTTAATTACCGTGTTCTACTTTAATTATAAAGTTCATCATTGACGTCGAGAATGTGCGGACCCTTTTAAATGAATTTTGGGGAATTTGATTGGGCATTTCTCTTAATCTGAGTAAAACCCATTTAGTTTGTTTTTATATACACTAGTCTTGTATTTCTGGTACATGAATTGGTTGTTGAGACTGCTTTGTTTTATTTTTCCAAGGATTCTTTACACGGCAAAGTCCGTTCTTTTCGCTTATTGCAAGTTTCCAGGCAGAGGGTGTCCCAAATGACACCCCTGGGAATTAAACGCAATCATCACACAGTTGCTAAGTTTCGGCTCTTCATAAAATACTTTCCTACGGGTTAGCGGTGAGATGCCCTCCGTAATTATTCCGGATCTTCAATATTGTTTTATTTTATATTTATTTTACAAAGCATCCGTGACTTAAACGTGTTACACCCTCCAACTTTAATAAATTCATTATCAGCAAGACTGACCTCCCAATGTAACTCTATTATTATTATTCTCAAATAAATGCCTTGATCACATTCCCACTTTGTTGCTTAGTAAGCTTTTGTCCGTGCTATTCTTGAAATCAATAAATATTTTATAACACTTAATTTCAAATATTTTCTTAAACTTGTATAATTGCTCAAAGCACCTCGCACATGTTCCTATCTCATCAAGCACATTATCGTAATGCTATTAGCCCGAGGAATAGAATACATCATTTTGTTTTAAAGTCTTTTTGTCAGTTGTGGGAATATAATGCCAACAATTATTTAATACACGTCCGTGTCTCATATAAGCAGACAGTGGCGTTATATATATAATTTATATGAATAAATTTTGTGAAATTATTTAAAACTAAATTTGATCTCTTATTTTATTTGATTCCTATCACTGTCTCGGTCTATATATATATTTTCTGCATTTCTTTTGTAAATCCATAGACATTAATTAGCCACTCAAACTTCTTTTAGTATAGCGTCTTTTGTTTCTCCCTGACCACCAGGCACTGGTCAAAGGTCATACTAATAGTGGCATCAGATGCGTTGTCACGTAGATGGCGATGTGAAATTTGGACTTTAGATTCGAACTTAGTATATCTAGAAGGCAACCCCTCCTAGAATGTTCAGTTTCATGTCTGGGGTGTGAATTCTGCAGTGTGTTAGTGAGATAGACGATTCTGACTGTAACAATATATATATATGAAAGTCCTGTAGTTTATTCTTTAAAACATCGGATAAAAAAAAGAAAATATAATTTATTGATTTACTTAAGTTTACCTAAACTATGAACATTTTTTTTATAAAGCATTTCAATCAAAAACAAACATCAAATTAAGTATCCGTCTATCACAACCTTTTTAAATCTGATCTTTCTTTAATTTTCTACTTGGGGAACTAATCAATATGTCAAGTGATCTGTAATCTTTTTTTTTCTATTGCCAGCATTTTACTGACCCACACATGCTGTCCAATGGTAGGTAAGACTGTGCCTAAACATAGGTATATAATAGCAATAACTAACATATATACATGTAGATGAATGAATCTAAAAACTGTCTTCATATCCTTTTACCATTGAATTTATTTTTATTATTATTAATATTAAAATATTGTAACCGAATAAAAAAAAAAGATCAAAAATAAATTTACTATGATAGCTGATATACAATTTATAACTAAATAAGGAAGACGCTAATCTATGAATAAGAATATGGAAATATATATCATATTTTAGTTGGGCGTCCATTTATAACTAATTAAATATAACACCATAGCCCGTTTGCAACTATCATAAACGTTAATCCAGTCATGCTAGTATTGAGATAAATAAATTATCCCACTTTTCAACACACAAAATAAAAAATGAAAATTAATCACTGTCATCATTTAAGATTTAAAATATTTCGATATTGGGAAGTCATTTTAACTAACAAAATATACTAGCCATTATCATGAGATAAACCAATACTAGCTATAGCAACTGAATAAAATTACTGTGAAATACATGGAGTGCATTACCCTTATTTCCAATAATAGGTTCTTTTAACAAAGAATCCTTCCCATTTCTCTTTCCATATATATAAGACCATTCATGGTCACACGCACACACTGGCGCTATTTATAATAACTTTAAAAAAAATATCAAAGAAAGTTAATAAGTTGAAAAAGGGGCTTGATCACTTTTATTCAGCTTAGCTAAGTACATGTGTTTTCCACGGGCGCCACTAGATTGTTTTAAGCCTAGATAAATATTATCTGTCCATAGTGTACTGTTCAAGCCCATTTGGTACATTTTTTATTACACATGGCTTAGATGACTAATGAACAACAATAACAAAAAAAATGACATTCTTATATTTTATCCATGTCAACCCAATACCATATATACAACACTTATAGATATTACTAGCTCAGTTTAAGTATATTGATGTACTGATGCAAGTTTACTCTTACTAATGGCTTCCAAACACACATAGTGAAGACCATTACCTAGTTATATGGCCATTAAACTTAGTTACTTAATTTACTTATTCATTGTAATATAATGATGATGATGATGAGGATGATTCCAACCACAGCTTTTATAGTGAACGCATAACAACAATTTTATTTTTTATAAGCATATAGGCACTTTCTTAAAATCATCTTATGTTAAACTGGGATTTAATTATAATACTCACTAGCATTTATATAAGTTTATGGTTATATTTACTCTTAATACTTTTATAGTTAAAACTATGATTCAATCATCAATATTTACCAGTGATGATGAATGATCATCACAAATCTCACCACATGATATTCAACTTTTTATAAACCCCTATTTACTAATCATATTAATTATTTTTAAGATTTGATTTAATGATTATTATTTATTCAGCGATGATGGTGATCATAACTCTTGGGCACAACATAATTTTAGTCTTTTATTATTAACCTCTAATTATTAAAAAAAAAAAAACTTGATTATATGTCAAGCGCGATCTTAAACATCATTATATGTAAGTCCATATCCAACGCTTAACACTTACTTAATATACAAGTGATGATAATCAATTAAAACGATAGAATCAAGAGAAGAAAAATATATAACATTAATAATAATAATAACTCGGAAACCAAATATGGTATAATCATATTTATTAATACTCTTCCTTTTTTTTTAAAAAAAAAAAAAGTTACTAAATATACAATTGACTCAATTAAATATAGAATTAAACAAAATATCTTAATACTATATGCGTAACCAATTAATTTTATATATCTGCTCATGTTACTACATATTTTGAAATAGGTTAGCTTAAACTGACATAAAATTTTTTTTTATTTTCCCTACTTATTACATATCATAAAGGTAAATTTCATTTATGTAATGTGTGTGTTTCTTCATTACTTTCATACATATGTGAAACCCTGCTCTTCAATTTGCTATATTTAAATTAACAATGCATAACCTATTTTTGACGGGTTGGAATAAGCAGTCACACACGCACACACCCTGTGATATGTTAACATATATATTTAACATGTGTACCTCTATATTATGGGTTAATACATAAATCACACATATAAAAAAATATTATTGCAACTTGAGCAAAAAAATAAATTATATCAAATTTAATATGCAAAATAAATAATAATAAAAAAACATAAATCATATATTGATAGGTTGCTTAATTATCATAATGAATAAAAAACAATAATAATAAAAAACATTTTAGTATTACAATATATAATAAAGAAAATCAAAAATAATGAAAAACTAAGTTTAATGAATTTAAACTGTGTGTGTGTAATGTTATGTAGTATTGAGAATAACACAATCAATAAACAAACTCTTAATGCTTCTGTCTCAAAAGAAAGAAAAAAAAAGCTTGACTTGGTACAATTAAAATTTACTTTTAATAAGAAAAATTTGTTATTTAAATTTTAAAATTACCTGATCCATTTTTCAGTTCTTATTAATGTCCCAACCTCAAATATCAGACTGCTCTCCCAATTTATAACTTCAACTGATTGGTTTGCTTGTTCCTACCATTTTAAAAAATTAGTGCAGATACTTTAGCTAAATATGAACTGGTTGGTTTGCTTGTTCCTACCATTTTAAAAAAGTTATTGCAGACACTTTTAGATAAATGTGAAGAAAACTCTTAAAAAAATTGATTCATAAATTAATCGAGTTGGTTGCATGACTATACATCTTCTTTCTTCTCTCCTTTTCTCTTCTCTTTCCATTCAAAGATGATGATCCTTTAATAGGCCAGGAGACAAAAAAAGAAACCTCTCAGATAGCCTATGTGATTGGTTTAAACTTGGCCATCCTTTCGTTATTATAGACCGGTATATTAGTCCACAGATAGAACAGCAAATTAACCCATAAATGTGAGGTCTCAAAAGAACAAAAAATGGCAAAATTAGCACGGCATCCTCATTGTTTGACAAACAGCCAATATATATATATATAAGTACCATTTTATATTATATTAAGAACTTCTTTTAAAGGATTCAATTTAAATCCATATCTTTAGACTAATTTTGCGGTGAAATTATTTATATGCGTGCACATCTTTTATGCTGATTTTAAAGCAAGAGTCATATTTTCTTCTTTAATTTTTTAAAGAGAAAAAAAAATCAATAGCTCCTGAGCTTAAAAAAAAAACAGACAAAAAAACTGCTGCTAATGCCTCTCTTTAACTGACCATCTCTTTTAACTTTAAAAAAGAATATTCAGCCAAAATAAACTGCCCATCACTTTAGCTTTAAAAAAAAAAAAAACTGAATCTCTTTAGCTTTAAAAAATAAAAACTGCCTTAAAACTGAATATTCTCCTCAAAAAAAAAAACCTTTAACTTTAACTGCCCATATCTTTAAAGTTTAAAACTATCTCCTCATTTTTTTAACTTTAACAATTGCCTTTTTTAATATTGTTCCACTCTTTTTATATTCCGAATTTCTGACCAAAGAAAAAAAAAATCTCCTCCTACCAATAGCTGTCATTTTGGAGATAGCAATCAAATTCTCACAAGTTGATGGTCCTTAGCAATTAATAAGAAGATTAATAATTACATTTATTACATCAAAGCATTTCTTCCTTTTCTGGACATATATGATCCAGATAACACAAAACAATAAAGCTTGCAATCTATAGTCAATAAAGATTTTTGGGCTTTTACACATGTGTGCATAGTTTATCTATTTAATAGTGTGGTTATAAAAAAAAAAAGATATTTGTGATTGGTTCAAAGTCTGATTGGTGGAAAAAAACTTAAAAAAATAAAAAAAAGGTTTCGAAATATTTAAAAGAATTTTTGGAAATAAAATATGAAGATAAAAAAAAAAAATAAAATATGAGATAATATTTGAAGATGTGGAAATTTCTTAGAAATTCTTGTATTTATTTTGTGGATTGAATTCTAGAATAAATAAATAGAAGAATGCTAATGAAAATTATTTTAAAAGTCTGAGTGATTAATTTATAGGAATATGTATTTTAGTGTGGGATAGAGTTTGTAATGAAAATAGGAAAGTTAATCTACTGATCATTTTTTACACCTTCCTTTCCACTCTGTTTTATTTTAAAAAATAAAGCTAAATAATTAAATGCTTTATTTAACAATAATAATAATAAATCAATATATTAAATATTATTTCTGGTAACCTTATATTCATTACTGCTTATTAATCTATCATCTATAGACTATAGGTATTTAAGTATTAACTAAGCTATGATGTACTACACAACCCACTGGTAGATATAATCGTCGAAGAACCAAAACAATGTCATGGCAACTGAAACATTGGCATGACTAATCGATAGAAGCGGTCAAAGTGTTTTCGTGGTCACCCTTGAGATTTTAAAATACTTGGGTGAATTCTGGGTAAATATCTGTCTTTTATCTGCTTGCGTTGACCAAGTGAGATGGTTTTTTTTACAGTGTCTGATCCGCCATTGTAAGAATTGAATATTTTTTGATTGCTTATTTTATATTTTGATCGTTCAACTATTGCTGATTTTATTTACTAATTTATCAAATTGTATTCCTAATTTATCAAATTTTATTATTAATTTATCTAATTGTATTACTAATTACCATTTATGACTAATTAACCAAAATGTCTGTGCAAAAACCAAGAAAAGGGACTTATTAATTTATCAAATTGTGTTCCTAATTTATCAAATTTTATTACTAATTTATCAAATTTTATTACTAATTTATCTAATTGTATTACTAATTACCATTTATGACTAATTAACCAAAATGTCTAACCAAGAAAAGGAAAATAAAGCCATATTAAGTTATTGGGACTTACAGTCTTTTCCAAAAAAGAAGCAATTTCAGTATCACACTATCTCATAAAGGCAATTATTTCTAGTTAATAACTGAGAACAATTTGCTTTTTTTTTTAAAAAAAAAGTAAATAATTAGTTAAATACCATTAAAAATTATAAAGATTATTTATAATACTTATTTTTGATAATATTTAACAATGTTAAGAAGTATATAGAGTATATTAGAGTGGTAGCAGGGGAGGAGGTGTCAGGAATGGTACACAGAAGATGGAGACTGTTAATTAGATTAACTAATGTTAAGAATAATATAAGGTTCATGAAAAGGTGCCTACATAGAAATGTTATACCAAATTTTGTGAAAATGGAAAAGTTAAGAAGGATGATGAAAAATAAAAGAGATTTGATAAGGAATATGGAGAATAGAGTATTAAGAGAATATATAAGAAATGGATATAGAAATAAAAACAGGATTTATGAGGATATTAAGGATTTGGAAAAGAAACTGGTGACTAGAATTAATAGGAAAGAAGAACAATTATTTGAAAACTTGTTTGAAGTGAAAAGAGGTATTATAAATGATAAGACGAATGAAAGACATAAGAAGAAGATGGATAAGTTGATGAGAGGAGAACGAAAAGAAATAGAAGGAGAAGAAAGAAAGGAAGAAAGTAATGTATGTAACTTGACATTAATAAAAATAAAAGAAGAACATTTAAGGATAATAAGCAAAGGATTGAAGTATGTTCCATATGAGAGTAGTAGCAGAGAAGATACTATGGAATTAAAAATAGGGGTAGAAAAAATGGTGCAGAGAGTGTTGGAGGATAAATATGGGATATATTACTATGATAATAGAGATGTATATAATGTTATGAATGGAAATGATAGGAAATGGATGAATGAGTTAAAAGAAAATGTTGGTAATATGGTATATAAAATGAAGTATGTAAGAAAAAATGGAAAACAGATGGAAGGAAGGATAAGGGTAGATGAAGTTAGAAAACTGAAAAGGGAATATGAAAGAGAAGTAATTTTTATGAAGTCAGATAAAGGTGGGAAATTAGTAGTAATGTATAGAGAAGAATATATTAAAAAAATGGAAGAGTTGTTGAAGGAAGAATTTTTTGTTAAAATAGGAAGAAATGATACGAAGATGAAGAGTGGTAAGATATATGGAATGGTTAAAGGATTATGTAATAAAGGAATGATAAGTAGGGGAGTAATGGAAAATATAGTAAGTAAGGATTGTGATGGTGGCGAAAATTTATGGAGCGCCAAAAATATATAAAGAAGGGGTGCCATTGAGACCAGTGATTAATGGTATAGGATCGTATTATGATAGGGTATCGAAATGGCTGGGAAAGATGTTTAGGAAGTATGTGAATAGGGAGAGTGTGGCTTTCATAAAGAATAATAGGCAGTTGGTGGAGGAAATTAGGGAACGGGTGGAAAAATATGAGAAGTATAGGTTGATCATGGTGAAAATGGATGTGGTGTCTATGTATACAAATATAGATGTGAAGAAGGCAATAGGGTTGGCAGTGGACAAGTATAGGAGGGATAGAGAGAAAGAGGTAGAAATGCCAGTAGAAGTGTTGGAGAATTTAATGAGTTTGTGTTGTAGGGATATTACTTTTCAGTTTAATGGGAGCTATTATAAACAGAAAGAAGGGTTATTGATAGGAGGGGCATTAAGTGGAGTGTTAAGTGATATTTATATGCAAGAGATGGAAGAAGCTATGGTGAAGGAGGAAAATGCACCAATTTTAATTAAGAGATATGTAGACGATTTCTTATTGATATTTAATAAGACTGAAAGACAAATAAAAAAGTATTATGATAAGGTTAATAAGTTGGATAAGAAGTTAAAGTTTACAATGGAATGGGAAAAGGATGGTGAATTGGTGTATTTGGATGTAATGATGAAAAAACAGTATAGTGAAGGGAAGTGTAGAGTGAAGACAGGGGTGTTTAGAAAGATGGAGAAGGGTACTATAGTGAATTGGGAGTCTGATGTAGATCAGCAATTTAAAATTAATGCTATAACATCAAGAGTGTTTAGAGCACATAATTATTGTGAAGATAGAGAGGATTATGAAAAGGAAATAAATATGATATTTAAGGAGTTTAGGGATAGTGATTATCCAGAAAAGATAATAAAGAGGAGTATTGAAAGTGTAGAAAGGAAATGTAGAAAGGAAGGAGAGAATGAGAGAAGAGTAATTGAAAGGGGTAGGAAAAACAAATATATAGGAATAAGGGTACATGATTATAGAATAGTTAGGGAGATTAATGGTATAATTGAAAAGCTTAATGTAAAATATAGAAATGATGTGGGATACAGAATAGTCAATAAGAAGAGAAAAAATTTGATGAAGGTTTTGGATAATAAATATATAGATGAAGAAAGGAATTATGTTAATGGGGTTTATATGATAGAGTGTAAGAAGTGTAGGGATAAGGGGGTTAGAAATAACTATGTGGGTGAGACAAAGAACTCTATATATACAAGGTTAAGGCAGCATAGGTATGAAAAAAGTTCACCAGTATTTGTGCATATGATGGAGACAGGGCATGATTTGGAGAAGGAAAGTATAAAAATGATTAGTTTTGCAAATAGTAGAAGGGACAGGAAGATAAGAGAGTCATTGTTAATTGAGAGGATAAGGCCTAGTATTAATAGAGAAAAAGGGATAAGGACTTTGGTAGTGTGAAATTAAATAGTAAGAAAGTTTAGAATAAGTGAAGGGAAATATAAAGGTTGATAGGGTAAAGAATTAAAGTTTGGGGTAATTAAATAATAGAAGTGGTTAATAGAGGGAGCTAGGTGATGGGGAAAGAGAAGGAAGTTGAGAAGTGGTTAATAAAGAATTAAAAGTTAAAGTAATTTAGTAGTAGAAGTGGTTAATAGGGGGAGTTAGTTGATGGGAAAAGAGAGGAAGTTGGGAAGTGGTTAATAAAAAAAGATGGTGGAAAGGTGAAGGTAGAAGGAATGTTAAGGTAACATAGTTAAGTTTGTATTGATATTAAATATTGTAAGATGGTAGTTAAATAGGAAAAAATGGTAGGGAGTATTAGGATATATATGAGGAAGGGAATTAAGGGGAAGGTATGAAGGTGTAGAATGAAGTAAGTAGTGTGGAAATGGGAGTGTATAAAAAAGGGGGGAAATTATTTTAGTATATTGGTTTTTGATTTTTAATATTTTGTTTTTTGATTTTATTAGAATATTGGTATATGATTTTTAATATTTTGTTTATTGATTTTTAATATTTTGTTTTTTGTTTTTTGATTTTTAATTTTTTGATTTTTAATATTTTGATTTTTAATTTTTTATTTTTTATTTTTTAATTTTTAATTTTTTATTTTTATTTTTATTTTTAAGTTTATTTTTTAATTTTAATTTTAATTTTTGTTTTTTGGGTATTTGGGTTTTTGGTCTTATATATGTAATTAGTTATGATAAAAATGATAATTTTTGATATTAAATTTTAGATTATTGGTTTAATGGGTTTTAAGGGTTTTGTTTTTAATGGTTTGATGATAAAATTTGAATTGTTTTAATACATTTATTTGTTTGTCATTTTGAAGAATAATTTAAAAATGATTTTAAAATGTTTTTGTTATTTTTTATTTTTATTGTTATTTTTTATTTTTATTGTTATTTTTTATTTTTTTTATTATTAGTTTGTTATTATTATTATATATATATTTTAATATTATATTTTTTGTAGTTTAATTTTTATGTGTTGGGTTTTTGAAAGATTTGGGAGGATTTTGGTTGAAAGGGTTTGGATTGAGTTGTTTTTGCTTTATATTATTTTGTTTTATTTTACTTTTATATGGAAATATGAAGAATAATAATTTTGGTTGTATTGATATAATATTTGTCTAATTTTTTATGTTGTAGTTCTGATGAAGACTGCTAGTACAGTCGAAACTGTAAAATATATAAATAAAGTTATTTGCTTAAAGTGTTGAAGGAGTATTGATGAATTTATAGTGCAAAATAAAATATTACTTATTAGTCCATTTATTATCGGAGTAAATTATTACTGCGGTTCTGAAATTAAATATCTCATTTTTGGGACTGAAAATTGGCAGGGGGGATCTGATTATTTATAATATTCATTTTTAATAATTTTTTTTTATCGTTTTCATTAAAAATTGTTTTGATTATTTATAATATTCATTTTTGATACTAATTTTTTATCGTAGTAAATTATTAGTTATTATTTCGCAATGGCTTCTAGTCTGAAAATATATATGATTAGTTATTTTTTTTTGTTTTCGGGGTCAAATGATTAGTTAAATATCATTAAAAATTGGGTAATGATTATAATATTCATTTTTGAATTTTTTTTTTTTTTTATCATTTTCAGGGTCAAATGATTAGTTAAATATCGTTAAAAATTATAATGATTCTTTATAATATTCATTTTTTGATAATTTTTCTTACGTAGTAAATTATTAGTTATTATTTTTTTGCAATGACCAAATATGGCAACGTTCCACATCTCCTTCTTTGCTATTAACTATGCTATGACGTACTACCCCAAAGGCATACTATTCTAATCTTGCGATCTTCAAGGTGACTTCTCCACATGATCTGCGGGCAAACTTTATTGATTAAGTTTGTTTGCAAATCACTAGGAGACATTATCTTAAAGTTCATAAGATTAGAATAGTATGCCTTTGGTGTAGTATGTCATAACTTAGTTAATACTCAAGTACCAAACTATATATAATACTCACACACATAAATCTCTATATAATTTTTTTTAATTAAAGGATATATATATATATATATATATAGATATATATATATGGGATTGAGATGCATACATGCACAATATATATACATATATATGTCTAGGACTCCACTTTATAGATGTATTATTTGACTAAATTTAACAAAGTGAAGAGTTTAAAGCAAATCACTTATTTTAAAATTAAGCAATGAGGAAGTACATTTCCTATTCATAAATTCAACTTATAGTTACTCATATAGTAATTTAAATTTGAATTAATAAGTAATTATTTATATAAAAAAGATATTTAAAAAAACCTTTTACGACTAAACATAAATAAATGAAATTAAAAAGTAGCAATGTTAATAAATTATAAGATAGACAAACTAAGATTGTAGAACAAATTTACTAATATTGACTTAATTAAATCAACATAATGTAAACTCTGAATCAAAGGCATTAGTAACATTGAAGACTTTGGTTAAAGCTTTCTTGTTGTATATAAGGAATATTAATATTGAATCTGGTGAGAGATAATCACTGTGATTATCTAAATTTAAAATCTCAATTTTTAACTCTGGCTGCCCTTTCACTACTGTAGCAGACCAGCCCTTCAAGCAGAGAAGTCTAATACCACAAGTAGATGAAACACCAATAGTATCTATAACCAGATCAAGGCTATACAAAGTATAACCTGTGATCACATTTTCAGGCTATAGAACTTATCAGCTGCTGGATTCAAATCCCTACCACCCAAAGCACTTTATTTGTTTTGAGGCTTAACCTCAGGTGTCAGCTAACCACAGGTTATATAGTTAGCATGCCCAGATGACAGGTATACAATCTAGCACTTGATATACCCCCAACCTAGCTCCTTTTATCACTTGTGAGGAGAAATATTTAACGCACTTGCTCAATACTTATAATTAAATATAACTTAATCTATTAGTGAGGCAGTTATAAGTGAGAGAATCGATCAAACAATAATTAAGCAAACAAATAATTTATTTATACACATTCATAATTAAAACACATTATAATAAAATTTTAAATATATGCACACACACATTTAAACTACAATATAATAAGAATTTATGGGATCAACTTAAAGATTATTATGGCTGTAGTTATTAAAGTTCATTAAAGTCTTTCATTCAAATAAATGTTCAAATCTTTTTAAATCTGATAATATGGATTATATTTACCTAGGATTTTCTTTTTGGATAGCACGTTACACTCATGGATATGGTTTCCGGCTTGTTTTTGATTTATGGATTACCAACTGGTTGACCTTTTGTTTTCCATGAATGGTTTAACTTTTAATAATTTTTCATGTTTCAATGGAGAGATTTTCCATAGTTTACAGATTAAGAGGCAAGCATGAGTTCTAAATGGAAAACATGTGACAGTACAAAGGACTGGGGTTGAAAACTAGTCACCCACTTCTCTTGCTGTCTAGCCCTGCATGCTGTTAGGTTGCCCTTCAATGAATATAAGTATGGGCACCCACATGCTGTAGATGTTAATGGCTCTTTGCCATCTTCTCTTCTTTGAAAGTTTATATGACAGCAATATTGAATAATAATGAATATAGACTATACAAAATATAGTAATGTAAATAATAATGATGAATGAATAAATCTCTCTTTCCTTTTATATGCTTCTTCCTCATTGTTTTCTTTTTATCATTCTTCAATCTGGTTTAATTAAATTTTATATTTCATTAATTAAATGTGTATTCTTTTTAATCTAACTTTTTGCATAGATTAATCTAAGTTTGATAAGATAGTATCCGTGGTTTTTTTCCTTTGTTTCTTTAATTAAGTGCAATGAGAGTTATTATTTCTTTTGCTTTCTTTATCAGCCAAGTAATCTTTTATAAGTGAATTTTGAAAGTTTTCTTATTTACAAATTATATATTTTAGGTCAATTTCACTTTCACATTTTTTTTTCTATTTAAATTTATAAAAAGGAAGAGCTAGTTTCAACTTTTTATTTAGAATTACCCCCCCCCTCCTACTCACTCTTTAAATATTAAAACTTTTATTTTTTTCTAAACGACAAGATGATGCAACACTTTATTTTTGCAAGTTTGCTTTTAAAAAAATCTCTTTAACACATTTTATAATTTATATTTTGCTTTTATTAAGACTTACTAATTTTTTTAAAAATTAATTTGATCATTTATTAATAAATAATTTCACATGTAAAGGAGAATATATGTGTGTTTTCAAACCATATATTCCTTGGTGGTATATCATCCCCACCCTCCTCCCAGTTAGTAGGTAAAATGTGTCAAATTGATCATTTTATCTCTAATAATTTATAACTTCCCTTTCATTTTTCTCTTTTTAATTGTTTTTACTTATTATTTTACTTTATATGTAACTGATTCCAACTTCTATTTTTTTACGTTCTATTTTTCTATCATATAAATAAAGTGTATTGGAAGATTATTACATTTCCTTGTCATCTTTTTTACTTCCCATTTAATTTTTTTAAACTTTTTAATCCACTCACTGTGGTAACAAAATAAATGAGCAGAGATCTATAATTTAAGGTTGAGGATATGTTAAGTAGAAGTTGTCCTTTCAAATATATACTATATACTTTGAAGCTCAGATTGCTTATTTCATTCAAAACTTACTATCTATATTTATATCTCTATCATATTTAGCATGATAACAAGTGGTAGTACTTATTTATTACAATTTTATTATTAACAATAAGCATATTGATCATTTATCTTTTGCACATATATATGGTTATAATATATAAGATGGAATGTATAGTTGAAGGGAATTAGAAAGTTTCTGTTCGAATCCCTTCTAATTAATATATATATATCAAAATATTAATATATAACAAACTAACCAAAGGAAATACATATAAAAACAAAAAAAAGACTTATAAATCCAATAAATAATAAGCATAACATTAAGTTTTTGTTCGTTCATCTTGGATCTAACAATATTTTTTCGTTTAGAAATAAGGAATATGTGCACATTTTGAAATTGATTCGACATATACGTACTTATTCACCGGAGATTACAATTATAATTTTTCAAGTTTTACCACAATTGCAGAATAAATATTACCCAATGGATCAGATTAAATTGAGAATTATTAATGAAAAAAATTTTGCATTTAATAGACATTGTCATTTTTTAAGTTATACGCATCATAATGTATTTTTCTTACAGCATACGGATTTTTTAAAAAGAGAGAATCTTTTTAGATTTTTAGCCCGTGATGGCCGTCATTTGAACATGTATGGAGCTAGATGTTTAGCGGACAGTTTTAAATACATAATGTCATTGATGGGATGTAACAGAGTTTATAAAGTAAATTCAGTGTTGAGTGCGAGGGAATATAGTTTTGCTAATGTTGGAACTCAAATGGAAGCTGTGTTGACATGTGAAATGTGGACGCAGACTGAAATATGTAATTGTCAAGAATCGCAAATTATTTACCGCGTGATACTAATGGGATCCTAATAGATGTTGAACAATCTTGCTTGCCAGGGAACGTTTTGGAAGAATCATTACATGATAGATCTCCAAAAGTTTTTAAAGAAGATCATACTCAACGTAAAGATGATTCTTTAGACCTTTCATTGGATGATATAATTTGTAACATTTCCAAACAGAAGAACTTTTTAACATGGTTTTGCTGCTTCAGATCAACATATAAAATGGTGGTAAAGGAGATCTGGGTAATTTAGAGGTGGGTGTAGTTATCCAAATAGATAATGGATTGATAATTGGCACTGATTTTAATACAATATCTAGCGTAGATACAGAGTTTGATATTAATAGGGATTATTCTAGTAAACAACATTTACAGGGTCTAACATTAATTAATACAGGGGCAATCCCTAAACATTTTTCTAGACGTCTAAATAATAAGCAGGTTATAAGTAATTGACAAACATTACATAGTACATAGTTTCTTAAACTTAGGAAATTATATGATAAATTAGTTAGATATAGACAACATTTTAGTAATTTTGCATATTTTATTAACAATAACATAATTCCTAAAGGCCTCAGAATAAAAATTATTGCTAACATAGACCAATTTCCTAGAGAACATGCAATTAAATGGGATAATACAATAAGAGAAGCATCTGTTGCATTAATACATATTTTGAAAGATGCATTTTTGGTAAGACTTAAATTAATTGAAAAAGAAATTATACATTTTGGTAGTTGTAATTTAATGAATATAGATGAATAGAAGGAATTACAGGAATGGGTATTTTTGAGAGAGAAGTTATTGGTGAAGAAATTTCATAATAAAATGTATCATTGGTTCAAAGTTATGGGTAATGAGCCAAGATTTGAATTAGTTACTAATCAGTCACAAACACTAATTAATTGTATGACTTCTGATAATCATACTGTGTCAGATATTTCTACATCGGATATGATTCCAATTGATACTGATCAATCATTTATATCATCTTCACATTCCTTAGATTGTGCTGAAATGTTACCGTCTGTTCTTAATAGTGATGCTGGTTTAGCATTGGTTCATAGAGTTACAGATTTTTCTGAATGCACTAACAATATTTTAGTTTCTGGAAATACAAATACTAATAAATCTAACTCAAATATTTATAGCAATGACTTTTTATGTTTAGCTAATAAGGAAAACAATGTGATTAATCTAACTAACATTAATCTTAGTGAGGCAGAATGTTCACTGTTAAATAAAGGTTTATCTTTTTGCCCTACAGTTCAGTCATTTTATCAAAAAAAATGAATTTAAAATTCATCAGGATTTAGATAATTTTTCAAGAAGACTTAGATTAAGAGAATTTTTTGGAAACCAAGAATGTGATACTATTGGGAAATTACGATCTGATTGGACACCACCACATCAAAGGAATGTGTTATTAGATACGTACATTGATAATGTATATCACGATATTATTAATGAAATTAGACTTAAACAAGATAGTAAGTATAAGAGTAATTTAACATTGAGAGAGATGAATGCATTACGCAATTTAGTGAAAAGACAGGATATTATTATAAAACCAGCTGACAAAGGTGGATCAATAGTAATTATGAATAAAGATGATTATGTTAAAAAAGCTCTGGAGCTTTTAGATGATAAAATTTTTTATGAGCCTATTTCACTAACCACTATTAATTCATTATTCAAGGGTATACTTTTTAGTTTAAAAGATATGAGAGCTAGGGGTCTTATAAATAATAATGTATATAACTTTTTAGTACCAACCAAAATTCATCCTAGTAGTTTTTATATTTTGCCAAAGATTCATAAACCTGGTTGTCCAGGCAGACCTATTGTAGCTAGTATTGGTAGTCCTACAGAAAATATTTCAGCATATGTTGATAATATTATTAAATTTATTCCACCATCATTTAATTCTTATGTTAAAGATACTACTCATTTTCTTTGTGTGTTAGAAAATATTAAATCTGAATTACCAGTTGATTGTTTTTTGGTTACTTTGGATATTGTATCGTTATACACAAATATACCTCATGATGATGGAGTTGAGGCTATTAAATGTGCTTTACAAGATAGAGTATGATCATGGTCTTATTACTACTATGGTTGAATTAATATATTTGGTTTTAAGAAATAATTTTTTTACTTTTGATTCTAGATACTATTTACAGAAACAAGGTACTGCAATGAGTACAAAGATGGCACCAAGTTATGCGGATATTTTTATGTCAAAACTAGATTCCTCTATACTTGATAATGCGAAGCTGAAACCTCACACTTGGCTTAGATATATAGATGACATTTTCATGATATGGCCACATAGTGAAGTTGAACTTCATAATTTTTTAAATTATTTAAATAATTTTAATAAACATATTAATTTCACAATGAATTTTTCAAAATCAATTGCTCATTTTCTTGATGTTGTAGTTATTTACACTAATAGAGTTCTTACTACTACTGTATATAGGAAACCAACTGATAATAACCGCTATTTACATTTTTATAGTAATTATCCTAAACATTTAAAGGCTAATATTCCTTATAGTCAATTTTTAAGGATGAAGAGGATTTGTAATGATGAGAAATTTCTTCAACAAAATAATAGTATTTTATATAATAGATTGCTCAATATGAGGTATCCTAAGACATTGTTGGATAATGCAGTAAGGAGATCTTCTTTTATTGATAGAAAGAAACTTATTTTATCTGAAAAGAGCAAAAAACAATTAGATGTTCCACCATTGGTTCTTACTTTTAATAGAGATTTACCTAATATTAACCGGATATTGGCAAAACATTTTAACATATTACAGTCCACAGATTATTTAAAATCTATTTTTTCTGATCCACCTAAGGCTGTATATCGAAAACATAGATCACTTAGAGATACACTTGTCAAAACACATTTTATTAGTAGTTCTGTACAGGAAAAAGGATGTTCTCCATGTAAAGATAAAAGATGTTTTACATGTAAACATATTGTTGTGACAAAAGTGGTCTTTAGTACTAAGAATTGTAATTTCAAATGGTATATTCCTAATTATGTTACATATAAAAGTGTTAATTTGATATATTTGATAGAGTGTAGTGTACCGGTAAAAATCACCATGCCTAATCACACACAGTAATCCGAATTCGAACCCAGTCCACGTCTAGGAATAAATTCCAAAATGCAAACTAAATTCAAACCCAAAACCCTGGCATGACCCACCGATGACAACATTACAACGGTACGGGGTTCTCCCTTTACTAGCTCATCGAAAAAACACAGACTAAATTACCTACAATCAGCTACTTTATAGATATCTTATAGTCGGGATATTGGTACGGCTAATAATTTAATGTATATATTTAAGTTGTCGATACAGACAGCAGGTGATTGAATAGATTTCGAGAGTAATAATGCAAGAGAGACAAATTTAGGTTAGATAAATTTTTAATAAATTATTGAAAGCATTGAATAATATTATTTACAGGTACGGTAAAACTCTCAGATGTATTTTATAATAGATTGCTGTTAGTCATCAATAATCGGTTTGTACTGATTAACAAACTCATGCCAATATTTATATGTTTAAATGGTTGTACAGGTTGATATGAGAATCAGAGTAATCGGAGCACTTAAAATATTTAACTACTAGTTTATATTAAGTTGTTTTATTTAATAGATTCAAACCATTGCGTATACGGATAAATGGGAGGCGGTTTTATATAAAAATATAATATATAATACTGATGTACTGATGGATGCAGGGATTAAGGTATACTACAAATAATAACTTGCGGTGCATTGACGGAATACCGGGCGGCTTGTACTTTGACAAGTCTTAATGCCCCCAAGTAGATCCAGGACACTACAACCAGCCGGGCTCATTTTGAACCCCGGTGACCCAAGAGATTACCTGGAGAAGAATTTCTTTCTCTCCATGTGGTAGTAAAAACGAGACGCCAACTTAAGCGAAGGTAAAGGCATTGCCACAGTAACATCGAGGAAGAGTGGTGGAAGTGGATTTTAAAACGAAATTATATAAAACCTTTTCTCTCCGAAACATTTTCTACGCAACAGTCCGATATAACTATTGAATAAAACTGGCGAAATCAAACGATCGCAAAAGTAATAATTAATTAATTTCACTCTGAAACCCATAACTCCCCAGATTGTTCGGAAGGTAATAATAGCAAAAATATTCACTTATTATTCTTACTCCGTAATAATATATAAAAAATTATAATAAAATTTTAGACTATTTTAAGTATTGAGATTTGGAGTATAGATTAAAATATTATAACGAAGTAAAAGAAACAACAAAAATATTTGAATATTTCTCAACTCAACATAAATGAAACAATTTTTAGTTCGATAAAGGAAAGAGCGTCGTAAAATGAATATAATAAATATTATGAGATAAACTTTACTGACTTTAATTAGAGTTGAGAAATATTATTATTGGCATCGTTTTGTTTGTAAAATAAGTAATAGTAAAATATAAATGTATTCACAAATGGATTATTAGTAGGCACAAATCTTAATAATGATTATCTAAAGACTAGAGCACAGAAATATTAGAGAAGGAAATTTACTGACAGGTTGTAGTGTAACATTTTCAAATGGAAAACAAAGAAATTTACATGCAATTAATTAGGTTAACAGATTAAATATAAAATTATTACTGAGAGGAAAGTTAAAAAGTTCATGTAACAAAAGTTACCATTCTTTCTTCGTCCGGCTTTTCTTCTTGCGGTGATATGTATGAAGAACGTAGGCGCGCATTTTTGAATTTCTTAGAAAGGCATGGTTAATTTAAATGTTGGAATTTGGAAGACTGGAAGCACGGAAACATTACAGATCAGCGGTATGAAAGATTTAAATTTGCAGAACAGGGATCAGCTTCTTGGACTTAGCCCATCATGATTGCAGTTTACCGGGCAACTTCTTAATAACGGTTGAAGTGATTTCTCTGGCACAACTACCTTGCTGTAGCTTGAGACGATCTAAGCACAGCCAAGTCAAAAGTTAGAGTCCTATATTATATTTAAGATGGCTACGGTTGACCTTTCTGCCTAGTTTTGTTCGTAACTCCGCCTCCTTTGATTTTCGGCCTCCAGCAATATCTAATTTTTGACTATACAATAGCATTTGCCTTTCTTGATAAGAGATCTACTTTTCTCATTTCCATTGTTCGGTTTTCATTTATTTTTAAATTTAATACATGATTCTAAATTGACAAAACAATTACATCGGAATTCGTGAATACAAAAATATAAATTCATTATGTTAATTCATCAAAGTACAAATTAATTATCCTATACATTTTGTACAAGTAAGATTTTGATTAAAAATACTGATCAAAGGAATGTGACTTTTGATCAGCATTTTTAAATGACTTTGTATAATTTGCAAAATTAAAATTTAAAGAAAATATACACGCAATTGAAACTTTTAAATTGAGCTAATATAAATCCACAAACCACACACACGCGAATATTATTTCATGATTTGTGACATTTATACTCATACTCTTTACATTAAATTCTTTTTAAACAAACACAAAATAAATAACTTAAAATTTATGTGGCTTGGAATAGAAAAAGTCTCATTGCGGGTAAATAGTGGTTTAGAATTACCGTTCTTAAATGACAACCATGAAACTAAGATCGATTCTTCGATCTGTCTGTTTCAGTAGTAGATGTTTAAACCAGTATATAGGTGTGTCAGCAAATAGTTTACATGTCAGAATGACTAATCATAGATTTGACATTTTGCATAAGAATAAAGATAGACCGGTTTCAAAACATTTTAACTTACTGAATCATTCAATTGATGATTTAAAAGTAGTGATTCTTCAGGAAGGTTTTTCTTCTACAAGGGAGAGGAAACAAAAGGAGAGTTTTTTTATTTTTAAATTCAAGACCTTAGAACCACATGGATTGAATTTGAACACTGGAAGTATTACATCTCTGGGTTACCTGGTCTCCTAAATGATTTCTATATGTGTGTTTTTTATGTGAACATTTTCTTATATGAGGTTTTTTATGTAAAGATGGGTTACATGGATGTTTAATATCTGTGTTTAATTGGTTTATAGATAAATAATTAGTTATAAATTATTGTACTTTGCACTAACTATAATTTTTGATTAAAATGTATAAGTATTTTAGTTTTTATTGAATATTAATGTGAGCACAGCTATTTTTTTGTATGTGAGCATAGTTTAATTTTTCTATGTATGCACATATGTATATTTTAATTTTTAATTTTGGATTTTTTATTTTTATTTTTTTATTTTTATATTTATTTTAATTTAAATAGAATTTAAGCTTGATTAGGAGGGAATGTAGTTTTTTTTTTTTTGTTTGAATTTTGTCATTGATTGTGTTAGATTTTGTGACCAATCAGGGGGGTTTTGTTAAATTTTTAATCTTTTACCAAATCTGTAATTTTTGATTATCGCCATTTTACTGTGTATTTTTTTCTTTCTGATGAAAACCAGTCCTCTGGTTGAAATATAATATTATTTATTGGATTTATAAGTCTTTTTTTTGTTTATATATATATAGTTTCTGTAATAAATGTAATTATAAGGGACTTGAATTCACACTTTCAAGCTCCCTACCGCTATCCAATCTATCTTATACAACTGATACACATGACCACATATGTATGAAGAAAAAGGTAAATAATTTCCAATATACATATTTTGTGCTGAAACAGTACTCTTCAGTTGGTCTGGATCACCATCTCCCACATATATACAATCAGTGCTCAGCAAATCTTTTAACTTTAATAGATAAGCTTCAATCTTTTCCACCAACTCTTCAGCCATCCCTATCATCAAAAATCAGAAGATGAAATGCTCAAAGCCCTAACTGATGCCAATATCCTCACATACAGGATTTTAATGTATCTATTTAATTATACAGGGGAGGGATGGACAGAATACAGGCTGAATATGTAATACTTAAATACATGTATCTTTTCTATACTAAACTTAATGTAATTATAAGGTACTTGAACTCAGACTTTCAATTTCCCTACAGCAATCCAATACATCTTATACAACCAATACACATGGCACTAGTGAAAAAAGTAAATGATTTCCAATATACATATTTTATGCTGAACCAGCAGTCATCAGTTGGTCCAGATCACCATCTCCCACACACACACACACATACATATATATATATATATTGTGCCCCTTTCTATAGGTCAGTAATAGTTCATAACAGTCAATTACTAAAAATTTTAAATTTTAGAATATGTTCTTTTAATACATTAATTATAGTTTGTCGATTATATTTTTAAAGTACAATTTGAAGCTAAAGCAAATACGTAGTATATAAAATTATAGCGAATTATTTAAAAAATAGTTATGTAAAGCTTTAAATATTGTTACATATGGTTGTAAAGGCTGGCCATATTAAATAACACAGCTATAAATAATTAAAAGTATATTTAATAAGTTCGATTTTAATAGTTTAAAACTTATAGTTAATAAATGCTATGTTTAAATTTATAATCATATTTAATAGTCAAAATTAATATAGTATATTTTTAATATAAACTTTATGATGGTGAAAATTGTATTTAATTCTATATTTTCTAAATTGTTCTTCCAAATTTTTTTATAATTATTTTATATAATATAATAAGTGTATCAATTTTATAAATCTGGGCAGAGAAATAGATTGAAAATCGTCTGTCAAAGTTATTAATCATGTGACTTGTATACTATATACTTTCACACACACGCTTGTTTGAATTACTAACAAAGTTTAAAATATTTTAAAAGTTATATTATAGAATTGGATAGCATTATTGCCTATCATAAAAGCAAATAATAATAAGTATTAAGTTAACTATCGTATAACATGTTTAAATGATGTAATAAAGACGAATACAGTTAATAAAAAAAAAAAAAATATTTTGTTTAAATAAAAATAGATAAATGGAATAGGTTATTAAAATTATTTTAAAAAGTATTTAAGTAATTTTAGTGAAACAATAATTGATTTAAGGGTAATATTTTAAATAAGATTTTAAGTTCCTTACATCATATTTTTTATTTTCAAATATAATTCTGCTATAAACTGAAAATATGTAAATTTGTTCTCAAGTTAAAGTAAGAATCAACCAATCAAATGAGGTATTCTTACAGACTATAAATATGAATTGAACGGGGGTATAAGAGGAGATTAATAATGTATTGAAACCAGAGAAAGGTAAATTATAACTATCAAAGAGATAGTATTTTTAAATTTTTATTTTAGTCAATTTTTTAGTACTTTCTACTTTATCTGCAAAAAAACTAATTGATAATTTTTAAAAGTATTTTGCAAAAGAGAGTTTAAAAAAATAATACATTTAGAATTTCGTGAAAATGATTTTCTAATTTTTAAAAGTTACTTGCCAGGATTATTTTATCTGAAGTTTAACCTGAACTACGCAAATAAAAATGGATATACTACGAAATAAAATATGTTTAAATTATAATACAGCTTTATTTATGCTTAACCGGAGGATTGTTCTAACTCATAAAAGAACAATATGGACATTATGCTAGAAGCTTAAACAGAAAACTATTTGCCGTCTAAAAAAATTTTGTGACGCATTATTTATAAGCTTATCCAGGAGTTTTTTTAAAAAAAGAATAAGATATTTATATCGTATGAGTTATCATAAAATATAATGAAAGAAATAGAATGTTTAGTCCTTTTTGAAGGAAAACATTTTTTTTTAAATATATATTTTACAAGAATTAAAAAGAACTTATTAAGAAATAAAACCTATATAAAAAATGGACATATAGTAGATAAATAAAGGATGGATCCATGAAAATACAAATATTGTGTAAAAGTTTACCAGATAACTTAAGTTAAATTGAACAGAGTGATGCATCAGAGAATATTGAATAAACTTCGTGGGAATAATTCTTTAATATTACAGTTTAATAATTTTCATTCTGAACAGTAAAGACCCAGAATTATTTTCTATAAATTTTATTAAATGGATTAATAATTATTTTTATTTTTAAACTCTTAACGTGCTTGGAGGAGAACATTTTAAAACTCTAGAGAAAATAATAAACATTTTTGGATTTTATCATGAACTATGGTCAAGTGAAGACGTAATTATAGTTTTAAATTTTTATTTTATTAACTTAGTTAAATGTAAATTTTTCTATTTATAAGATTAGGAAAACAAAAAACATTAATCTGTTAATAACATAAAATTTATAATATAATCTAATAATTTAGATAAGAATATTTTTAAATAAAATGTATGGATGTGTCTTTTCGTTTATGTATGCAATGTTTTTCTATATCCAGTGGATGGAAGAAGCCTACTAAAAATGATGACCAGATAAAAAGGGTTATTTGGTAATAATAATAACTATTAATAATTTATAATGTATATTTTTGTTTTCTTTAGATAATCTATGAATCTAAGAATGAAGTGTAAAAGTTAACGCATTTTCATACAACATTTTAAAAAAACATTATGAGATAGGATTGATTTGAAAATATGCATACGACGATTATTTTTTTATATATATATATTAATGATATAATCCAACATAATAACAAATAATTATGTGATTCTTTTAAAATTTTCATGTTAGGATATTCAAATATTGTCTGATTAGATTATATATGATTAAGCATACAGAATGATGAAGTGGACAGACTTTTCTTATGGAACAGCTAGATTGCTTTAAAATTATCAGTGAATTTTATTTATTGTTTTGTAAATGCAGATAGTTATTTATCGATGTAAGATGTAGAAAAATCTTGAGAAATAATGTTGAGATAGTGGCTTGGAAGTACTATAGTTAGCAGGAAACCAAGATGATGTATTTTTTAAAAAAAATAGGATATGATAAGGAATAGAAATAATATTTAGTCTTTATGTGGTTATCAGCATAGTTAACAAAGCCCTATGACTGATACACATTTTATTTGGACAGTGTTTTATATGTCTTTAAATATTTGATGTTTTAAATAAAGCTGAAAAAGTAGCTTTAACATCGTTCATGTAGTAGAGGTTATTAGACAGGTAAAGGTCATACCTCTTTGCACTGTGCCATGATTTTTTGAGATATATTAAGAGTGATACTCTAGCTTTCTTCCTTAAATCCTATACATCTGTTTCGCTATCTTTATTTCATGTAACTGCATCGTTCAATAAGATATTTTGAAAAGAAATGATAAATAATTTAGAACTTAGGTTATGCTATCGTTTTGTATAAGATTGGTTTATTTGCTTATAAGGAATAGAATTTTATAATTTAAAATTGAAGGTCCAAAGTATCCTAAGGAAAGGAAAGAATCATAGAATATATTTTTAATTTATTTTCGGAAATGAAATATAAATTTTTAAAATAGAGTATCTAAACAAGATATTTTCTTTAAAATGTTGATTATTTTTGAATGCTTTATTTTTTTTGAAGAAAAATAAGTATTGCATATTTTTAAAATACAATAGTACAAAGTAAATTATATAAACAATATGCATAGTATATTTTAGTTCATTGAATAACAGGAATATATTGATTATTACACTTATATCATACTAAAGTAAGGCTAAATAAGAATATATTATGATTAGTAAACATCGTGTGATAAAACACTAAAATTTAATACTGGATTTTGGATGAATATTTTATGTAACATCTTTGACTTTGCAAGATGAAATTTTTTTTTAATATTTTGAGAAATCCATACTCATTATAAAGTTAATTTTGTTTTTTCTGTAGAATGTTTTTCTATGAATTTTTTTTTTTTTAAAATAAGATAGTTTAATAATATTAAGGATGAAATATTTTGCTAATAAGTAAATATATTTATAATAAGTTAATCATAATGAGAAACCAAATGGTAACATTTTTTTATTTTATTTTTTATTTTTGTCTTAAATATAAATAAAGATACAACTAAACTATAAACTATTTTTTTTATATAACTTAGTAGATAAAATTGTAAGAATAAAATAAGGATATCCAGTGTATATAATGTACATAAATTGTTTATTTTATTTGTTGTTGTTAATAAACTTTGTTAAAATTTGTTTTTCAAAATTTTTGTGTCTTGATTGTTTATTTCTCCACTTCACTGCATGAAATCACGATATATTCATAACAATTGAAACAAATATATAATTTTGCACAAAAAGATAAATAGAGAATTATTTAAGAATTTAAATATTTTATTGGTATTCTTTTAATTAAATAATTATAATTTTACATTGTTTTATTGGTCATAAATCAGTTATCACAATAGTATACTGAATTATATGCTATCAGTTGCCACACATCCTTTGTTTATCAGATTATCATATGCTACCATGTATTTATTATATTATTACATGAAGGTAAAAGATTATATAAAATTATTTTATTATTTTATTATGGTAATAAAAATATAACGAAAAGAAAAGATATCCAGTAGTAGTTAAACAATGAAGAATATTATTATATTATTATTATTATTTATTATTAGTTTCAGTGTAGTAGATTATAACATAAAATCCCTTCTCATATTTTGCTACAGTATTTTTATTGACTTAGAATAAACTTTATGAACCTGAGATTATTTTATTTGAGCTAGATTATTATTAAATAGAAGATTAAGATTTAATTATTAGTTTAGTCTTAGTGAGTAGAAGTTATTAAAGTTGTAAGAATACTATGAGTTTGTTATTTGAAATAGTAATAAGGGGGGATAGTGTTCTTATGCCATTGAGGTAGTATCCTGTGGGATATTGGCTCAATGTAATCTATCTTGTCACCTGTATTTTCACTTCAAGTCTCATGAAAATATTAAATATTTATTTAATTTATTTTTATAAACTGAACCTTATTCGTATTTTAAATTTGAGCTAGTGAAATATTTTAATTTTAATGCTGAATATTTTATTTATTAATTATTAACTGAGCTAGAACCCGTTTTATTTTATATCATATACTATTCTGAAGTGAGGATGCACGAGAGGAGGGTTAGAATATATATATATATAATCAGTGATCAGTCTATATTAAGATAGCTAATTGTCAAACTTTAGTCATCTTCTCCATCCTCACACTTTTCAGGCATCCACTTCATTGAAAATTTGAAGATGGCTGCTTAAAGCCTTTGCTGATGCCATTGTATATACTTGTGAGAAATGGTGTGCTGGTTCAGTCCAAATATGAAAATTGGAGATCATCTAAATTACAAGTATAGTATAATATGGTCAACATGGGTATGACAATAATATTGCATCAAGAATAGCACCAAATTTCTAATGATATGGATGACTGAAGAGTCAGAGTGCGGAAAGGATTGAAACATGTCCATTAAAATTTGTAGATTTGCTATCTTAATATAAACTGAGCACTAATTGTATATGTGTGAGAGATGGTGATCTGGATTAATGGGTGAGTGCTGGTTCAGAAAAAAATACATATATTGGAGGTCTTATCTTTTTCACATGTAGTTGTAATGTGTATTGGTTGTATAAGATGGATTGAATAGTTGTAGAGATTGTAAAAGTTTGAATTCAAGACATTTATAAATATAAATTTATATATATGGGTATGTATCAACATTAATTATATTAATAGGCATTATAAATGTTACTCACTCTTACTGGTTATACTATATATATATATATATATATATATATATATATATATATATATATATAATTAAAATAAAACACTGATCAAAAATAGAAATAATACATTAATATTATCTCGAAATCATCCTCAAACATATTCACCAATCCAATTTTTTTAAAGAATTATTATGTTTGTACATGAACACTGAAAAAAAAAAATTTGAAGAGTATAATGTCAAATTTCATATTCTAATATGATATATAATTATATACTCTGATGCGTATTTATATACGTTTATGCAAAGTTCTTAACTTGTAAGTACGTTGAATAATAGGCAATAGAATGGTATAATTCTACAGTAGATGTCAACATTCTTCTTGAATTGCTATCTCAGTTGGACATATCAAAACAGATAATTTAGATATTGGACAATCTCCTGAATAATAGGCATATTCATATTTCCATAAATGGACATTACTCAGATGGATTTGGCCCTTCAAGATCCATACCACAAGGTTCACCGTTGAGTGGTCTATTGTTCATAAAGTACATCGACCCTCTGATTAAAGAGCTAGATCAGCTTCCAGGTATATATGTGCCCCGGCTTAAGAAAAACATCAAGGTTTTTGCATACATGGATGACATACTTGTGATTCTTCCATCCCGTAAATATCTGAAGACACTTCATTCCATAATTACCAATTATACTAAAGATTATAAATTATCCACCAATCCTCACAAGTCATCATCCTGGTGCAGCAACACTGGTAGGAAAATACTATCAAATTTTTTAGAGGAACCTCAGTGTTTTCTGGGGTTTCCAATCTTCAAGTCACAGACTGCTATGTCTGTCTGCCTACAAAAATCCATCATAAGCAATGCTACTAAGGTGGTTCAGTCACTGTCAAGGACATACCTGTCCATACAAGGGAAGATTGCTCTTATTAATATGAAGATTATGGCAAGCATAAATTACTACCTGCCAATAATGACAGTTACCAAATCATTCACCTTACAGATTCAGAGGCTCTGTGGTCAGCTCTTATGGAGAGGTCAGACCACTGCAATTAGCATCCGCAGACTTCAGTTTCACAGGAAACAGAACGGTATGGGTCTCCATTCAATACAGACAATCAATTTCCAAAAAGGGCATTCACTTTTAGTAAACCTGGGGAAAAAATACCCTCTATCAAATATTATAGAGACTGTAATACCTACTGACAGACCTCCCCCCAGTAAACACACATGGCTTGACACCATTATTAAACAACAATCTCTATACATCGGGCACTCAATAACAGAGTTTAATAATAAAATCAACATCTGGCAGGCACACTGCCTGCTGAATCCTGTTAACCCTTTTCCCGCGCTCGACGAGGCTCCTCGTCGACATCTAAAATCACTCTAACTCAGTTCGTTTTCATACGAAAAAATTCGTTAAATACGTATTGAATTCGTTTTTAAAAGTTCTGTACGATGGTGACATCTTCCGATTTATTTTAGAAGTAAAAAATAAAAAAAAACGCATTTAAACCTAAACAAAGAAGGAACATTATTTGTGATTGGTTCTTAGCATGCTCTCAGCCGAAAAAGACATTCTGATGGGCTGGAAAGAACAAAGAAACTGCCTGATCAAAGAAAATAAAGAAAAACGCTGAGATTTTCATTTCGAATACGATTTAAATTATTATTAAATAATATTTATGGAAATTAAACATAATTTTCAGAGAGAATAATAAAAAACAAAATTATTTTCGAAAAATATTGAAGATTTAAGTAAATATATTGAAGATGTAGTAAAAAGAAATATTTACTTTTCTATAACGTAAAAGTCGATCTTTTTGTTTACATTATAACTTTTATGTTGCCGATATAGAATATCTTAGAATAAATAAAATAGCAATTTATTTTTGAAAGAACTTTCGTTTTCTTCATGACCTGAAAAATTAATTATATACTTTTTATAAACGTATCTGAGTTGAATTTAATATTATAGGCGAATATGTTTTAACAATAGGCTTTGTCTTCAGTTTGTGAGTTGGCCAATTAAAAGATTTGATTTTTACCTCATACAACCAATGATTTAATTAGCGGTTTAAGGGTTAATACAGTTATTTATGCTCACCTAGGGTGCAGCAATCATAAAATCACCTCAATATTTAAATATCTGCTACTGGAGCCCAAACTTTTGGATTATCTGATCAAGGTGAATATGGATTTCATGCCAACTAATACATTCTTATACTACAAGCGGTTTCTAAATAAAATAGACCTTATTTGTCATGCCTGTTCTAGAGGAGAGGAGTCCTTTAATCATCTGTTAAATATATGTCCAGGCTATAACAGTATTCGAAGAATTATCTTTCAACACTGCATTATAGCAGTGGATAAAATCATGGACATCAGGGGTTGTCTCTTCTCTGGAGACTTTACAGTAATCAGATTATCAATCTTCCTGACATATGCTTTTTGGTACACAAGGTGCAGGACAAAGTTCACACAACCAACACCGGATCCCAATGCTATATTTTGCGATAAGCTCAAAGCTCTTCAAGACAAGGTTAAGATACTATCCTCTAGATTTTTGTTTAATAATACATGGAGCCTACTAGTATGGCCCACAGACTCTACATGAATTTTGGACCTGATATATCCACATTGTAGTGTATCATAGAAGAAGTAGTCTGTGTTGCAACATGTCGGATTCTACTAGAGGGGCATTGATTTCACACTACATGTATCCCAGCTGATAAGTTAGCATTATTGGGTCATTCTCTGCACTGGCAGGGGTGGGCAATACCAACTAAATAGTACGTATTTGCTCATATTATAACCTGCTAGTGCGGAGAATGGCTCTTGCATACTTTTTCCGGACCAACGCCAGCAATGGATGAGCCAACATTAACAAAATGTTTTTATTATGCATCTGTACAATTTTATAATGTCAATAAATATATTTTTAAAAATAAATATAATGGTATAATTGATTAAGAATTTTAATTGCTTTCCAGTCTTACCGCATATTTCTCTAAATTTTGGAAGTTGTGCGATAAACTTTTAATATTAAGATGCATGATAAGACAAACATACATGTTTGCGGCGCATTTGGTAATATTATTCACCATAAGATCAGACCAATCTCTTACACTACATATATATTGTACCGAGACCCACAGACACAAGCAATGTAAATACTCTATTTTTTATTTACTTTCAATTTATGATAAAAATAAATGTAGTTTTCTTTCAATGCTTTATAAAATACACTATAAAATAAAACGTTAATATTTCTGATTAAATAATTTAAGGCTTTCATATAATCTACTATAATAATATTCCCTAAAAATAAAATATAAAGCATCACTAATATGCCATTTTAAATCTCAATAAGTGATTTCTACTCGTATATGCCGCGGGGGTAATTAAAAAGGGGTTTATTTTAAATTATAACTATAGTGAAAGTTAAAAGCTTATAGAGGTGATTTTGAGATTAAATGCTCGACTTTTAAACTAATGTAAGTTAAATTGTTATCTTAAAACACGCACACATGTATGTATAAAAAGTGAATAAGTATGAATTTTTTCTGAGATTGCAATGTGAGATTGCATAAACCTAAGATTGCCTCAAGCATATGGATTGAATGAACATTACGTAGGACACGGACCCCAACGACAACTCAAAGAATATTGAACTCTGGGTGGAGATTGGATCCTCAGATAATAACCAACCCATATAAATATGAGTCTTAGTCTTTGTCTTTAGTCTTTTACACTTTTTTATGCTTATGCTTATAGTTTTTTTTGATTCCTACGGAAGCTACAACTAGAACTTTTCTCTTTTTTTGCTATCCGGTTTATCCAATATGATCACTCTGAAATTAACATTTAGAGCGTCGATCGTCATGATGGGCTAAGAAACCCTTCAGTGATTGATCGACGCTCCGCCGCCAGAACATCTCCACAGCTATGAATGATCAACAACAGTCTCGTCCGAACATCGTACTCCAATCAGTCCAAGGACGTTGTTCCGTTCGTCCAAACATACTACGCTGAACTTATATGAAATGAATAACCATTTATTATGGAACATTATCCACCAGGTTCGAACCCTCACCAAATTAGAAGCAGCAGAAGACTACGCAAAATCCTAGGTAAACACTTTATTTCTTTTATGCTCCCATTCATTCTTTACGTAGACTTTAAAAGGCAATCTCATAATTAATTAAATTCGACTTTCGTAAATCAAAATATAAAATGATCCGTAATCCCTCATATTTGAATCTTAATATTTTAATCTCAACTTTCGTAAATAAAAAAATATCAGATGCTACATAGTTCCTCATATTTAAATCTTAGGACTTTTCCTGTTATGAACTTTGATCATAATTATTATTTTCTTTCGCAGATAAACTATAACACACACCTAATTTCAAATGTAAAAGAAGGAAATATATTTTATCATCCATGTTTACTATGCATAATATGTTCTTTTCTGTGCGAGTGCGAGAATGTGTGTATGTGCGTGCAAATAAAGCTATTAATCAATGTTTCATTTTTTTTATATTCAATAAATTCTTTTTTTATTTAAACAAGTCGAGCATTCCTCAAATCATTCTCTATAATTAAAACATATATTTTTTTAATTATTATAATCAGCATTTATTCATGCAATTAATTATTTTACTTTTAAATTTGTCTTTCTTGTATTTTTTTTGTTTTGTTTATTTCTTTAAATTTCATCGTGCCGTAAGTCACGATGTTTATTTATTATGTAGTTAAGATAGGTTTAAGAGTTGGGAGGGCCTATTATTAATAAACATAAGTAAATGTCAATAAAGCTAGTATGAATAATTCTATTGGACTGTATGATAAAGGGGGTGATATTATAAGCTTCTAATTTTTTTATATAATGATGCATAAACCAAACATTCGTATTAGTTGCAAATAACCAATGACCCGGTCCAATATTTGGACCGATCTGTTAATCAACTAAGATTCTTCTCCCTTGGTTAGTATTGTGTCTTTTGCCAGAATAATAGTCTTGAAAACAATTACATCGCGACCCTGAGTGACCCTTATTGGTCCATGCTGGGAGTTTGAGCTTATGGGCGGGGATTAGACTTCGAAATCATTTTGATATGACGTAAGGTGATGTGAGAAATTAAATTGTAAATTAAATCATCGTATCTGGCGCCCCCTTGTGTTGATAATGAACAACTATCGATATAGGAAAATAAATAAAGCTTTACGCTATATCATGTTTGTTTCGGAGCTCTCAATCCCTATATGAACGGTTGAATAAGGCGACCGGTTACAAATGGCGCTTCCAAACGTGAGGCTAATACAAATAATGTTTTGGAGAGAAGCAAATCAAGACATTAGCCAAAAGCGGCCGAACCTCGTAAAAGATGCAAAACTTTTTCACGTAAACGAAAGTTTGGACGAATAAAAAAGAGAAAAAAGGGAAAAAGAAAAATTATGGATGGACAACGAATAAAGCAAAGGAGAACATAGTGGGAGATGGAGGCGCGGACGTCGATTAATCACTTCTTATCATAAATAAAAAAATAAAATAATCACGTTCCTTTAGGCATCAACAAAAAGTTGTAACATTTTAAATATAAATAGAGAAAGGGAAGGAAAAAAAAAATTTTTTTTTTGTTTCCTCTTGATTAAATCATAAATGGACAGCAATAACGATACTGCGTGGGAGGAGACAGGTGAGAGCCCTATAACGTTCAAAAAGATAGATGTTAAAGAAGAGGCTGAATCAGAAATAAAAATGCTTCTTAGAATGATGAGCCAAATGATGATAGAGATGAGGGAAGATAGGGAAGAAAGAAGGAAGAGAGAAGAGGACAGAGAAGAAGAAAGAAGGAGAGAGAGAAAGGAGGAGAGAGGGGAATTCATTAGGGAGATACGAAAATTATTGAAGGGAGACACAGGAGAGTCAGAGGAGGACCAGAGCAAAGAGGAAGAAATAAAGATTGACGAAGTAAAGACTGAAATTACCTCAATAAAAATAGAGATCGGCGCAGCAAAAGCCGAGATAGAAGAAGCGATGACTGAAGTGATAACAGCAAAGGCAGAGTTGGAAGACGTAAGACAAAAAGGTGGACGCGATAAATAGAAAGGTAGAAGGAATCGAGCCACAACAGAACATACCGAGAGAAATTATGGCCAAACGTCTGGAGGAGTTGGAAAAGAAATTTGAACTAAGAATAAATGTGCGAGAACCGAGCCAGTCGTGGGCTGAAAGGCAAATAAAAATTGAGATCTTCAGGGCAGGTGAAAACGAGAGTCCGATGGACCACGTGGAAAGCGCCTGGAACCTGTTTTCTGAGCCCTCAAAGCCGGAGCCAGACTAAATCAATATTGCCAGCACATACCTGCAAGGGCCAGCTAGAGATTGGTGGCGAACGATCGAGTTTAAACTCAGATCGTTCATAGAATATCGAGAAGAGATCCTACGAAGCTTTTGGAATGCTACCAGACAAGAGGGGATCTACTTTCACATCACCAATGAAAAATACGGGCTCAAACCTAACGAGACGATAACGCAGTTCTATTACAGGCAGGTGGCCGGCCTCCAGCAGCTACCGGCGTATCACATGACGTTGGAGCAAATCATCTCGACCATTAGACACAACATGCCGACAGACATCAGGCGGATGATGCTAAGCCGGGATGATGAGGGCATCTACGAGATGGGGGACGCCATAGCCAAATTCGAGCGAGCGGAAGGACGGGAAAGGCAGATAGAGAGGCCGAGACAGGAACCATATAGGAGAAAGCTACCACCAGATCGATACTAATGAAAATTTAGTCTAAAAATACGTTGACGAACACGGATTTGGCACAGGAATATGATTACCGGAGCACGCTTTATAAATAACGGTAACTGAAGGAAAATGACCTCGGACCAGAAAGGACTTACACATCGCATCGCATCATACAATAACAAGGGGGGAAGGGGGGTTGATAAAACATTTTTTTAAATCAAAGCAGATCGCAGATAAAAAGAATAAATGTCATAAATCTTCTAAAGAAAACTATTTGAGGTAAATAAGTTAATATTTCTGAAAGCCAGTTTAAAAACAAGAACGTCGCCGCCTTCGACTAAAATATATGTTGCTCGAAAACACGCGGAGAAAGGAAGCGGATGCCGCCTAAAGAAAGAAAGAAAAGCCGGATCGCGAGAGTGCGCTATTATCGTTCCTTCCCTCAATATTTCCTATTGTGCTAGGAGGTACAGAGCTCAGATATTTTGAATGCTTGTTGTTCTAGAACTCAGATTATTCGCCACCTCGTAAATGTTTTTGTATTTTTTTGCAGAGGGGACTTCGGAAATGACCATCCTCCTGCCTTCCATTAGCTAGGCCATAAGAGAATGCCTATATGTTCGTAACCTTGCATCGTGGGACTTCGGAAAGGTCCATCCCCATGCCAATCTTCCACCCGGGGTGCCTGTACCAGACTGGGCAAGATATCTCCAATTATGGCACGCCCGCTCTTCGTAAAGAAAAAAAAAAAAAGGAGAAGAATTTTTTTTTTGAGTTTAGTTCGCAAATGTCAAGTGTCAATCCGAGCCTGACCACATGACCTGCCAATTCGTTTCTTTATATGAGGGGAAGTTGAACTATAGGATAGTCGGCTAAAATAAGTGATTAAAAATCACACGAAGCGGGGTCAAAAATAAAGGATTTTATTGTGAAAATTAAAATGCCAATCATCGCATTTTAATTTTAGATGGATCGCGGGGATATGTACCGAGACAAAGTCGGTACAGGTATATACCCACACACACAAGCAATGTAAATACTCTATTTTTTATTTACTTTCAAATTATGATAAAAATAAATGTAGTTTTCTTTCAATGCTTTATAAAATACACTATAAAATAAAACATTAATATTTCTGATTAAATAATTTAAGGCTTTCATATAATCTACTATAATAATATTCCCTAAAAATAAAATATAAAGCATCACTAATATGCCATTTTAAATCTCAATAAGTGATTTCTACTCGTATATGCCGCGGGGGTAATTAAAAAGGGGTTTATTTTAAATTATAACTATAGTGAAAGTTAAAAGCTTATAGAGGTGATTTTGAGATTGAATGCTCGACTTTTAAACTAATGTAAGTTAAATTGTTATCTTAAAACACGCACACATGTATGTATAAAAAGTGAATAAGTATGAATTTTTTCTAACTGAGATTGCAATGTGAGATTGCATAAACCTAAGATTGCCTCAAGCATATGGATTGAATGAACATTACGTAGGACATGGACCCCAACGACAATTCAAAGAATATTGAACTCTGGGTGGAGATTGGATCCTCAGATAATAACCAACCCATATAAATATGAGTCTTAGTCTTTGTCTTTAGTCTTTTACACTTTTTTTATGCTTATGCTTATAGTTTTTTTTGATTCCTACGGAAGCTACAACTAGAACTTTTCTCTTTTTTGCTATCCGGTTTATCCAATATGATCACTCTGAAATTAACATTTAGAGCGTCGATCGTCATGATGGGCTAAGAAACCCTTCAGTGATTGATCGACGCTCCACCGCCAGAACATCTCCACAGCTATGAATGATCAACAACAGTGCCGTCCGAACATCGTACTCCAATCAGTCCAAGGACGTTGTTCCGTTTAATATACAAGAATCGTCCAAACATACTACGCTGAACTTATATGAAATGAATAACCATTTATTATGGAACATTATCCACCAGGTTCGAACCCTCACCAAATTAGAAGCAGCAGAAGACTACGCAAAATCCTAGGTAAACACTTTATTTCTTTTATGCTCCCATTCATTCTTTACGTAGACTTTAAAAGGCAATCTCATAATTAATTAAATTCGACTTTCGTAAATCAAAATATAAAATGATCCGTAATCCCTCATATTTGAATCTTAATATTTTAATCTCAACTTTCGTAAATAAAAAAATATCAGATGCTACATAGTTCCTCATATTTAAATCTTAGGACTTTTCCTGTTATGAACTTTGATCATAATTATTATTTTCTTTCGCAGATAAACTATAACACACACCTAATTTCAAATGTAAAAGAAGGAAATATATTTTATCATCCATGTTTATTATGCATAATATGTTCTTTTCTGTGCGAGTGCGAGAATGCGTGTATGTGCGTGCAAATAAAGCTATTAATCAATGTTTCATTTTTTTTATATTCAATAAATTCTTTTTTTATTTAAACAAGTCGAGCATTCCTCAAATCATTCTCTATAATTAAAACATATATTTTTTTAATTATTATAATCAGCATTTATTCATGCAATTAATTATTTTACTTTTAAATTTGTCTTTCTTGTATTTTTTTTGTTTTGTTTATTTCTTTAAATTTCATCGTGCCGTAAGTCACGATGTTTATTTATTATGTAGTTAAGATAGGTTTAAGAGTTGGGAGGGCCTATTATTAATAAACATAAGTAAATGTCAATAAAGCTAGTATGAATAATTCTATTGGACTGTATGATAAAGGGGTGATATTATAAGCTTCTAATTTTTTTTATATAATGATGCATAAACCAAACATTCGTATTAGTTGCAAATAACCAATGACCCGGTCCAATATTTGGACCGATCTGTTAATCAACCAAGATTCTTCTCCCTTGGTTAGTATTGTGTCTTTTGCCAGAATAATAGTCTTGAAAACAATTACATCGCGACCCTGAGTGACCCTTATTGGTCCATGCTGGGAGTTTGAGCTTATGGGCGGGGATTAGACTTCGAAATCGTTTTGATATGACGTAAGGTGATGCGAGAAATTAAATTGTAAATTAAATCATCGTATCTGGCGCCCCCTTGTGTTGATAATGAACAACTATCGATATAGGAAAATAAATAAAGCTTTACGCTATATCATGTTTGTTTCGGAGCTCTCAATCCCTATATGAACGGTTGAATAAGGCGACCGGTTACAATATATATATTTGTTACGTAACCGTAGTTAATGAAGTTATATTCTATGTAAAACATAAACGTAGTGTGAAGATTTATCTATTTTGTTTTTTTATACTGTATAACGTTTATCACTCTTTGATCTGATAATTAAGTAAATTTTTTTATAAAACACAGTATGATTTTAAATTTTTTTCTATGTACAAATTTAAATACATTTATTCTTTTATTTTTTGCTTTGTTTTAATCCAAAAATGTGTAACTTTGATTAAGACTGATTAAATAATTTACAACTGAAGCGTGTCTGTGTTTGTATATACGTTTTAACGTGGTTTTAAATATAAATGAAGGAAGAAGTGAAATAAATGAAAAGCTACACAATTTTAATTTGAAATATTATTTTAAAATTATAATCCACAATAGGAAGTTCGACTAAAATTGTATTACATTAAAGAACAAATTAATGGGGAAATGAATTAAAGTTTCAGGCAGATTAACAACAGACTGAGAAAAGGTTTTGCTCAGGAAAGGAATAAGTTAATGAATTAATGAATAAATAAATATATAATAAACATAAAAATAAATATATTTCAAATTGCCTTTAGCTCTACTGTTTATTTTACTTTTAATACAGTAAATATAATAAATATTTTTTAATTTTTGTAAAAAAAAAAAATGTATTTTTTTATTTCTAGCTATTAAATAACAAAATATAATTATACATAAAACTTCAAACAATATTTCAATTTTCTTCTGAGATCTTTTTGTTAATTATTATTATTGATTTCACTATCAGTTTTCTTCTCTTTTTTTTTTTCCAGTTTAATATAAAGAATTTTAACAGTTGAAAGTAAAAAGAAATATCAAGCAATTATAATTAGATGTCTAATTAATTTAAAAACTGGAAATTTATGGGAAATGTAATATACTGTATATAATTTTTTCTGCATGAATTTCTTTGTGCTTTTAGACTTAAATTGTTCAATCATAAGTCAAATAATTCTTATTTTTAGTGCCTTTATTTTTTCAAAAAGCTATATAAGCCAATATTTTTTTTATTAGCAACCCTTAATCTCTATTTATGCTAGATTAATAGAACTAGAACCATATCTCTTCTCTATTTTTTTTAACTCAGGAGTATCTTTGAACTAAAATTATTTTAGATAGGAAATTCTCTTGAGTATCACTTATATTTTGACAGCTTTATATTATATTCTGTACTTATTATTTTCATAATACACATTTTAGGTGGTTTTAATATCGAAATGTTATGTATGTTCAATGTGGTCTTCTCATGACTTAATCTGCATGTCTTTGGAAATTAGACTTCTGATTTAAAAGTGACTTCCGTTTATTAATAATAAGTGTAAATAATTGTGTGTATGTAACTTCCTTTTTTAAAAGTTGGAACTTATTATTTTATAAACTGAAATTACTTCAAATGATTTTTTATTGTAAGTATTGCAATATTATATTGCGTTTTTTAAATGTTATAACCATTTGGAAGTTTTTGAGCAATTGTAATGGTTTGTTATATTACTGGAATTTTTTTAAATTTATTTCATAGATTAATACTGTGACAAAATGATGACTTTAAGATTCAGAAATTCCTAAATCAAATCCCTGTTAAGAAAATAAGCAAAAAGGAACTGCTCAAGTTTGCTCCTTAAGTATCTGATATACTCAACCAGTCTTTGAAATTAACCAGTCTGCTGTGAGAATAGTTAAAATCAATAATTTAAATAAGTATGTGTTAGCTGTATACATATTCACATGAATACTTATTTAACTAACTAAAAAATGATCTACATTATAAACGTATATTTATGTAAACTAACAGATATATTAAATGACTTTAATATAGAATAATTAGAGTTAGAAAAAAATTGTAATGAAGAAAAAATATAATTGAAAAACATATAATTAAAGTTATTAGACTAAAAAACAACAATGTAGAAATAAGAGAAAAAGTAATTAATAAAAGTAGTCAATTGTTTTTGATGAAGCAGGCTAAAGATTAAAAAATAAATGTATTCCCAAGTGATTAAGATAACTCCAGAGAACTAGATAGAGAGAAGCTAAAAAGGTGATTAAATCATAAGTCAAGAAAGACACTACTATCTATAAGCAAGAGCAGGAACCAGACTGCAATACTAATTAGGGTCTAGGGATCCTAAAAAAATGTTCTTGATTTAAATTATGCTTTTGTAAGGCATTAAATAGAAATTTGGAAATAACATGTAAGTAGTTTATTCTATATTGAAAAGTGTAGCATCAGTTAAATATTTCTATCATTTTATATTTATATAATTATTAACAATGAATATTATTGATATACATATTTATATGAATATTTTTGCTCTATTTTTTTATTATTCATTTATGCTCTCATTTGAATTCTTTGATGAGATCCTGATTGAAGTTTGTTTGAAAAACCTGGATATAGCACATATAGCAATTTATTATTATAAATAATATGCAATTGTAATTCATATGTTTATTTGTATTACGGTATTAACATATCTTTCTGACTTATGTTTCCTAGGATTACTCGATGTAGTATTTAAATCTGCACAATAGAGTCTGATTTTAATAATGTCATCAAGTTAGCAGCAGTCACTCACAAACAAGTGTGCTCATTACACCCCCCCCCAAAAAAAAAAATAGAAAAAATAATATCATTATTATTATTAATAATATTATTACACTAGAAATGAGTTTTGTGATGCCTATACATATCATTTCATGAATCTAATATATTTTTACATGGATCCTGCTAGTTTCATTTTGTTTATTTGATATTTTGTCGTGCTGGTTTTAATTTCTTATGCAATAATGTATTATTTCTGAAAGATTCCAGTATCTTTATGTATAACTTTACACTGGATTCTACTGTCAGCTATATGTTTTCTAATAAAAAACAATCAATAATTTCTATAAATGTCATCAATTTCTTATTGTTAATGTGCATATTTATTTGATGTCAATTCATCCTTCAGCTTGCATAAATCTGTGGAGAATATTTTCCTAACTTTATTATTTATACAAACTTAACCAATCAAGTCATTCATTTTTATTTTACTTTTTAAATAAATGTTTTAATTTATATTTATTTTAGAAGTTTTTCTTAGCTTTTTTTTTAACAGTTATGATAATGATAATCAGAGCTTTACAGAGTACTGTAATGGCATTACTGTGTTTTGCTTTAAATCAGTGTTTTGTCACTATGGGAGTAAAGTAAATATTGATTTATTGGTTTAAAAAAATCAGAAGCAAAAGTATAGATAAGGCAAAAATGTTTAGGAAGTCTCTGATTGGTAGATTAATCTACTCTGGACAAACAAACTTGTAAACTCTTTTGTTGTTGTTATCAATAAGAAAAAAAATGCATAATTTTAGAATTTATTTAATTTTACAAAATATTTATAAAATAATTATTAAAAAAGAAATATATTTATGTTTACATGTAGATTTTTTTTTTGAAATGTATTTAATTTTTAAAAATACAAGAAATTTGAAGTAATGATAGAAATAAAACTATAATTCTTATGCTGTGCCAAACACCATAGTATTGAATATTTTTGATAATTTAATAAATATAAATGCAATTTTAAATTTTAGAATAGAATTTCATAACTTTGTGATGACTTATTAATTTTTCATTTACATTTAAAAAATAGTATTTATTCAACAATATTTTTTCTAAATCGAGCCAGTAAGAAAAATGTGATTGTTTTCATTATGTATTTTATTTTATTATTAATTTTTATGTTTGCGAATACAACTTTCTAGAATGTTTTTGTTTGTAAACTTATATTTCTAACAAATGAAGAGCTAATTATTGAATCATAATAATTAATAAAAGTTTAATAATCAAATTAAATTGTTGAACTATTAATTCAAATTGCTATTAAGAGACTCATGGGAAAATGTTGAATATGGGAGAATATTAGTTAATAATTCAGATTTCTGTTTCTTATGAAGCTGCTCTTATTCTTTTTTTGCATTTTAAAATTTCAAAGAATTTACCCTTTAAATAAACCTGCACATTTTCTCCATATTTTCCTGTATCTTTTTATAATTTTGAAACATCATTTGGCCTCTGAATATTCAATATCTTAGCTATGGAAAATATCAGTATCTTAAAAATGGTATTTCTTCTCTTTGTGCTCAAGCACTATCTGTTGTAAAGCCTGATTTATTAGCATTTATTATATATTATTAGCTTTGATTATTTATTATTCCCCATATCCAGACATGTTTCTTACTTTTGTTTTTATCATTTAGTTTTGGAATTCAAAGCTGGAGCCACCACAGTTACATAGCTAGCAATGACATTTTAATACCTTTATTTCTACTAAGCATCTAACTTCAATTTTTAAAATCTTAAGATATTTTTATTTATTTAGGCCAACATTTTAATGTAATTGTATAGATTTGGCAACTGATTTTTAACTATATATTTTTGTAGTTGCAGTTCTACTTTCACTTTAAGCATCTTTATTTTTTACTGATTGAGAATATTAATAGCAATCACTTGACTTTTAAAACTTTTGATAACAACAAAAACATATCTTTTATCTGCACTATAGTGTCACTTATTGTAAACTTGAGTTATAACTACTTACCAAATGATAAAGTTAAATGTTCTGTTGATATATCAATGATGCAATTTTTTTTCCTGATACAACCATGCAACACGAAAAGTTATCAACATAAGTCAATATTATATATAACATATTTAATCTTAACATTCCAATGTAAGCAGGAAAATGACGTATTTAAAAATTTGCTTAGGGAGGCAAGTGGGAGTCAAAATATTAAAGACTGAAATGACAGATTATTTTATAGTAGTTGTATTAACATTAGTTTATTGCTTACTAATCTTGTTAAAATTGTTCAAACAATCAGGTGTTAATTTCAAATTTGGGACCTGAATTCAAACTTCTAAGTATATTCTTATGAATATTCATATTCTGTTACAAAGATAAAACAGTAACTTATTCATATGCCACACAGCCTCTGACTCAAGTCTTGAAAAATGAACTTTGAAATATTTTCATGTCACAAATATTATTAGATATTATTTTATTATAGAAGACTCAAACCAAGTTGTCAGAAAATGGATATCTATTTTTTTTTTTTTACTTAGAAAATATTGATTCTGGATTAATCTGCTTTGGTAAGATTGGCTGTGTATGTACTAGTTATATATAAAAATACTGTGACTGTGTTATGATACAAATTTCTCTTCTGATGTAGAAACTATCATATTTTTATGGATGCTAAATTCATAGTTAATTATCTTTTTAATTATATAGAATTAATTCTCCTATTGATAATTAACTTATAACAAATTATTTAAAATTCAGTACTTAATTATGTTAAAGATACCAATTCGCAAATATACAAATGTCATTGAAACTAAAATTGCTGTTGATTGGTTGTTTACATTGAATCTAAAAATAATATATGACAGATAATCTAACGCATTATTAATAATAAAATATTGTTTGTAAATGATATATAAATATTCTCATTACTTATGCGCTTCATCTAAAGAATTTTATATTATCTTATTTTTGCATGTTATGGAGATAGCAGATCCTAAAGGCTTTTTAAGTTTATTGTATAGCGTTTATAGTCTTAACCTTTTTAAAAAAATATGATCACTTGTTGAGAAATGAAATAATAGCAAATGTTTTTATTTTTTGCATCTGCTATCTTTTAAAATTTGTTTTCAAGTAGAAACTTTTTGCTTTATTAACGTCAATAATATTTATTTTCTGCAGTTCCTTACATCTAGATATAATATTTTTCCATAGTTTTACTTTTGCAAATCTCCAAGAATTTTAGAAATGTTTTGTCTTTTTAAAAACTATTTATGTTATTTTTCTGTCATTTATCTTTGTAATCATTTAAAGCACAAATACATTTTTTCAATAATTCTTTAAATTATGTCGTTAAATTTGTCATTCATTTCTTATTTTGTTGACTGTTTTTGTTACTAGACAATATATTCTATTTAGTATTAATATTATTCTTATTGTTGTATGCTAATAGTTTGAATTTTTTAATCTTTTTTGAGTGAACATTACTTTCTGAGAGGCAACATCTGTTAAGCTTCTTACAATTAACATTTGTTTTTTTTTTTTTTTAACTCTTTTACTTCCAAATAATATATAATGAATAATATTATTTTCTTTGTTATTCATTCTGTTTGGCACTAGCACAGACATACATTTTTTTTTTTAATTCTGTAAAAAAAAAAGAATTTTAAGTGTAGTAAATATGTGTAAAAGAGGGAAAGATGACAGATTAATTAACATAGTACTATGTTTACATTACTTAGCACAGTAGCACAAAAATAGAATCATGTACAATCTAATACTTTTATTTTTAATAGATACAACTTGTAAGAGGCATGGTATACATTTTGTCTTCTATCTTTTTTAGAAGGTCTCATCATCATCATCATCATTAATTATTTACCAAAAAAGCAGGCCCTGCACAATAACTTCACAACCTTCTAGCCTTTGTACCTTGCTATAATCTTACAGAGATCTTTTTAAATCATTAGTCATTTTTTTATTATGAATCTCTTGCTCTACACAAACATAACTTTTATACATATGCCAATCCTTTTTTTTTTTTGTTTGTGCTTCATAATTGTTTTTTTTTTTTTTGTTTTGTTTTTAATAAAACTCTTTTACATTTAGTATTTTTAATAGCTCATTTTCTAATCTTCCAAATCTTTGCTTCATATAAAATCATGTTCCAATAAAATATATAAATTAAATTCTATAATTATAGTGCAGTAATTTTTTGCCAATATATTTATTAATATAAATCATTCTATATAAATTTTTGATAACAAAATTTATAAGTTTTGTTAAGTTAATAGTTTTATTTCATGCCATGCTGAAACAGTTAATAAATTTTAATACAGTAGATGTGATTTTAAAGAATTCATGTATATATATTGTGCACATGATTAAATGACAGGATTATGGAGAATCAAAGACAAAAATTAATGAGTTAAGTAATCATATGCATCTGTATAAGAGAACCAAAAAGGATCCTCTACATCATGTTTTTGGAGTCATGGAAAAACATATGATAATGTTACTGACTACAATAAATGTAAAGATAGGTTGCAGGGAATACAGTGATAGGAACTGGAAGATAAGAGATATGTGGTTTATTAATAATATAGTACCATCAATGAATTATGAATCCAACTGAACTCAATTAAGTGCTGTTTGAAGCATATTTTTGTAAATATAAATCATGTCACTTCCTGTATATATTTAACATCATAGCTTGTTAATAATAGTAGCTAACTCTCAACACGGCCTGTGTAAGCATGATATTTTGATAATTTAATGTGTTATAATAATTACATTTTGAAAAGGTTGCTCTGCACTAAAAATGCATTCAAGGATTTAATTAATAAGTATTTTTTGAAACTTTTGGTCTGTACAAGAAGCATTTATACTAATTTATCAAACTGTAATAAAAATATTTAGTAAACTTTTTTCTAATTCCACATTTAAAAACCATGAAGTCATTTCTTATTCTTATGAAAATTCTTCTTAGCTGTTATAATTCTCATTCCACTATGTTTGTTATTAATTATAAAACTCTCTGTTTATTTGAATGTTTTATTATTTTATTATCTCCACAAATAAGGTATTTATTTATTAGCTTGATGTGTAAACTTCTTTTCCAATATTAGTGCCATATTTTAAAATTACAATATACTAAATACTAGGATTGCAGTGTATAGATTTTTCCAGTGTAAACCCATGATTTTTTTAATTAGTTGAGCAGAAAGTTTCAGAACTAATCTGATCATTTAGGTAGTTGGTAGGTAGATGGACTGACTTTGTGACAAATATAATATTTTGTTCTTGAATTGAGATATATATTATAGTCAAAACTGATGCCTAAGGAGGCTGGATAAAATTTTGCTTATTTCAGTTTTTGTAGGGGAAATATATTAGTTTGTTTCATTTGTATTTAAGAAACTGATTTTTAAAAGTTTTGAGTTAATACCACTCAAGTTGATCTTTTTTTATGTCTCAGATATTCTTTGGTTGTGTGTATAATCTTAAATAACATATATAGGGTAATATCATTAGAAACTACCAGTAACCACATAAACGTTCACAATAAGGATAGTAATCAATATTTCTCACTGCTGTCAAGGCAACCTTCTTACCTTTTAATAGCGAGAATGGAAATACATTCTTACTAATGGTCCATTGAATATATATGGACACTTAAAGATTGCAACTTGACTACAGACATTTCATACCCTGTAGTCAAGTTGCAATCTTTAAGTGTCCATATATATTCAATGGACCATTAGTAAGAATGGATTTCCATTCTTGCTATTAAAAGGTGAAAAGGTTGCTTTGACAGCAGTGAAAAATATTGGTTGCTATTTTTATTGTGAATGTTTATGTGGTTGCTGGTGGTTTCTAATGGTTACTAATTATCCCAATTAGCTTTAAGCATTATTTTACTTATTCTTTAAATAGGATAATATATATATATATATATATATATATATATATATATATATATATATATGTTGAGATAGACAGTGGGCAATCTTTAATTTATTTTATAAATATAGCAGTTGGCAGTTGTGAGAATCATATTTCAGTTTTATTAAGGTTTTTTTTTTAGATATAGATTGGCATTATATATACACAAATTAGTAAAGATCTGTGAGTATAATCAATTTAAGTCAATTTTATTTTAGTTTTAAAAAGATAAAGATAATTTTATTATACCTGAAGTTATTTCAAATAAATCTATTTTAGAATGTATGTTATGGGAACAATGCATAATTAAATAATAATCTATAAAACTTTTCCTCAATTATTATTATTTTATTAATTAAAACTTTTGGAAAATCAATTTTTTTAAAAGTCTTATTCCTGGTTTTGAAAATGTTGGATTTCAATTAATAATATGTTAAGTGTCATCTATAAACATGTAGAATTATTTAATTAAAAAATTTGTAAACTAAATGAATGAAAATAATTATTGGGTTATTTAATTAGAGAATTGTGTAAACAGGTATGTACTGGAATAGTTTTATTAAATGGAAGTAATTAAAGAAATTACTAGTTTGTTTTTAAAAAATTTGGTAAATGAGTGGGCTTGTTAATTGAATGATATAAAAAAGATCAGCCCAGAACTATTCTGTTCAGTCTGCTTCTATTCATCATTGATCCTGATTCTTCTTGTGATTGTTGCTTTTGCATGATGTATATTGAAGCTATATCAGTGACTGAAAGAATAGATATGAATTGTTAACCACCACATGAACAAACTTTATCTCTTTAGCACATAGCCTATAGCCATTTGATATACAACTTTGCTTGCCAACTGTCTTCACATATGCAATTCCACTGACATATTTTTCAATATTAAAGAAAAAACATTCATGACAACTCTCTTTAAACAATGAATAGACATCACACACAAATCACTAAGGCGTTCCATTTACACACATATGTATATATATAGAATTCAACTTTTCGAGAAAATAACATCTTTGCCATCTTCACACATAAACCACTAAGAAGCTGTATTTGCACACACACACACACACACACACATATATATATAGAGAGAGAGAATTCAACTTTTTGGAAAATAACATCTCTGCCATCTTTTTTCTTGGACTTAAAGGTAACCTTTTTATTAATGAACTATTTTGTAAGACATTTTCTTATATTATCAGCAAGCCAAGTGATATTCAAATTAGATGATTTATGGCATTATGTATCTTTTATATTGAATACTTTAAATGATTTATATATTTATATTAACTTTTAATATTTATATTTTATGACATTTTATCTAACTCAGTCTATTTGATGTAGAGTATGGTAGTTTTGCTTTACATTTTCTTTTGGGTAATTGCGATAAAAGAAACCAGTTTATTTCTCAAATATCAAATTTTAATTTTTTATTTTCTCCTAAAGAGTTTTTATCAAAATCACTCCTCCTATTGTTATGATCTAGTTTGTTAAGTGTTGCATCTACATAAAAGTTTTAAGCAAAAAAGGAAAAGTTTTAAAAAATAAATAAATGAAAAGAGGAAAAGAAATAGATTTTATTATTTTTATAATTTAAATTTAATAATTAATTAAGTATCTCTAAAGATTTAAAAAATCATTAATATATGTGTGGGTTTAACATGATGTGCACATAACTATAGTTTGATAAGCTGATTAAATTTATTTGCAGTTTCACTTGTTTACTTGTCGCACCTTGATATATTACTTCTGCTTGAGGTACTCATGGATAATTATCTGTGTCTCAGGTAGAGACATTTTTATCCATGAATTATATTTTTTGCTTTGCAATATGGTGATTAAGAGGCTTATTTTATTGTTTTTCAATTTGTTTTTAGAGGTGTAGTGTCTCATACACAGTGTATTGAGATATTTTTTAAGGGTCTGCATGTGTGAACAATTTATTTAAGATGCTTTATGACTGATTGTTCTTTTAATTCAAAACTGAGATATGAGCACTTATCTTGATAAATCATAGAATAATTAATTATTAAACTTCATAAATGATCCAATATTATAATGCAAATTTTGTGAAATGTAATATTTAAAGCTACCAGGTATCAAATGCATCCCAACTAACATGAACAGTATATTATGATTCAAATGTATTTATATTTAAACCCTGTGTATTTAAACCCTAATATATTTAAACTATTGTAATTTAATTTATACTGAGTTCTATTATAATTGAACTGCATTGTATTATACTGAAAATAAATTTCAATTGTTTATTGTTAGATTTGTTTCAGCATTTTGTTTACTGGTGTCTGCTTTTCCAGTTGATATTTGCAAAAAGTTTCTGCTCTCAGAGCATTAGAGGCAATATTAAATGTCTAGGTGATGGTACAGCTGTGTAGGCACTTATACTTGGCATCATCATTGGTAAATTTTTATTTGTTTGGTTATGGGTATAGTGGTGCCTTCTGGTATTGAATATCAATATGCATATTATACATCATAATATATATGATTGTTAATGAGTATGTTACTGCAAATTGCATGTAAATTTTGGAATGATAAACTTTTGAAGCACTGGTTTTTTTATCATTGCAGTGTCCTTTTTATCAGATTGTTTTGTGCTAGTATAAAATCAACCAATTTACATTAGCTTTCTCAGTTTTAATATAGGTAGCATGTCTGATAAGTGATATTATTCAAGACAAACTTTAAATCAAATCAGATTTAGACATATCTTTTTCAATATTGCTAATTATTAAACTTCGTCAAATAGTATTAAATTTATGTATTTTAAAAACCTCATGAATTAATAACTAAATATAAATAAAGTAAATAAGTGATAATAAATACTGTATGTGTGATTTTTTTTTTTTTTTTGTAGTTTGGGTAAAAATAATAAATTTAAAAGAAATTAACTGGACTAACATTTAGGCTGGATTATCAGAAATTTATATTGCTTGCAATGTGACAAAACTTTAAGATTTGTGCTATTATTTTATCCAACAGTTCATCATTTTAAAACTTTACTGATTTACTGCAAATGTTTCTAATCTGTATGTTATTTTTTTCCCATAGAATTTTACAAAATTTTCTTATACATCTATCTCAAATGTTTTTCTTTTTTTTTTTAATTTTATGTTATCTCTTGGAATTCTCTTGAAAATTTTAACTGGTCATCTATTGTCATAGATAACAAGTAATTTAATAATTATTGAAAACAGAATATATAAATTATAATCAAATTGTTGGTACAGATCATATATTATTATTCAAAACATTTTATACTTGTTATATGCAAGCTGTATATATATGCCCATAATATATATGTATGTATATTCTTAAAAATTAGAAATAATTAATAACAATTACATATAATTATGATAATTTTTGAAAGTAACCAAATCGTATCTAATTCTTAATTTGTTGAATAAAAAAAAAGATTTTTATTTGCTTGTGGCAAATTTTATGGTTTTAATTATTTCTGGAAATGTTAAGATTTTAGTTGCAAATTTCTTTTTTTAATCTGTCATGATTTTTAAGAGAAAGCTGAAAAAACAGTAACCTCTTTTTTATGTTGGCTACTGGTAACGGCTGACATCTAAACATTACAGTTAGAATACAAATGTTAATCTATTATATGATATTTGAATGTACAACTCAATCAAAGCTTTTTGAATTTATCATTAAATAATCATAAGTCCAATTTCAGGATGAAAGTATTCCAAGGACATTATGTACAAACTGAAATGATCTTTAATATTTAATGTAATTGTTGTTGTGATATTCTGAACTTTCTTTTAATGTTTATTATTTAATTATTCATTTTTTAACAATCTTCTTTAGAGATAAGTTTGTTTGATTGTTCTTAATTCTGAGGAAGATTCTTAAGTTGGAAAATAAGCTGTAATAAAGTCATTATAAATAAAGTGCTGCAGATAATATCTGAATTTATTTTTACTGCCATAATAATAATTTATTTGAAATAGCATTAGTTTTGTTTCAAAGTTAACTTTATGAATGCTGTATTTTAATTATTAGTGTTAACAGCTCTTTGCTAATCAAGTGTCTTTTTAAAATGATTCTGTAAATTGGGATTTTAAAAAAAAAAGATTTAACATTTTTTAGTTTTGTTCTTTTATAACATGTCAGGATCTTTCTGTCATTGTCTATTTTATTTATTTGTGAATATAAAGTAATGAATTAATCTAATCCATCAATTGCAATTTTTTCTATGTCCTCATCCATAGAAATATTCTTATTTTTGTGCTTTTTTATTTGTGGATATAAAGTAGTGAATTGCTCCAATCCATCAATTGCAATTTTTTTATATATCCTCATTCATAGAAACATTCCTTTTTTTAAAAATCAGAACAATAATATCAATAATTAGACTTAAGACTCAAGCCTATTAATTCTTTTTCTGCCTCTTTTTGTTATTTCTCAATTCTTATAATATTCACATAAATGTTGTAGACATTTGTACTGAAAAGGTAGTCTATATATTTTAAATTTAACTTTGATTTATGTTTAGTGGGTTTTTGATATATAACAATATCATTTCCTTCTTCAGTGTTTGGAGACTATCTGTATACTTGATGCATATTTTAATATTTACAATTATTTTTATTAGTCTGTTTTATATTCAAAGATATTTAAATCCTTTCAAAGAAGTCATTTCTTTGAGAGGGGATGCAACTACATTTAAAATATATAGACTACCTTTTCTGTATAAATGTCCAGAACATTTATTTATGTGAATATTACAATTATCCAGAAAAGATAAAAGAATCTTTTATTGCATAAAAGACTTGCTCAAATTCATGTAAATATTGCTTTATATTTTGGGTTATAAAAAAAAGTAATGAGGTGATCTTTTTTTTTTATTGATTTTAGAAAAATAATTTATATAAGCTTTAATTTATTGCAGCTATTTGTTTATTTTCAAATAGAAACAGTAGTAATAGAATTTGCCACATAGGCTATCATATGATATTTAAATATTGGAAATGAGACCCAAGCTTTGATCCCTGGATCTTTAGTTTTCAAATCTACTTCTCTAAGCATTGTTCTAAACCATGTAGGACATGAAATAATATCAAAATTAGTAAGAGAAAAATATAATAAAATAATAAAATTATTTTTTGATGCTTAAAAATATACCGTGAATTAATTGAAGCATTTTTTACAATGTTTTTTAGTTTGTGTTCTGAATATTATTGTTTTTTGTTTTTTTATCACTAAGATAATTTTTATATATATAATTCAACAGTGATGTTTGTATAAATAGTTGAAGTCTATTTAGGAATTGTTTCAAATTTTATAAATAATTTTATTAATTCCAAAAAAAGAACAAATTTATTTATTATTATTTTTAATGATCTTAGCTTCATCATCGTCACTATCATCATCATTGTCATTATCATCATCATTATTATTATTATTTTGAAAATAAAACATGCAAACACTATAATAAGGTTACAGAAAAGAATGACTACGTCAAGCATTGGTGGGCGAGTGGTCAGCACAGCCGTCTTACAAGCAGTTGTCGCGCGGGTTCGCTTTCTGGCTGATGCTTTGACATATGGAAAAAAAAAAGAATGACTATGTATTTTGTTATATTTTCGTACATATTCATCTAATAATAGGGGGAAATAAGGTATTTTAGATTTTGAATAAATCATCCAATAATAATAAAGTTTTGCTATTTATCTGAAATCAATACTGATAAAAATAATAATTGAATTTAAATTAATATTTATATTTAAATATTTATTAAATTTTTTTTTTTATAAAAACTGTAATCAGACATACTCATAAATGTCAGTGCATTATGTTTCTGCACCATTGGTAATATAGTTTAGCTAGTGAATGTTTTTTTTTTTTTGTGTGTGTGTGAAATGTTATGGATTTGTAAAAAAAGGGTGCACGTTTGGGTTTTCCCATTATTTATCATAATTAATCTTTAAAATGTGCTCTTCTTTTACTGAAGAAACTCTGGTGATTGTAATTTTCTGGAATAAGGAATCTCCCTTTATCATACTAATGATGACTTAGGAGTTAAAATTAGCTATTTGAGAATTAGAATATTCTTTTGTTTTTGGGAAGAGAAATCAGCTCTAGAGCCTAATGAATCTTTTTATGATGATACATCAGCATGATAATATAGAAAACCATGGGCAATCATTACCTTAATGAGTAGTGACTGTACTGATCATGTTATTACTAAATTCAGCAATCAGTCATCAGTCTACAAAAAAATCCTTATAATGAAAATTCTAAATTTCTCATAGGTGTGAGGATTTTATTGAGACCTGGTGGATTAGAAGAAGTTAAAAATTCAATGATTAAATTTAATTTGAATGTTTTGGGCATATGTGAGACTATATATATGTATTGGGAAATGACAATTTTAGATCAGAGGATTCTACAGTAATTTATAGTCAAGGTAATAATGTCATCCTTATATTAAAGGATGAATGAGCAAATTATATATTGAATGTATATCATGTGATTGAAAAAAATTAGTGAAAGGAAGCCTTGTAATTATAGTATTGATATATGTATAGTTTCCTACTCATAGTAGTAAAGATGAAGATATTTATGGATGCATTGTGAAGCTTTTCAATGAGAAGGATATTATTTTGATGAGTGAATTTAATGGATTAGTGAGTATACATAAGTATTCAAGATGTAGGCGGATTTGGTTTGGATGATATGAACCCATAAGATAAAAGAGTGATTCAATTTTGTGTGAAGCATGAGTTGGTAATAAACAGTACATTTAATAATGTGCCCAAAAGAAAAGTTATTCATGGAAAATACCTAACAATATTAGAAAATATTCAATCCACCAATCAGATTTTTATTGAGATTAAAATGGGACATCTGTCAGATTGTTTTACATGCAAATTAACATTGTAATTTTTTTATATTTTTTTAAACTAAAATTTTAATAATTATTTTTATGCATAAAAAAATCTGTGTATGGTAATTTAATGTTATGGATAACTACAAAATAGTGATGTAATGCCAAATGTGATAGCAGCACTACCACTATGTCCAAATATATAATAAATTATTTTGTAGCTACTAAATCAGAACACTTTAGAAAGTAGTTAATAATTGAATAACATATTGCAGAGTGGAACAAGTAAAATGAATGAATATGATTAGTGAAGAAATTGAACACAACATAAAAGTTGGAAATGTTAAACAGCATATGAAAGCATCAAAATGTTAGAATTCTATAAAGGTAGAACATCTGCTAGTAGTATTTAGGATAAGGATGGAATGATACTTTTTGAAAACAAGAAAGTGTATTATTGATATGAAGAATATATGGAAGATTTATTTAAATGAGAAGAAATGACTGATATAAGAATCTATAGTGGAAAATATAGTTAATAGGATGACAAAGGAGCTATAATAACAAGAGAAGAATTTGATTATGCAATTGATAACATAAAGAACAATAAGGCAACTGATATGGATGACATTCTAGTTAAACTTTTTAAAAGTTTTAATGATGTTGCAACTTAGGCACAGGATGTTATTAAGGAGGAATAATTCAATCACATTTTATGATTTCAAAAACGATTGCATTTTTCAAAAAAAAAAAAAAAGGTAATGTTATAAATTAATAACTCTATTATCACCTGCCTCTAAAATTTTATTAATAAGTTAAGATTAGAATCCTAAGAAGAAAGAATTTAAACCAGTATGGTTTTAGACTGCTTAAGGAATCAGAGAAGTAAAAATAGCATTAAAAATGATTTTGCAAAGAAGATTAGAAATGATACAAGTCTTATGTGGCTTTCATTGCCTTGACAAAGGTTTTTGGCAAAGTGGATTTGAAGTTATTAATTACTATGATGAAGAATATAGGCCTTATTTGGAAGGATTGCCAGTTAATTTATATAGGTGTCAAGAATACAGAAGTAAATGTAAACAATTTTAAAACTAAAGCTAGAATAAGATGTGTCAGATCTCTGCCATTTTATTTATTAAATTTATTTATTGAGAATATAATAATGATTATAAAAAATATACATAAGTAAGTAGTCATGGTTAAATACAATAGAAAACACATATGAAGAAATTGAGAAAAAAAATCACTAAAAAGCAATATAAAAATAAGAAATTTATATATTGAAGTGCTATGATAGGACAGGAAGGGTGTGAATAAAAAAATTGATGGGTGAAATATCTTTGTTGGTATTTTCACCGTCAATAGTAAAATAATAATAATTACATAGATTTGAAAATATTAGAATAGGTTTTACAGATGGAAAGATTCATATAATAAAAACAAATGTTAATTAAATTATTTTTGATTCAGTCTAAGTTCAGAAACAAGTATTAACATTCATATAATAGTTAACTAATAAATAGGATTAAAAATTGTTTTCTAAATATTTAAGAAACGTCAACAACTAAAAATCTGCAATTAAGAAAGTAAAGTGGTATTAACGGAAAAAAAACAACAACTTTATGAATAAGAAATAATACTAGGACTAATTGATTATTTAATTAAATAAAATAGGAAGCAGCAGTTCAGAGAAAATATCAAAGATGAATTTTATTTAAATTAGTAGATATTTAAGAATTAAGAGTGCAAAACCAAGTTGAACATTATTATAATGATAAAAAAATGAATACTATGGAATATCATACTATTGTGGTATTATGCATAACGTTTGGCAAGGAGTATCACATTTTATAGGGTAATCAAAATCAAACGATATGGAATTGTTCCTTTCTAAAAAAGACTAGAAAATTTGCAGTATTGCCGGGGAGGGGGTAGTTTGATGATAAAACTTTTATTTATCAACAGTGTTTAGCCAAAATACTAAATCATTATATGAACAGGTAATAACCATGATATTAAAAGTTTGTGAGGAACTGTTATAATAAATCGTTGATGAATTTGACACTTGAACTTCATAATAGGATGATACTAATTGATTCATATTCAAAGGGCATAATTTTTGTATTCACTAAGTACTATTAAAATACAGAAATCTATTAGTATTGTTCTAAAATGCATAAAAGATGGGCAAGCAAATTACTTGCAGCCTTTACTCTTAAGTCCTTGATGTTTGTTTATAAAAGAGGATCAAAATCTAAGTATGTAGATAAGTAATCAAACAGATATAAGTAATCTTATAGAATAAGCCCTATATAGTTTATTTAGCCTCTTCATATAGTAATGAATCCAAAAGATAATGGTTTTTTCTCAAATATCAGTTTGGTACTTCTTGTGCCCAACATTATATGACTTTTTGAGCAACTGACTGTTTGGGACTCACATTAAAATTACAATTGATGTTAGTAGAAGATATACAAGCTAAGTTTTAATCTGTATTTCAAATCATAAAAGACCAAGAAAGATATCACATGTGGATAAATTATATGTAGTCATTCAACCCTCCATATATAACAACTATAGAATAGGAAAAGTGATTTGAAAAAAACAAACAAACAGATAACCAAAACAGTTAGCAAATAAGAAATGCAACAATTATTGAGTTAAACTGTCTAATAACAAGAAAAGGATTTGATGTATTAACAAACTCCATTTCTCTCTCTTTTCATTTTTCATATAAATAAAGATATAATAAAAGACAAATGACCCCCGAGATGTATTTTTTCTGAACCAGCACTCATCAGTTGGCTCAGGTCACCATCTTCCATATATATCTTTATTACATGAAGTGTATTTATGTATGCCAATTTTTCACATTTTCTTTTTCAACTACCAAACTTATTCCATTTTTAAATGGATATCTGTACTTACTATATATATATATATTGAAATACATCTCAACATTCATTTATTTGATAAGCAATGATTATTTTGTGCTGTAATACAGTGTTGAACATTTATAAATAATTCATACAATTATACAGCAACTGAAATAATACCAGATTGCACCCTGGTGATTAATCATTCTGCATATTAAACCATTAAGCATCACATGATCACATTTCCTATACTAGCACATTAATTGTTGATAAACAGAGCAAAACTCTCCATACAGCACTGATGAAGGCCACAAGCCAGAAACTAGTCTGGGGATATTGGATGAGTAGGCATTAGATAGGGATTTTATGCACAAGCCTTCTGCCATCCATTGATTACTCTGTTTAGCATAGGTGGCAATACTGTATGGAGAGTTTTGCTCTGTTTATCATTCTGCATATTATTAAATTGGGCCTTATGATACAGACTTTTACTCATGGCTATACCTTTGTATTAAAAATGATAACTAATGTACATGTAACATTAAAATCACCCCAGCTTCTGTAAACCAATGAACTTGAACTATTGCATATATAAACCTCATTAATTTTTATTAATAAATATAATTATTGGCTCTGTAACTGTCATCAAATTCGATAGTATGGATTAGTAAAAATACATTAACCACAGAGTTTTTCATTCTACAATGGGTATTATTCACTCTTATGGTATTCATGTAATAAAAAAATACTTAAAATGTTTTTAATAGAGGTTTAAATCTGAATATTTCTAAGTACACCAATGAATTGGTAATGGAAATTTATTTATGTATCATTACTTTGGCAATGATGTCTAGTAATAAAGTCTTCTTAATTAAAAGACTACTCTAGGTTTAACTTCTTTTGCATCTTTTTTTTACCAGTCGTAACATTATTCATAGCATGTTATGCATAACTAATATTGTCAAAGTACATTCTTATAATTATATTTTTATTTGCATTACTTACATTCATTAATGTAAACATAAATGAATATATTACTGAACCAAATAAATTATCATGAGCTAGTTTGTCTAATTAACATTCATTATTTCACAAGGCATTGCCAAAAATACACAACTGATTACATTTACTCTCCTTCTACTATCCAAAGTACTGATTTTAATGTTTTGACATTCTAATGTTTGTAACCCCTGGGAATGTGTTTCTCCACCAGGATAGGCTTGATTCAACTGTGTTCAAATTTATGTATTGTATTAATATTAGTTATAATAGTTATAAACTAATAATTTTGGTAGAAAGACTGTGTATACTTCATTAATTATCACATGACTCCTCTTGCTCACAGTAATTAATATTATTAATATGATGTGATGTGATGTACTGTGGCTTCTCCTTAAATGAAGTCAAGAATATCTCAGCAATTATGCCCAGATAAACCTGTTAGCCACTTAATTTTCCATTCCCCACTCTAAATTTCCCCATATTCTGCTCCATCTCATTTCCACAACATAATCTTTGTCAACTCTATGGCCTTTATATCTAAATTCCCTTTATCTTTTTCCAAATCCAGCATAAACACCAATAATTCACTTTCTGTATAATCACTTTTTTCATATTTATTTTTCCATAACTTCATTATATGTACCCTTTCTGTTTTCAAGCATTTACATTCAATTAACAAATACCTAATATTTTCTATTCCTTCCTTACATAATTTACAAAATAAATCACCCATATTTTTCCATTTACATATATATTCTCTTGTAGCTAAAGATCCCGTTCGAGCCTTAAATAATAAATTACTTTCCTGACTATTATCATATATTAACTCACACCTAATATTCTGTTTATTTCTAAATATATTTAAACTCTTTTTACTCTCCATACTATTTCTCCATCACTCTAACTCCCTATTCTTTATTAATAAATCTATTCTTTTATCCCATTCCTTACTACTATAACACTCAACCATCCTCTTAACACAATCATTCCATCTTTTGTACAAATATAGTGATATAAATTCTTTATCCAAATCTTTTGCATATCGCATTACCTTTCTCACCCATCTTGTTACCTGCCCTTTACTCATAACCCAATTAAATAATAATTTGGCTATTCTTTTATTATCCATAAACTGCAATCTACCAAACATTTTCATTTTACTTTTTGCATCGCTCATATGAAAACTTGAGCATCCCATTTCTCTTTGAACTGCCTCCCTTGCTGTCCATACATCTGCATCCAATGCATATATTCCTACTTCCCTTTGAACTTTTTCTAAGTAATTTAATACCTCTTTATTAACATATAATGCATCATTACCATATGTTAACCCTGCTACTGCAACTCCTTTCCATATAATTGAATCATTGGATGCCTGGTGCTAATAGATTGCAACAATCTGCTTCCACCTCATTGTTGCTACTGCCTTACAATAATTCTTAAATTACTCTGTATAAGTTAATGCAGTAATAGAACAAAGATTCTAGGATTTAAGATAGTAGATTGTGACCCAACTCTGTGACTTTCAATACTTGAACTTCTGTGAACTCTCTGGATATAAATCATTTAGTAATTTTTATTTTTGAATGAAATTTAAATTAATAATAAAAACTGCAAGCTTTGAATGCATTACCATTCATTTCTTCATTGTTTATATGAGTGCATATAGAGATATATAATATCTGCATATTTTTAACAAAATGATTAGGCTTAAATGTCTTATTTATTCTTTAATAATAGTATTATTATTGATTAATTCTGTCTTGTATACAATCTTTTCCTTTAATGAATAAAGCTGCTTTTATAGTATTAGCATTCTTGTTAGTTTTTCATCTGTTAGAATTAAATCATTTTTCTTTTTTTGTACATTATGTAATCAATAAATTGATTTTTCTTCCCTCTTTTATACTTAGTTTTTAATAATTTATGATTTTGGACTGAGTTTCATTTATAAAGTTATCTTCTTTCAAGAAATATTTTCAAATGGAAAGCTGTCTTATTAACCACTTATATTTATCACTCTAAAACCGTATTTGCTTCAATATAATCACAATGAATAATTGACCAGACATTTTGAATTAAAATAAGTACTTTTTATATATAAATTAAATTAAATCTTGGCAGGAAAGATCAAAAAATAGGCTTGAAATTTTTATTTTGTCTGCGATTTGAATTAATCTCTGCCATTTGTGATTAAACAGTTTTATTATTTAAAATCGTTCTTTAAATATTACTTTTCATGTATAGGTTAATTACCATTAATTGATCTACTTCTTTTAGTGCAGTAGTAGGGTTAAACTGAAATTTAAAGACCATTAACTGCGTCCAGCTATAACTTTTGCATCTCAGACTTCTTATGGACTTCTAAACAATAAACCCATGATATTTTTTTATTTTATTTTACTGTTATAAAAAAAATGGAATATGGCTTTATTGCTTGAGAGTTTATGTGAAGTTTGAACATCAGAATCGATCCTGGGTCCTCCCGATCTCGAGTCGGACATTATCAATCCTGCTGAACTTCGCAGGGCTAAAGGCATATGTCTTCCTTGCTTAGATGTTCATAAGAAGTTCAGGCTTCAGACTCTGTGAGATTCAGAATCAGTCCTGAGACCTTCCGATCTCAACTCGGATATTCTACCAATTATGCCAAATCGTGCAGGATTTCACTACTTATTAATCAAAAATATTCGATGTTGGGTTTTTTTTTTTTGGATTTATGAAATTTCCAATTTCAACAATTAATATACTCCCTGCTTCTCTCATTATAAACTCAAATTTTACTGAAAATTTTAAAAACTATCTATACTTTTGTGTGTGTGTATATATATATATATATATGCTCTTTGTGCACTATATATATATATATATATAAATGCAAAACCATAAAACAATACAATACTAGATTAAATTCAAAATTTTACCAAAATCCTTTCACAACCATGGTTTCATCTACTACAAATAGACCTTCTCAAGTGAAAATCAAACTATAAGAACTAACAAATATATACCCACAATCAAATCTTCCCGTAATTCATTTCAAACTCCACCTTCCCTTAATATCAAAAGAAGTCTTCATAAGATTGATAGCCTCAGAATCAAGAAGATTTATCATCAAAGTCTCCTTTATTCTTCTTTTTAATTCATTCTTTTCATAAAAAATAACCGAAGCATTGTCAAATAATATTGTATGACCTGTATTCAATTCATGAATATATAAAGCTGAGTTAAATTTAATCTAGTATTGTATTGTTTTATGGTTTTGCATTTTTATTTTTGCTAGTATAGTGTTAGGCAGGTTTGGTTTTATATATATATATATATATATTGTGCTCTTTTGTATGGGTCACCATCTAATTTTTGTGCTAATCTATAAAAATTTTAAATTTAAGATATATTTGAATATGTGATGTTAATTTTGCTTATGGTAATATTTCAAAAAGTTTAATTAAAGCAATCTATGAATATTTGATATGTGAAATTGTGCTGATATAGAGAGAGACATTTTAAATGATGATGAGTATAATATATAGTTGGGAAAAATGGCCATAATCAATTCTGCATTAATAGATTTAATAAATAAATATTTAAAGCTAAAGTATTTAAAAAGACAAGTTGAAATTAAATGCATATGTTTATTGTTGATAAAATAATATTATAAAAGAATATAAATATTTTAATTATTGTAAGTACTTAAATAGAAGACTAATATTTGATTTTAATAATATTGGATAATTATTTTAAAATCTATTATAATATCTTATTTATTTAAAAAATATTTATTTTAAAAAAATGCAATTGTTAGTTTATTTTTAGACGTTGACAAGCGTTTCTTGTGTTATAAAAAAAACAGATGTTAGTTAGATATACACAAGCATGCTTGGAAGTTATCTAATAAAGTTGCAAAACTATTTTAAAATCATGTTATAAATTTATAAATAATACGTGAGTTATCACGAGATAAAATAAAGATAAATCAATGTAGAATATTAAATCTGATTCTAAAAAAATATTGCTTTAGAAATATAATGTATAAAAAGACTTAGTGTATTTTAAATAATCTTATAAAAGTTAAAATTATAATTAAGTCAGTAAGAATATTTTTAAAAGAATGTTTAATAAATTTAAATGAACGATAAAGATTATTTAGAAATTTAGTAATGTAATAAATATTAAATATTAAATAAGTCATTATTTATTTTTAATTTTGTGTTGTTGGTAAATATGTAAATAAGCCAGCAAAGTTGATTGTTTAATCTACCAATCAAATGGGAAGTTTCTTCCGGTATAAAAGCTTAGTTCAATTGTTAAGAGAGGACTCTGTGATTGATTTTTCAAGTTAATTGTGTTATTAAAAATAGCTACGTAAATTTTGTAGACGCTTTTAAAATCATTTTTCAAAATTATAAGAGTGTCTTGTAAATAAGTTATAAAAGTTTTAAATGATAGACATGCAGTGTTAATTTAATTTTCCCTATCGATCGTCTCTATATCGAGCTCAATTTACAAGCAAATAGTCATGGGAACATCATATATAGTGAAAATATATCGGAAACTTTATAATAGAAATATGACAAACGCTGGATTAGTTCGGAAAATTACAAGATGGAGAAAAGTAATATTTTGGATAGTATATAATTTAAAAAGCTAATTGCTATTGACTATGAGAAAATAGATATCTTAAAGAGGAAAATACTTCTTTATAAAGAAAGTATTTTATAAGATATAAATTTAAATATATATCTTAAGGAAAGATATTAGAAATAAAAGTAGTTTTATAAATACTTGCCTTGCTAAGTCTTTATGTTTTAAAAGACTGAATGTTGACAATTTTGAAAGGCAAATAAATTAAAAATATAATTAGCTAAAAGTCTTAATATAATATAAATTATTATATTGAAATAATCTAAACGCTGGTTGTTTTAGATGAAAAGCTTATTCTTACCTGGATATTTTGTTAAGAAATGCGCAAGTAATATGTGGACGTCCAAGTTAATTAAAATAATTAAATGATAATTTTTCATAAACTATAGACTAATTTAGAAATAATAACTTTAAATAATTTTCATTAAGGAGTTGGATCCGGAGCTTATAAACTATTTTAATTTTATTTTATTTTCTTGTGAGAAACTTATTTTTAAAAGAACGTTTTCATTTTTTCATAAACTTTTAAAAAACATGTGATGGACTGGAAACAAGAAATGGTGTGCCAGTGAATATGTGCCTAGGATTAAAAACTTTATGGTGAAAAGGAAACATCGCTGGATTATGTAATATGAATTTTGTTTTATTTATCTAATATAAAAGTTAAATATTATTAATCTATTAAAAATAAGATAGGTACATTTCTTAAAATAGTAACTAAAAAATAATATAATGATTAATTGCATGAGTTTATTTTATAATTAATATAACACAGAATATTTTAAAGAATGATCATGAGTGTAAATGTGAATTATTTTATGAAGCTGTAATTCCGAAGAATATTGGAAGATGGACTGTACATTAAATCATTATTGATGGTAAAAATTGTAATAATAATAATTTTTATGTATTTAATATGTTTTCTTTAGATCAACCAAATATTATGTTATTTTGAATGAATGTATGATTATTTTAAAAATACACACATTATATTGGCAGTGACAGTTTTATTTAAATATGCATAATTTGAATTTATGAAATAAATACGATGCAACATTACATAAGAAGCTTAGAAATAATTATATGATTCTTTCGTTAATAAACTTTGATATTTTATGTTATAGTATTAGAATTATATTTATTATTCATGGGTAATTATTTTTATTGCAAGTTAGGAATAGATTTAGGGGTCTATATTTTATTGTTGTTTATTGGATAAATTACGTTAAGTTTTATGGAGAAGTTTATATTTAGGTTGAAAGTTTACCAAGTATAGATAATGAAGCATAAATAGTTTGGAATTAGTATTTTATTTAGAGTTGAAAGTTGTTTTCCGGAAATTTTAAATAAGTTTAGAGGATGTTTTTTGTAGATAGAAATTTATTAAGAAGGAGTAGTATAACACGTAAAATGAAGTAATAATTTTATATAGAAAAGAATCATAAAATTTATCTAATATAATACTTTATTAATTTGAAATTAATGAATGATTTGAATAATATTATTGTTTCAACAACACATATATGTAATGCATATTTGATAAAACCTGTAGCATGAATTGCATTAAGTGAAATATAAAGTTATAATCAATTATTTGTTATTACATTACACAGATACATTAATTTCTATTATAATATTAAAGTAGTACTAATAATAGAGTGAACACATACTAGTACATGATGAAATGAATAACAGTAATACTTTATTAATGTAGCAATTTTAATTATTGAAGGTTAATTGTTTGCATATGCTACATAAACAGTATTTACATAAATTTATTTGTAATAATTGAAGCTTACTGATATGTATTTAAAGTGTAAGTTCGAAAAACATACTTCAATGTTATTAGTATAGCATTTTAAAAGAATGTAAATTATTTCTTGAGAGTATAAGTTAATAACAGTGTAAACATTTTGTATTATTATTTTCTTATTTTATTTTCTTTGTTTTCTAATTTTGAACTGTAAATATTGTAAATAAATTCTTAGTTGAAGTTAATGTAAATAAATTTGTTTAATTTGTTTTAAAAGTGTGTCGAGTTCATTATTTTGCACCACAGCATTTGACAGCAGATAATTTGGATAAACATAATATTTGCACAATGTGAATTTATTAATATTATTTTAGAAATAAATACAATATTTTCTTGATATCATTTTATAAGAATTGATTGACATTAACATATAATATTATTATGGTCATAAGGTTGTTATAATGCACATTATAAGAGTACAATATTATTTATTGCCACAGATTAATAAATTGTAAGATTTTGATCTATTCCAAAAAATTAAGATACTATATGAAGATAAAAGATATATACATGATTATTTATTTATTTAATGATTGATGATATAACAGAAATAAATAAGATTAAGTTATACCCTAAGATTAGTATTGAATATTATTATTATTAGAATAAGTTAGGTGTATTTAGGTTTGATATAAAATCCCATATCATACTTATTTACATGAGTTATCATTACTTTAAGATAATTAGAAGAACCTGAGATTATTTAATTATATTTTAAAATTAAAAGTTAAGATTTATTTATTTTATTATTATTAAAGATAGTATATTTTATTTAAAAGCCATAAGAATGCTATAGATGTAGTATTAAGTTAGTAAGGAGGTAATAGTATTCTTATGCCATTGAGACAATGTCTTAGGAGATATTGACTCAATGTAAATCTACTTATTACTTTGTAACTTTACTTCACAGTCTCATGATTTTAATAAATACTTATTTAAATAATACATACTATAGAACTATATTGATTTTGATAATTGATAATAAGTTTAATTAGAATATGATAATATAAAAGTAATTAAAAATAGATATGCAAATTTTAATTAAGCATTATAATTTTAATTGAGCTAGTTGTATTTCAAATTATATTATACATCGAGAAGTAAGGGTACAATATATATATATATATATATATATATATATATAGCAATATCAGACTTTAAAATATGGAATATACGTATACATTCTTATCAGCATAAAATTTTTTATGAAGTAATAATTAAAAGAATAAATAAATCAAAACAATACTTCACAGTTCTGTTCAAATAATAGACATTTTATAAGTATTGATGCTCTGACTGTTGATAGCTCATCTGTCTGTCTATATATACATATACACACACATAATAGTATAAAAGGCTTTGTGTTGCATAAGTTAAATCATCTGCAATCCATATCTATGGCTGGGTATTTAAATTTCATTAAATTTAAGATTTTCAAATAGTCGAGAAATTGCTAGCAAGTTGATATTTTCTCCAAAATTAATATATTTTAATAAATATACAGATAATTATGAGTCATCCTTTATCAAGTTAGAAATCCCCTGTGCCGTTTGGTGCCATGATGGGTTACAAACTCTTGAGTGTAAGGTTCATGAATTGCATTTCCCAGCTCTGAATTATTTATAAATTTTTTGTGAACTCCTGAGCCATAAATCGTTCAAGTATTTATTTATTTAGTTGAGAATGTAATGTATTTTAATGGTCAAAAAATATATTTTTATTATTAGCACATACCTGTTTATTTATCTTTATGCAACAACCCTTTTCACTCTTGCTCAAGATCTTTTTTTTTTTTAAACTGAGAATTTGTTATCATTTACTCATCAAATATAGTTCCAGGAGAAAAAATGAAAATGACCTGTAAGATGCAAATTTAAATAATCTAGTGATGTCATGATTCCATACAAAATTTGTAGTCACATGTTGAACTATTTTCATCATGTAATCGAATAGTTCATATTTATAAGCATATAAATATATTATATATTAATCTATATACATTACATCAATTTTAAAATCCAAGAAAATTGTTAATCAACACATGCAGAAAATGTATTATTTGTGAAGTAAATTGATACAGGATAGATATATGTGGAATAAAGGATATTTAGAAGATTATTTATGGTACTTTATATAACCGATTCAGTAGAAATGCAACTTAAATGTTATATATTTGTGTGTGTCTCTATAACTTTATGTTTGAAGTTTGAGAATAATAAGTTGGAATTTAAAACCAAATTTTTTAATCTAGATTTGTAGTTATGTTGGATTATTTCTATCATTTATATGGATTGTTGAATATTTATAGAAAAATTTCAAAGTTTTTATTTTTTCAAATATATTCAATTGTTCTTAATTATACATAGGCTAGTATAGAAACCAATGTTTGTATTTCAGACCTGGACAGTAACAGTCTCAGGTGGGAAATCAACTGGTAACCTTTAGATTCAAGAGTGTTGGATTTAAGATGGTATACTTTAATTAACTTAGTCTATTTTGCCAAAGGCAGAATTGTCTATCTAATTATAAATATAAGGGATTTGAACCCAGACTTTCAAGAACTCTTCAACTATCCATACTATCTCATACCACTAATATACATGACCATATACATGTAGAAATGATAAATAATCACCAATCTACATATTTCATGCTAAACCAGCCCTCATCAGTTGCTCCAGAATATCATCTACCACACACATATATAATCAGGGCTCAATTTATATTAAGATAGCAAATCCTCATATTTTAATGGACAGGCTTCAATCCACTCCATACCATTGAAAATCTGATGATGGAAAGCCAAATCTAGTTATGTTTATTGCTTTGAAATTCACTTCTCATACTAAATTGTCATAGTCAGATTAGTAACACCTAGAGAAGAGAGGAAAATAATATCATTCAAAATATTATGTTTTCTAATGAATTTATTTTGAAAATTATGTATAAAGTTGAAGTTTTTAAAACATTTAACAATTCAACTAGCAACTAGATGATAGAAATTGTCCAACATATAACTACAAATAAAATGGTACCACTACAACACTATTTAAAATGATATTGAAGGAAATTTGTCACGCAAAAAAGCAGCTTCTATTGCAGTCCAATTAGACATTATAGCAGCATTTGATTCTGTGCCCATTGAAAAGCTGTTAAAGAGTCTTTCAAAACAAAATATCAAAACTCAAATCATGTATATTCTGGCTAACTTATTACTAAACAGAGAAATACACATTATCCTAAATGGGAAAACAACACCAGGATTCTCCCCTCAAAACTCTATACCACAAGGTTTACCACTAAGTGCATTACTGTTTATTAACTACATTAATCCTTTGTTATTAGAAATAGAAGAAAAACTGCCTGGAATTTTTGTTCCACTTATAAATACCAATATTAAAAACATCTTATACATGGATAATATAGTAGTGTTACTTTCATGTAAAAAACTTCTTTCTTCACTTTTTTTAATTCTTGAAGAATTCTCTGTTAAGTCATCATTAATTTTCAATAAAGAAAAGTCATCTGCTTGGCACATTCTCACTGGAAAAAAAATTGACTGTATGTGTTAAGCACCCCCTATGAATTTTTTAGGTTTTCCTTTAAGTAAAATATATTATGACATGTGAATAATGATTCAAAAGCAATTATTAGAGTCAAGTGAAAAAATTATCAATTCTCTTTCGAAGACATATCTTTTTTTGCATGCAAAGACTTCATTAATTAACATGTTAGTTTTTCCAAAGATAAATTACTATGCTCCAATAATAAAATACACCAACTCATTTATAAACAAAATCAACTCACTATGTATTAAGTTGATTCAGGGGGAAAAATAGCTTCAATTAGCATTAAAAACATGCAAAAACATTTAAAGCACAATGGATTATCACTACATAGTATTTCTACCTTCTATGTACAAAAAGCAATTAATGAGATAACAAGACTTATGAAATTCTATCCTTATATTGAATGTTTTTTCCCAATTACACTGACAGATACACCACCACCAATAAAAAAACAATTATATTAAAAAACTTTTTGTGGTATTTCAATGCATACAAAACCACCAAGAAACCTATTATCCAGTAAAATCTCCTACTGGGAAGTTAATGTCGTAATAAATGAAACAAATCAGTAAATACTCCCATCATTACTCACTGTTTCAAACAAAGACATCATAAAAAAATTTAAATTTTGGCACTTGGAGCCTAAATATCTGGATTTTTTGATCAAAATAAATCTAAAAGCTCTACCAACAAATGCATTCGTAGCCAATATAATGACAAATGCAAATATTGATGCTATATGTGAAATGTGCAGGGAAGAGGAAGAAACAGTAGAACATTTCCTCTTCACATGTCCTACTTTACAAACTTATAGACAGCTTATATCAACAATTATTCGTTCTCAAATACCAACAATTAATCTTATCATTGAAAATATTAAAAGAGGGCTATTCCCACAGATTAGAATAGTAACATATCTCCTTTTCACTCTTTGGTATATGACATGCTATTTTGTCTTTAGTCCTACATCACGAAGACTAAAATCCATATTCTTGAACAAATTATCAAAAATTAAGTTAAGAGACCAATCTCTTGCACCTTCAGATATTTTTTCAGCTATGTGGAGTCTGGTTTCATTACCCCTGCCACTGTGAAGAAAAAAATTAAGGTGATAAACTAATAATTATCTACATTTAAAACTGTAATATTTCATTTATTTGTAAATCTTGTTTATAAACAAACTGAACAATATTTATATTCAGTAAAATCTTGTAAAGCTGCTGATTAATCAATGTAACAATTATTGTATGTAAAACGTGATTATTGTATGTAAAATATTAACAATTTAATCAAATAAACTATCTTTAAAACGTAGTAGTAGTTGATGGTGGTGGTAGCGTCGGCAGCGGCAGTGTGAAAGTGAATGTAAAAATATGAGATGTCTGTCACTCTTGACAATGCTGTAAATTTATATTTATTAGGGAAAAGTTAAGTCACATTATGTATGGCTTGATTTTTTTTTTTTTTTTACAAATTTAGCTATAGAGTGAGGTTTATGAAATAACAGTGATAAACATTTTATAACTTCAAATGAATTTTGAAGATGAATGGTTATATATAATAAATACATGTATATTGTTTATACTAAATTTAATGTAATTATAAGAGACTTGAACTCAGACTTTCAAACTCCCCACGGCTATCTAATCCATCTTATACAACTGATACACATGACCACATCTTAATATAAACTGAGTAGTGATAGTATATATGGATTGGAGATAATCTGGACCAACTGATGAGTGATGGTTCAGCATGAAATACATATATTGGAGATCGTTTATCTTTTTTATATGTGTGTGATCATGTGTATCAGTTAGATAAGATGGATTGGGTAGCTGTGGGGAGTTTGAAATTATACATATATTCCCTTTTTTAATTCTCTGCGAAAGATAAACTATCTATTGCCAACTAATAATTAAAAAATAAATCTTATTGGCCACTAGTCAGTTATTTGGAAGAAAATTCATATTTCTAGAACCAAATAAATTCTCCAAGATTCAAAATTAGATTGTGGTTATTAATAGTTATATATCAGTAACTATAACATAGACCCTTGTTAATTTTTTTTTTTGTGTTTATGAAAGAGAGAGATAAATTAGAAAAGTAAGGAGATAATTAAAAACTTAATATGTTGATAGTGTGGTATATAGACGAGAGAATCAGTTTTTTTTTTTTTTAAAGTGTTGGCTAGCATCCATGAAACTTTTCTATATACTAAAAAGTGTTGAAGGTATTTTTTCTTTCTTTCTTTTTTTTTTTAGGAAAGGAAACATTTAATCAGCTATTATTATTTACGAAAAATTTAATCAGCTACTATTATTTATAATATATATCAAAAGCTAATTTAACCAGTTCAATTATTTATTTAGATTGATTTTAGTAAAATAATCGTAAATCATTTTCTACTTTTATAGACAATTTAGAATAAAGCTTTCAAATACTCATTATACCTGTCAGTTAAAAGTTTGAGATTAGCATGTCTTACGTTTAAAATGTATTTATTGTTTTTCTAAGATGTTTTATGTTTTGAAGTTTAATTTTTCAAGAGTTCTCTTAATACTAATTGTAGTTCGATTGACTTACTATATATACAAGTAGATTTTAAAATATATGTATGTTTTCATCTTGTTTTATCGTAGATGAATTTAGTTCTTTTAAATTATTAAGCTTATAATTAAATTATTGTTCAGTTTTTTTGAACATTCTGATTTGCATATTTTTTTTTTTTTTTGTCTAATGTTTATTTAAAAATCGGAATAATTATTACATTAAGCTTTAAAGTTTTTAAAATTAGACTAATTTAATATATAAAAAAGTTTCCATTATATATGTATAAAGAATGGCTCAAAATTATGGATTCATAGTAAATTCTTATACTTTTTCTTTTTAATTAATCATTGATTTTTTTTTTTAAATTTTGGCTAGATAGATAATTTGACTTATAAAGTATTAAGATTTACTTAAATAATTTTTTACATTAATGTCAAAATGTCAAGGATCGGGCATACCAAACAGGTTGCATAGATAGGATAAATTAAGATTGGCTTTTTTATTATTCCAAGTTTGGGAATGATAATTGAGTGCATTGATATAAGGGAACTGCTGTAACTTTATTTCAGGCTGTTTTGTTTATATATGTGATTTGTTTGTAAGTATTTTATTTATTCATAAATGATTGTGATACTATTGCTATTGCATTTCATTTGTTAGTTTACTTAGAGCAATATTGTGTGGTAGATGGACATTCCTACTGAATATCATCTGCTTTGTTTTTGTACAATTTATTAGATGATACCATTTGTGACTGTCAGTAACTCTTACATTTAACACCTTTACAGTAGTACATGATTGAAGCATATTTCTATCATAAAGCGTTTTTCTAGGTCACATGCATTATCCATAAATAATGTAACATAGATGTTGCCTTTTACATTTACTTATATAACATTTAGTTACACAACTGCCTTCCTGCCTGAAGTATTTATAGTAGTCACATTCTTTAAATAGTTAATGCATTGAGAGTATTCTCAAACTGTAGGTCTATTAAATCTTAAAATTGTAACAATCAGTTGTTGTGATCATTAATCTATGCAACAAGTGTATCTCTGTTCAGAACCAATTAAGAATATATTATACCATATATTATCTCTGCATAAAATTAATTAGAGAATCCATAAATAACTAATCATATTAACTTAGTTTAAAAAATTGATAGCTCAGTAAAATAAACATATAAGTTTAATCTATGGTAAATAATACTGGTAGTTCCCATAGATGGCAGCATGTTATGCTATTGTGTGTGTTGCAAAAATATATATACATGAATAAATTGTAGTGTCTCATTATTTTTTGGCATTTATCATTATTTTGTAATCAATAAGCTAATTTGGGTACAATAGAGTCTCATATATCTAGCTGATCTTAGCAGACTAGTCGCAATATACATATATATATATATATATGATAACAGAGAGCATTCTACCAAAAAAACCGTCAAGCGTAATTTTTCTGTTTACATAAACGTCAGAGCGAGTATTCACTATCTCTAACTTTAATTCCACTTTCAGATCAAGATTTCAAGCTATTTGCTATCATCAGTGAAAGACAGGAATAAGAAACTAGATCTAAACACAAACTCTGAGCATTTATGAAACAGTTTCTATTCAGCTTGCAAGCGTGAATCTTTTAGACACGTTAATGTCTTCAAACTCAGCATAGCAAGCCAGATAGCTACATGGGTCTGATCTCAGTTCAGCATCACCACATAGTAGAAGCCTCTGCAATATACATCATTGCAAGAAAGACCTCAAAGGTACATTTATGAAAAACAAAAAAACAAGTTAAAAAACTTGCTAATGCTTCTATTTATGATAACAGATGGCGTTCTACCAAAAACACCGTCAAGCGTAATTTTCTGTTTACATAAACGTCAGAGCGAGTATTCACTATCTCTAACTTTAATTCCACTTTCAGATCATGATTTCAAGCTATTTGCTATCGTCAGTGAAAGACAGGAATAAGAAACTAGATCTAAACACAAACTCTGAGCATTTATGAAACAGTTTCTATTCAGCTTGCAAGCATGAATCTTTTAGACACGTTAATGTCTTCAAACTCAGCATAGCAAGCCAGATAGCTACATGGGTCTGATCTCAGTTCAGCATCACCACATAGTAGAAGCCTCTGCAATATACATCATTGCAAGAAAGACCTCAAAGGTACATTTATGAAAAACAAAAAAACACAAGTTAAAAAACTTGCTAATGCTTGTATTTATGATAACAGATGGCGTTCTACCAAAAACACCGTCAAGCGTAATTTTCTGTTTACATAAACGTCAGAGCGAGTATTCACTATCTCTAACTTTAATTCCACTTTCAGATCATGATTTCAAGCTATTTGCTATCGTCAGTGAAAGACAGGAATAAGAAACTAGATCTAAACACAAACTCTGAGCATTTATGAAACAGTTTCTATTCAGCTTGCAAGCGTGAATCTTTTAGACACGTTAATGTCTTCAAACTCAGCATAGCAAGCCAGATTACATGGGTCTGATCTCAGTTCAGCATCACCACATAGTAGAAGCCTCTGCAATATATATCATTGCAAGAAAGACCTTAAAGGTACATTTATGAAAAACAAAAAAACACAAGTTAAAAAACTTGCTAACGCTTGTATTTATGATAACAGATGGCGTTCTACCAAAAACACCATCAAGCATAGTTTTCTGTTTACATAAACGTCAGAGCGAATATTCACTATCTCTAACTTTAATTCCACTTTCAGATCATGATTTCAAGCCATTTGCTATCGTCAGCGAAAGACAGCAATAAGAAACTAGATCTAAACACAAACTCTGAGCATTTATGAAACAGTTTCTATTCAGCTTGCAAGCGTGAATCTTTTAGACACGTTAATGTCTTCAAACTCAGCATAGCAAGCTAGATAGCTACATGGGTCAAAGGGGATAATTTTCAGAAAAAGCATTTCTGATCCTAATGAAATGACATTAATAAAAATGAACTACTATTATTCCAATTTCCACAACTAAATGCTTCCTTAACATTGTTTTTACAATACTGATCAGATACAACTCAAGTTTCAAAATACCACATACAAAAATATTAATTTAATTTTATGATTTGTTTCTCACAAGGATATATGAATTTGAGAACGAAACTGATGGATTGAGCATAACAATCTCCCTCCATTGAGATTTTTTTATCAAGTAATTATTTCATGAATATGTACCTCTTGCAGGAATTATTCTACCACTATCTAAATTCCATAAAGCTTTCTTTATTACTTTCTAAGTAAAACAAATAGCACAAACTTTATTTGCACCTTGTCTCAATAACATATTACAAAATATTTATACTGACATCTATAAAGCTATTCATTTTTTCTTTTACCCAGAATTGCAATCAGTTCACTTAATGTGAAACAAATGTTGGAAATATGTTAATTTTCCAAGATGACAGTGCTAAAAATGAAAACATTTGTGTTACACATTTCTTTTGTTTTCAATTTTTTTTCTAATGACAGTTATTTTCCTTCACAACCTTACACAAGTTTTATTAAATATTCTTTTTTTAAGCACCATGGTGACTCATGAGAAGAGAAAATTATAAGCAACAACAACAATAATAAAAGATATTGTAAATATATAACAAATACAAAAAGAAAAACAATACAATATATTGGTAATTTTTTTATAAGCATTGTCTTGATAACCTTGCATTAGCATGATCAGATTATTAATTACTTTTCTAGGCTTATTTATATAAGGACTGAAAAAAAGTCATTATTGTATATGATTTACTGAAAAATCAGTCATATCACTGAAGAGTGACTTAGTAAAGGCAATATTATCAAGTAATAATTATGAAATTAATATCATTAGTTGATAGGGGTTGCTTTCTACTAATCTTTAAGGAATTTTTTTTATGTTAAGATGTCTTTTATTTCACAAACAGTTTCAATAAACATTACTTTCAAGTAATGACTTTCTCAATGTTAAGCTTTAATTTCATACAGTGGAACCTTGATTCATTATTTTTTCAAGTATTGGAGAAAATGAGTGAGAGAAATTAACTCCTAACGAAGTAAAGAAAAGATTAATTTATAGTTTTGCACTTGAATATTGTTCATATACAGCCCAATTCAACCATTAGTTTTATTACCACTAAGATATTATAATTCAAAATATTCTCAACCTACTATGTATAACATCTGATTTAATTATTGTATATATATATAATTTTAAAAATTATCAAAGTTAGATATGATTTAAAAAAAAAAAGTAATCTCATCTAATTTACTATAAAAAGTATTCTACTTTACCATAAAAAAATGACTAGATAACTATATTACTTCAGAATTCTTAAAAAGTTAAAGGTGATCTATGGTCCCGAGTTGTCATATTTATTATTGAACCACTGCACTATAGTATATAATAAATTTTAATGTCAGATGCTAGACTCTTTGCATTAATCTGACATTAAAATTTACAGTGATTTTGTGCATGAGTTATAAAAATTATTTACATTATAATGTGTATATATATTGATCATTATTAATTTGCTTTGCTCAAATTAATTCATTTCTGAAAGTATTAGGTTTATTTGCAAGACTATTAAAAGAAAGTCAAAAACTTATACACACAAACTAAGAAGCAAAACAAAACCCTTTTCTAAAGGAATAATAACAAAATGAGAAAAGTCTTTGAATGAAGTTAATTATTTTAAGAACTCTTCTACTTCAAAAAAATAAAAAGATTGTTTTAATTATATAAACTAATATTTTTATATTCATTCAAACGTAAACATCGAGATTCAAATTATAAGATTAATTTTTTAATATGTGTTGCTTTTAGTTTGGATAGAGCTTATAGCAAAATAAAACTATTTTTTTATTTTTTAAAATTACATTCCTAAAACTAGAATAATGAAATATTTTTAAAACAAGAAATTATTCTGTAATATTTAAAAAAGCACTTTTTATATTGTGGTCTTTATTAAAATAATTAAAAAATATATTTTATTTTTTATCACATGAATTTAAATATTTTGTTAGAAAAACATTTTTAATAATAAAACAATGTATATTTCAAATTAATGAAAATATTTTTGAAACTAAAAAAAGTAGCTTCAGTAGCTTCAGAAGTAAATAAAAACTTAGCCCCCTCCCTCCATTTTTATTATTATTGACGTAACATAGATAATCCAAAAATTTGCAACTGCATAACTTTTTTACCTTTTAATTATACTATCCATCTAAGAACTTACTAAAATCATTACTTTAATATCACAATCATTCAACACAAATGAATTCATTGTCAAGATATATTATTACTTGACTACTTTTAATCTCTCACAGTGCCATGCTGCAGTAATTTGGTATATTCTCCAAAAAACGTAAAGAAAAGGGACTAGGTATTACATTTTAATGTAATTATTAAAAAAAATTGTTTATAATTAAACAAACACTATTTATATATGAAATTATAAATTTTATTAAACGCACATTATTATATTAAGTAATATTTACTAAGGCAGTAACCTTTAGGAATAAGCGTCTGAAAAATTCGAAGGTAGGGACCTCTACAGGTCTTAGCCACAAGCTTTCGTTTATTCCTAAAGGTTACTGCCTTAGTAAATATTATTATTTATGTATGAAAATATTGCATCAGAACCATAATTTGCTAATTGTAGCTGCAAAAAAAAAAAGGGACAACTCAATTGATGTATCTGTAAAAAAAAAAATATAGCATGCATATCTAAGATACTACTTTGGAGGCCAAAGAAAACAAATGATGATTGCAGAAAAATGATCGATGTGTAAATGACAAATCAAGTTTAGTGTATATAATAACTTTAGATGGAGTAAGACAGTTCCTATAACGTTTAATATAATATCCATGTTACAAATAAATATTGCAATGTATCTGTTGAATTGTAAATGTATAATCCAGATTATATGGTACCAGATTAATACATCATTAATTATCAGTAATCATTTATTAGATTAGAAATTATTCTTATGTCAGATATAAACTTTAAATCAGTTAAAGATTAATATATCTATTTTTTAAATTAAATACAGATACATGTAGTAATTTAACTTAGTATCTTTGCTTCCATGTATAACATGTTTGATTAAATAAAACTATGTAGTGCTATGATTTTGACAAAAAAAAAAAGCTCATCAGTTCTTGAGTCAGAAAGATGACTATTTGTAATCTCATAGCAATTATAACTGCTATATACATATATAAAAAAAAATCATTTATTTTGAAGCATCAAATATGTTGTTAATTATGTTTTTCTGATTCTTAAAAATTAAATTTATATAGATGTAATAATTTTTATATCTCTAGATACTTTGTAATAAATAATTAATACAGCAAATAGAAATATAGTGAATGTAAGCTATAAATAATTAAATTTGTTTATTCTCAATTGAATTATAATATACTTTTACAATTAATATACTTAAGGTATATAATATGATAAATATTACATTAAAATATAATGAAAACATGAAAACAAGTAGGATTATATTCTATATTTTTGTTATAGTTATTGTCAAAGCATATTATAATTAGATTATATCAAAACTTATTTATCATAAAACTTGTTCATGGTACACTGATAGTATTTGGTTTATTTCTGCAGTATAAGTATTTTTCTAATTAATTGAGCATAACCTACTTACCTTGATATTTGTTTTTAGAATAGAGGTTTTCATAAAATAGCCTTAAATCATTTGATATTATAGTAATGTTGAATTGTTTTCTTAATATTGTTTTTATAGTTGAAATTGTTTTTGTGATAAAGAATTTGATCATTATTACAGAATAACAAAACAGTTTAATATAAAAGAAAATCAGATAAGTAAAATTAATTTAGAAATATTTTATATTCTTACTTTTTTAAATCATCTTTCTATCTTCACTATTACTAGTCAAGTCACATATGAAGTTGTGCTTCTATTTTTTATTTATAATGCAGCTATAGAGGAGCATACTTAGAACTAAACATAAGTATATAAAAAAATCAGTTTATATTAAATGAATAGAACAGTTATTTGTGTGAAGTTTTGTGATGGTATATTAGATGTGATAATTTGTTGAACTTTTCCCATCATCTATCAGTAAATGTTGAATGTATAGAAAATTTTAAATTTAATTTAAACTTTTCAAATACAAACATGTTAATACTAATAACCAAATAGACAACACAGGTTAGTAATTACATAATATTTCAAGTAGTATTATTCTCCATTTTTCTTTTAGTCTTGCTGGCCTGACTTGTGACAGTATACAATTATTTGCTTAATTTTTTACCATGATGTTTGAAGATGACATGACCTCCTGAACATTTGACATACGATTTATTATTGAATACTAGTTTTTTGCATAAACAATGCATAGAATTAAATGTGTTAAATATGAATATATAAATATGTAAAACATTAAGAATTGATTAGTCACACTTGTCTGCATCTGGTTAAAATTATAACAAATTTTTGTAAATTTGGAAAAAATAATATTAAATATATGAAGACTGAATTAAATGTTAGTGGAGTCTAATTAAATAACCTGCAGCATATTGAAATTAATATTTAATTAAATTATTGCACACAATAATAGAAAAATAATAAGTTGTAACTAATAGTTAAAAAAAATTAAATGTATTACTAAATAATTTTGAGTAAAGATATATAATTATCTAAAGATTTGTGATAACAGCATTTTACTTTTAGATATATATTGAACTTTTTCCATCATCTAATTGAAGTATTAAATGGTTTGCACAAATTCAAACTTTATTTATATTTTATTAAATACACTTAACTATTAATAATAACACAGACCAGTGTGAAACAAACTTATTTTAGTTATATTATTCTCCTTTTTCAGATGATCTGGCATGATTCATGAAATCTATTATGAGAATTGGACTTGATTCTTAGATTCATGAATACTGCATTTAAAGTGATAGCTGTTACATCAAAACATAATTTGTTAGAACATAATCTTAAATTAAATATTCATGAACCTGAAGATTACCATTTCAATTTTGTGCTATTGGCCACTTGTCCGGTCATCAGCAGTTGAAGAAGAAAGCAAATTATTTCATTTGAAACATTGTGCTTCATATTAATCTGTGGGCTATTAGTAACAATTGGATTTGTATATAGAAAAGTATTTAAGAATTCAATTAGATGATGGAAATAATACAGTATATAACTATCAATAAAGATATATCTTTATATCAGTTATTAGAATTAGTATTAAGTACCTTCAAACTACTGTCGTATTCTGATTATTTGTGTGTTCATTTGTATATGAAAAACTTTCCAATAAGTATATGAAATAGTTTAGACTTGCTGTCTTCAGTGACCTTTGAAATGATGTTTTTATATTGATACTGCTGCGATCAGCTTTTACCTACTTCATTGTGTATTATTAATATCTAATACAGACACTAGCAAGAAGTCATTAAGTGAAAAATAAGCAAAATAAATAAAAGACAAATAAGCATCAGACTTTTTTTTTTTTATGAAGGATGGGTAAAGCCAGGAGATGAAACTTAGTACAGATTTTAGCTTATGATTGGAGTTATAATCAATAGATAAAACATTATATCTAGGTATTAAACCTTGGTCTATACTCTCTAGTTATGAGCCCACAAAGTAATATAAAAAAGGCACTTCAAAAATTGACCTTGTGACTTTTGGTGAAGGTTTATCACTCAATACAGTCTTAAGAGCAATATTTCACTCTATTTACTTTAGTCTAAGGACATCTGTTGTAAGTTTGGATGGTTAATAACACTGGATGGTAGCACACCCAAATTCCTCTGAAAATATTTCTGGGTATTTACCTTTATCACTGAAGCAAGTTGAATTTGAACCTATATGTTTAGCAACAACCTTAATTTTTTTGAAAATACTATAAAATTTTGCTCTGAAGATAATTTTCTTGTGTAGTTATATAACCAGCAACTATTTATTTGCTTAGTTTTATGCTAACTTGGCACCAATACTTATCTAGAAAAGAAGTATGTATCAATAATATTATATAGATTTTGTGTTTTCTTTTAGAAAAATTAGCAGAGGGAGTTTTCCTGGAAAGTAGAACTTGCTACAATAAATTTTAGATACTAGATGAAAAGGAATGTGTAGTAATTGGTGTTTTTCATTTTTTACACTATATTTGGAAATGGAACTGCTTTTTTTGTGGATATTGAAGAATTTTTAAATAAACTCATTTCTCAATATTAATCAGTAACTGAATATTGAATATATTTACATTAAAGAATAGAAGAAATTGTAAGTCTAATTTAGATAATAAAGAAAAATACGTTAAAGTAAGATGCAACTTTCATCTATGCTGGAGAGGTATTATATGAATGCTTTTTTATTGACAAATTTATTTTAGAAATAGTGGGATTGATTAGAATACCCTTATGAATCTGTATGCTTTCCATTTTAATTCCTAAAATATTTGTGCAAAACTATAATTTTTTTTAAATATTATCATCATAACATAGACTCTAGTCAGAGGTGTTTTTGATTTAATATTTTTTAAAATTTATCAATATCCTCCGTCTATAGACACCATTTTTTTATATTTTGATTGTATCTTTTAATTAAATTCTGATATTTGAAAGCTTTAATCATGGCAAAATCTTATAGTATCCTTTTTTTTTTTTTAAATATATAAACACAGTACCATATTGCATTTCAAGCTCATTGATCCTCTTTATGACGTCTCTTACTTATTTAGATAAGTTTTACTGAGTAATAAACATTTTTAAATTAAATTTTTTATTTTAATTACTCACATTCAAATTTTTATATGTAGTTGTTTGTAATAGTCTTAGTGTCAGTACAAAACAGATGGGAAAATGAAGGTTCTACAAATCATTACTTCTTTTATCTGTTTAGAAATATTAATATCATTGTTATTTTTTCTGCTCATTTTATCAATTTCTTGTATGTATTTTAAGAATGCTTTTTTTATTTGTTTTTAAAAGATTTTTCCTGTGTAGCTTGGCGCAACTATAGAGCAGTGGGCTCAATTAGAGGTTCCCAGTTCATTTTGCCTCTGAGTGAATGGAATTAGGTGCTTAAATCTCACATAGCTTTCTAAGCAATTAATTATAAGTTTATATATCTTTATTTTATATGGGAGGGGGAGGGTTAAATATTTATGATGAGTTTATCAAATTCTGGAACTTGTCCTTATTTTAGTTTAAAAACACAGGATTGATAATATCAATTAGCATTATTTATGCCATCATACAATAATAGTAATAATAAAAAAGTATTATCTGTGTTTGTTTTTCGTCTCTTTATACTCTATGTGTACTTCTATTATGTTAATAAGAAAAATGGCCAAAAAAAAAGTTTTTGCTATACAGAAGGGTAATAGTATCTGAATGCTTATTTGGGGAATAATTCATGTGCATTTAATAAATGTGGCATTTGGAATTTATACAATTTCATGTAAAAGTCATTGGGTATCAATTATATCTATCTCAGATATTGAAGATTCTGTTATTTTCTGAATCATAGATTGTGATGTTAAGGGAAAAAAATGTTGTTTGTTGCATAAGAGTTTTATGTGAATTTAAGGTCATATTAGACCCTTATGTTTCATTGTTTGTTGTTTAGAAATTGGTAATTATGTATCATTGACAAGGTACGATATGATGTAAGTTGTCTCTTTTAATTGAATTCATGAGTTTCTTTGGCGCTTCTTCTATTGGAAGCTCTGTTTATATACTACGCTTTTGGAGTCAAGAGATGTATGGTAATTATGCAATGCCTTAGTTTTATTTTAAATTCTATTTAGTCCTATGAATTTTACATAAAATGTTTCTGTATGACTTTTATTACATTATACATATATCCTGTTTTGTTTTTTTAAAACGTTACATTTTTAAAAAAATATATTGCATATATAATGATGTTTTTTCTTTTATTTGTATATATTTTTGTATATATATATCGTTCATTGCTTTTGAAAAAACAGTTATTGATTTTAACTTTTGAAGAAATAAATTATTTCAATTAATATCATAGTGCTAATGGATTTTTTTTTGTTTTGTTTTTGTTTTTAAAATAAATGGTGTTTTTGAATAGCTATTGTAGCATCTTTTCTATGGCTTTATTTACTCTATTGAAAAACTTAATAAATAAATGTTCTTTTGTATGCAATTAATAAAAAAACTTATTTTTTATTCTACTTGAAATCAAATACAATAATTTAATATAAGCATTTGTTAATCATAAAAAATAACTTTTTTTTATTATATTTCAGACGATTGTAATTTGCTGTATGTATGTATATATATATATATTACTTAGAAGTTTATATCATTAATGCCCTGACTTGTATAATGGTTTACTAGTGCGACTGACTCTAAAGCTTAAGATCCATGAGTCGTAGCTCTGGTTCAGTCAGTTACGTTACTCCAACTCTTTACCATTGTAATATTTCTTTATTTATTTAATGACTAGTGGAGTCATCAAACGGAATAATCATCAACATCATTACAGAAATAAAATGATTAGTTGCTACGAGGTCTTAAGTCTCCAGCATCAGAAATAACAGGTTGAGTTCTTATTCAGGATTCTTCAGCTCTCTAGTTTGTTTTTCAATCACTGCACAAGGCATTATTATCATTTCTGACTGGAACATCACTGAAGTGACAGTAAACGTTAATGCGATAAGCTTAATATATGAGTTGCAGGGTTACATTTGTAAGAATTGGGTCGACTGTATTTTACCAGCTGGTTGATGCTCCACAAAAATCTTGGATGTATATGTATGCGACAGAGTTTTTCTTTTTAAGTTTTAACTCAAGTTCATTCAATGTTCTTTTAATATCTTTGCTTTAATGTATTTACTTTAATTTTTCTATTTTTCTTCTGGGATATGGAAATGTGCTTATGTATGTATAATAAATATGTAAGTGTGAATAATAGCAATAAACGTATTATAATTGCTTAGGAGATCGTGTTATGATTGATCATCTTTATGGAAGATTGACCAATTTTTCTATTCAGTTGATCCGTGCCAAGTTTTTTTAACATACACACGCGCGCACACACAGATATATATATGGCAATTGATGACAATAATATATTTTTATATTGTTAAATAATTTTAAGTAATTAATTAAAACAATATGTTTAGCAAGAATTAAAATAAAACTAATAAAAAATCTTAATTGGTGTTTGAATTCTCTGAAAATTAATATTTTCTACTTTCTAATTAATATTGTAAGTTTCAATTTTGATATTGTTAATATCTCTATTAGAAAAATGCATTCTATTATATTACAAAGGAGACATAGAATTTAATATATTTACAATATCAAAATGAATAAGAATAAAGTAAAACTATGTGAAATAAGCATATGCATCATATTGTAAAACTGAAGGATTATAGGGAAAAAGTAATATAATGCACTTGAGTTGATTTAGGTATGCCAATAAAATTTCTTATGGTAATATTTAGTTGTGGACCAGAAGTTTTATGGGAACATTTTATCTTCAAACAAAAGCAGTTATTCAGCTAATAAAGTGTGATTTTATTGTCTTTGGATTATGAAAGTGCTTTGTTTAGTCAACAGCTTTCAGTTTTAAAAAACACATTAATTTTGATTAGCTATCCTGTTCACCAAATCTCCTCTCATATGGCTTCATAAAGAAATAATGGAAGTTCTCAACATTAATAGTATGGCATTGTTTTAAATGTGTAGCAGTGTTATGTATAGCAATGCTAACTTAGAGAGTAACTATTTTGAAAGTAATATTTTTTTATTTGAAAAATAGAATGTTATAGCCATAGTCTTGTTTGCATATGTATCTCAGATATTGCTTAAATAACTATACCTATGTAAAATTTATTTTTATTCAACTAAATGATGTAAGGGGTCATTGTATCTTTTAATGTCTTGGTGATAAAGCAGTTTGACTTTATGAATGGTGAACTACTGCTACGATTTTATGTTACTGTTTCATGATAGTACTATATTGCAGAGAATTTAAAATACAAACATGACTTATGTAACAAGAAGGTCTGAGGAAAGACTATGGTATTTTTGTGTATTAAGTTATTTCGCCTCAAGATGTACAAATTGTATAAGCATAGGTAAAATATCTGGGTTCTTTATGTGTAATTACCAGTACTAATGTATCAGCTGAAATGTTGATATAATAATACATTTTATTGCACATGTGTAAACATCATTAATATATTTTTTATATATGTTGCATGTGATAGTCTTCGCTCTTAATGCGTATATAAACACATATAAATCCATTGTACTTTTACAGAAAAGGCCAATACTATGTTATAATCATGATCTTTTGATAATTCAATAAGTAATTTAAAAATGTATTTTTGATGTGAGACTAGATTAATATTTCTCTAACTTTTTAATTTTGTTGATCCAAGTTATGCTGATTCAGTACACAAGAATTGACATAAAAGTATTCATATAATGCTTTAATGCTCTTAAGCATGCAAATATACTTAAATTAAAAGCTTTTAAAAATATTTCATGAATATATTTCCATTTTATATTAATAATCATTTTGTTTATTTTTGCATTTAAAATATGAATAATTTTAATGATAAGATTTATTTTTATTTAATTTTTAAAATTTATGTTTAAAGTGTATTAATTTTTATATATGTAATTTTTAAAAAAACAGGCAGAACTCTCTATATATATTGCCACACACAACAAGCTAAAGAAATCAATGGATGCCAGAAGGCTTGTGCATAAAATCCCTATCTAGTGCCTACTCATCCAATATCCCCAGACTAGTTTCTGGCTTATGGCCTTCATCAGTGAGGAGCCTTGGATCTGAGAGCACTGCATCTAGATCTTAGGATCTAATGCAACCCTCCAGCAACCACCTTTTATCTCCATTTAATTACAAAATTATGAGTCTTAAATTGAAAACACCTTAATGTTTTCAATCCAAGCCCATTAGCTTATATAGTCATAAAAGATGGTTGCTGGAGGGTTGCATTATTAATTGTCCTATCATTCATTTTTAAACTAATATTTATTATATCATGGTTTGTCAAGTAATTGTATAATGTATATTTTGTAACAATTATATTCTTCTTTTCTTTTCTAGCATTATTCATTGAAGCTTGAATAATCGATGATTATCAGATAGCAATGCAGTTTGCTTCCCATTACCAAGCTGGTTTCTTATTAATGTACCTTTCAATAAATAATGCTAAATACTAATGTTTTCTGAAAGAATTAAGTAATGTTGTGTTAGTAGTATATTTCATATTTATTTATTAGATTACAACAACATCAACCACATTATATAGTATATTACTTTAGTAAGAAATTACAAGGGTCTTGTGATATAGAGGAGTAGAGCTGATGTTTTTATAGATAGATTTTACATTTGAAGTAAAGTTAGTATGCTTTTGAGATAGCTGGTAATAGTCAATATAGTTAACAATTCAGAATGAGATAGCTTGTAATAGTTAATATAGTTAACAATTCAGAAGTAGTTGTTAAATAAATATCTAGCTATTTTTGCTTAAATATTCTTTTTATTAGAAAGGAATGGCTATAGAACTTCTAATCAGATAGCTCCTTAACTGTTGATTTTTTTTATCATATAATGCCATTGAACATGACATTGCTGATTATTAGAAATGATTAAGTTTGTGATGTGGATTTTAAAATTGAAATGCTAGAATAATTTGTATTAATAATGGGGTTAGCATTACTTACTTTACCCATCTTCAATCAGAAAACTTAATATATGTACAAATATCCCAGAGACTGTTGATTTTTTAAAAATATAAAGACTTTTGAGAATAATAATTGGTAAATCCTTATTTTAAAATCTGCATTATTCGTAAAGACCTCATAGGATTGTCTAACACATTCACTTCCTGCTCTTACAATGAAGAGCTCAAGACCAATTAAAAATTGGATATCTATTCAATTATTTCTAAGAAAACTAAGGAATTAGTAGATTTATGACTAATTTATTTTTTATTGATTGCTAGATGGATATTTGTCTTTTTTAAAATTAAATAGAGGAAAAAAAAACTATTAAAGCTTTTGTCACTGATATTTGATTAGCAGGGTTAATAATATCTTCTTCTTTTTTTGAGGATGAATGCATGGATTTTTGACAATGTAGTAGTCTGTTTCAAATTGATTTATCATCTTATGACTTGAAAAAAGGAGAAGCTCTGGGGAAAATTCTTGTTATTGTACTGAAACATCAGCTATTTAGCTATTATATTTTTACTACATGGAAGCTCCTGGTAATAATACTACAAATTCATTGTTTATTCTTGACAACATTAGAATTAATATATATGAAATGTTTGTGTTTGATGTTGAATTGTTATAGTTGAACAACCAAAAACACATAATCTTCAGAATCTTCTAGAGTTTTCAAATGATGGTAGTTGTTTTGTTTGTTGTCTATTTTTACAAATAATGCTTAAAACTTTTAGGAAGTTATTAGACATCAAAATAAACTTTTAGGAAGTTTACAAAAGCTGCAGATGAAAACGAAAAAAAAAAAATAGAATAAACTAAAATAATGTAATCTTTTATAATATTTTATAAGAGATGAAAATACAAATTAATTCATTGAAATCAATATTAATAGTATTGGATTAATAAAATAACTACAAATGTATTAGATTATAGATGAAATCATTTGGTAAATATAAGTTAATATGGAAAAAAAAATAGGCCTATGTTTTAGAAAAGGAATATCTTTGATAAATATTGACCAATATTTCAACATTGATTTGAGAATTGGATACTCAATAAAATGTAATACAGATGCTTCATACTAGATTGTAAATTTTGGAGATATCTGTATGTAGAAATAAGGGGAATCTTAAATCTTGTGTCTGATGGAGATGATAAGAAATGAACAATTGTAATATTAAATTGGATCTCAAGAGATTATAAAAGAGATGGAAAAAGATGACAAATAATGTAATTAGTAAAATAAAGAAGTTTGTGTAAATGCTGAAGAGAAGCTATGGGTAGAAAAATTGTATTATATTTAAAAAGACCTCCATTTTTAGTGTATTAATATCATGATTTATATGTATGTGTGTGTGGCAGTAAAAATAATATATTTATTTTAGTGTTGTCAGTCGTAATGTTGAGTAATCAGTCTATTTCCCCAAACTGCTTTTACATGTGCTCTTCTCAGTAAGGACTCAAATCAATGCTGGAACCAATTCATTTATGTATCCAATGATCACCTCTAACTTTTTTATATTATCATGAAAAAAGTTTGAAATTAATAAAACCTTAATTGTATTTATATATATTTGGATTATTTCCATCACTAATATTAAGTATTGAATGTCTTTAGAAAAATTTAACTTTATTTAAATTTCCCATTTACATTCAACTGTTACTTATAGATACAAGTTAGTAAATGCATAATGTTTTGAGTGATATTATTCTCATCTCTTCTTTGGGTGATGCTGGCCTGATCAGTGACAGTACTAGCATGGGAATCAAATCTGGACTCTTAGATTCTTGAATATTGAAATTTTACCCGCGTTGTCGAAAACCATCTTTTAAGAAATTTTACAAAAAAACAAAAACTTTAGAAGTGAAAGAAGAAAGAAGGATAAAAGCTCACAAAAAAAATAGAAAGTTTTCTTTTAAATCTTTTTTTCTGTTAAACCCATTTGAAACAAAAGCTCCGCTTCTCCATTCAAAAAAGAAAAAAAAATATACATGACCTACCTGAGTTACAGTTGTTGGTGTAATGGAAAGGTTTTTTCTTTTTCTGTTCATCTTTTTTGAGTGTTTTTCTCTTGGGTTTGAATGGTTTTGTGGTCAAAAAAAAGATAAGAATCTAGTTTGGGGAAAATATATATTTTGAATGTGGGATTGTTTTTAATATAAATATTAAAATTTGTTCAAAAAAGATTCAAGTTGGGGGAAATATATATATGAAATCGGGGGGGTAAATTGTTATTTCATGAAATCATATTAATATAAAAATATTAAAAATTGTAAAAAAAAAGAAAAAAAAAAAATAAAGTAATTTTATTGGTGGGGTGTGTGTGTTGATTCATTGGGTATATTTTTTTGAAGAGTGGTGTTTGAGATTTGAAAATTGTTGAAAATATAATTAAATATTTAAATAATGTGTGATGTGTGGGATGGGGGGGAAATTATTATTGTAATAGAATTCAAAATAAAGTCTTATGAAGAAAAATGAATTCAGTTTGTGAAAAATATTTAATTATTGGAATATCATGGGGGTAATTTTATTCTATAATAATATAAATAATAAAAGTATCTAAAGTATATAAAATATAAATTTCATAAATGTAAAAGTAAATTTAAGTTATGATGTAAAATATTCTAATTATTGGTATCATGGGGTGAGTGGTTAAATTTGATTATTACATAAATATAGAAAGTATGTATAAAATGAAAAAAATTATCACAATAAATGTATAAAAAGAAAAAAATAAAATAAATAAAGATTAAAGAATTATTTATATTAGTGGGGTGATGATGTGAATGTTGAATACTTAGTATGGGGTATAAAATAAAATAAAAAGTTTTAAGTAATTTTGTCAAATAATTGTTTTTATATTTTTTCGGTTGTAAAATCTAGAAAGATAAAAAAAATTAAAAATTTAATAATGTATTTTAAAATTTATAAAAATTAATTTTCATACAGAAAAAATTTTAGATACAAAAATAGAAAAATGGGAGAAGAAAAAAAAATGTTGTTTGTATGTAAATTGTAAATTTTTAATAAACAAGGGTTTGTTCAAAGGGTTGTTAAAGGACCACATTGGCAGAATGGTTTAGTTGGTTAGTGCATTATTTTAAAATTCAATATTCAAGAATCTAAGAGTCCAAGTTCGATTCCCATGATAGTATTGTCATATAGGCCAGTCAACACTAAGAAATGAGGAGAATCTCAAAACAGTTTGTTTATACTAACCTGGGTGCTATTATTAGCAATTGAATGTAATTGAAAAATTTAATTGAAGTTAAATTGAAAAAAAAAAATTCAGTAATTAATATTGAATGATGGAAATAGTCCAAAATATCAATTTAACTAAAATACCATCATCATAAATCTTAAGGAAAACAATAACACCATAAGGTTTTGAACAAGGCCTGATGCCATGTCAGTAATTATGCACACTACATGTTATAGTAATATCGGTTCTTTCATAATTATGGCATCTCAAGAGTCTTAGCTTCGTGCTTATTATAATAAAAGGTACTTCGGTGTTTAATACTATATTATCATTATCATCAGCATTCCATCTCCAACAAAATAAAAAAACAAAACAAACAAAACGTAATTTACTAAAAATAGTTTGAGATGATAATACAAACCAATCTTTATCTTACAAATGCAAGTTTAATAACTTTATTGAAATATTTGATTGTATTTTGTGTGTGTGTATATATATATATATACACACACACACTTATACAAAGTCATATTGCCATAAATATTTTTAGACTTTTTTTATAAATGTTTATAAATATGCAAATTTATATTGTTCTTCAGAATGTTATCTATAAAGATTACTTTAAGTTTGAATTGACTGCTTTTTCTTTAACTGATATAATTTAAAACTGAATTGATCTTTTAAGCTTTCTTCATATTCTGTAGATGTAACTTGGTCAGCAATTAATCTTGCTTAAGATATAACACTTGTAATCTGTTATACATATACCCGAGAGGGATTTATAAAGCTCTTTTTATATTTCAGTTTTTTTTTGCATGTAATAAATATATATGTATATGTCATCCTATGTCTATTTATTATTATCATGTATAATAAATAGATGTTTGTGGCTGTTTTACTGATGCTGTTATATTGTTATTATTATTATTTTACTTGTAAAAACTATAAAAATGTGTCAACGTTTTTGATTTAGTATACAAGAAGTTAGCAACTACAAATACCTTGAATAGATTATTAATACAGATGAAAACATGTCAGTTAAAATTAATCACAGAATTAAAATAGGATACATTTCTTTTGGTAAAAATAACTTAATTTTGTTGAAATAGCTTATGTATTTGAAACGGAAGATTTTTAATATATGTCTTCAGTTTTACATATGTATCTGATACTTGGACACTTAACTGAAAAGTAATATAGAGACTTCTGATCACTCAAATGTATGTTGAGAATAACAAGTAAGGATCAAAATAAATACAGAAGTAAAAGAATAAACAATAATATCATTGAAAGAATTAACAATTTAAAGTGGACTTGTGCTGAAAATTTTGCCATAAGAAATGATATTACATGAATGGTTCAAATTTATCCTAAGAGATTGTATAAGGTCTTTAAAGAGATCAAGTGTAATATTGATGAGTAAAATAAGGAACTTTGCTGAAGTGATGTGAGAAGATAATCTATGGATCTGAAAAAGCTGGACCTTCATTCTCTGTTAGTAATGGTTGAAAATTCTGAGAATGATGATGCAGTTCTGTGACAAGTTTATTTAATTATAGATTTAAAATTTTTACAATAGTTTTTAACATTAAATTTCTTTTATAAAATAATTTGGAATCATGATTTATTAGAAGCATACGTATATATAATGAAAACAGTCACTAAATTTACAATATATAATGTTCAAAAATCTAAAGTTGGTTCTTTTTTATTCTAAGAAATTTGACACACTTCCTCTAGTCATCCATCGTTTTCTTACCATATTGTCAGATGATTGACAGGAGTGTTTCATTTATTAGAATAACATTGTTCTTTGGATGATCTATTTAAATTTATATATATACTCATTATTATCTGATAGTGTTTAATAAATATAGCTATTATGATGAAATTCAAAAAAGATTATTACAAATATGTGAACTATAAGTCAGCCACATATACATCAAATTATATTATAGTAATATTGATATGCTTTTTTTTCCTGATGTTTTCAGTAACTTCTTTTCCTGCAGTCCTTATTGAATTTTATATTAACCTGCATCCTCTTACTTTTTTTCTCCATATGTCATAGCATCGGCCGGGAGGCAAACCCATAACCATCTGCAATCAACTACTTGCTTGCAAGGCAGCTGCGCTGACCTCTCGGCTAACAATGCTTGACTGCATCCTCTTACTTAAGTAATCAATGTCACATTTTTTAAATATTTCCCATTAATATATTTTTAAGAAACTTGTTATTTTTGTTACATATTTTTCAGATTCAATACTGCTAGATTTATCAAGCTTAAAAATGTATCATTGTTATTGTATTTTGGAATATTATGTATTTCTCGTTTTTATATATTATATTTCACAGACTAACATCTTTATATTATACCACTTTGACATACTGAACCAAATTGAAATCTACATTCACCTCATCATCAACTGTCATCTTCATTTGTTTTAGCATTTAAAACAATTTTTAATAAAATGTAACAAAGTGGTTTAATACTCAGGGGTTCCCATAATAATAAACCACCCAAGTGCAGATAGATTTTTGATCCTATTTTTAGTTTCAAAGTTATAAAGAGCATTCAAAACATTTATGAACATTTTATTTATTAATTGGCAAGAATAATTCAATTATCAGCACCTGCTTTATTACTTTTTCCAAATACCACTTAAAAAGTGAAATATCAGTATTTATTTCAAATCTCATATTTTTTACTACCAGAAATAATATTTCCATTCAGACTTTCAGATATATTGAAATATTGATCAAATCAATAAGAGCAGTATAGATAAATCATCATCTTTTTTGTGTATGTGTTTTCCTGACAACAAAAATCATTTATTATATAACCAGACTTTGGTTATGTCAACGACTTTGTCACTAAATAGGTTGAAGTGTTAGAGGTATACTATGATCCATGGATGTTAAGCTCCACAGTCTGCCTTTTTATCATTGTGTCAAACCATGTTTGAGCAAAGTTATCATTAGTATTGCAATCATTATCCAATGAATCAGTCACTGTTTTTTTGATGTATTCCCAAAATACATTCTGCCATAATTTCTTGTCTCCATCATATAAGCAGCTTGAAAATCCAATAGGTATTTTAATGTTTAATTGCTATTTAAACTCAGCATAAGTAGCAGTGATTCCAAAAAGGATGAACATTTTTTAATACAATTTCTAAGGAAAGATCTGTTTTTAAACTATTATAATTTAAAAATAAATAAAAACTTATAAATAAAATTTTTATAAGGAAGTAATAAATAATTATAATACAAATAGGGTGAACATTTTTTGAGGATTCATGCCTCATAATCATAGCCTTCTTAAAAATATATAATAAAATGTATGCAAAGATATTTAAAATAGTGCATGTTATGTAGACCGTTTCTTCAAAATATCAAAGCAAGTGTCTTTTCTATTTATAGCATTAATATTTCCATTAATATAGAATGCTTCTTTTATTTTTCTCTTATGAACATTAGATTCTGTGCATAAAATTAAAGGATTAGCAGGTATAAAATTGTGTCCAGATTTCATGGTTTGCTCCAAAAATGAAAAACACTCCACTTATGAATACATCTACTATGGCTACAATGGATGTGAAAAAAATATGTGGATGCTTAATAGAAAAGTATCCATCCAAATAGTGCCTGAAGAACTTTTGTGAACAAATTGCCCTATTAAATGAGTTAAATTTATTTTTGCTTTCCTTTCTTAGCTTGATTTGCACATTTTTACATTCATTGAAAACAAATGGTATACTATGAAAGCTGGATGGCCAATGGGATTATCTGTCAGTGGCATTTTATCGAGTGTCTACTTAAATAAATTTGAGAATTCTATAATACCAAAATATTATAATACTATCCAACGCTTTACATATACACCTGGGTCTCGTTTTATGTGGCAGATAGGTTCCTCAGAAAATGTGCACAAAAGAAATTGCACAAAAATAGACTTAACTTACCTTGAAAAATGGGGGATACATACTGTAATTTTCCAAAAAATCACATAAAAGCAAAGCAACAACATAAAATTATTTTAAAATTCGCATAAAAAAAAAAAGAAAAAGAAAAAATATGACTAATAAAAAATTTCAAATTTGAAAAAAAAATGATACAAGACAAACTTTTTTTACTTTTTTTATTAACTACAGTATTTAATTTTACTCAAAACTATATATTTTTATGCATAATTTACATTTTTTCATACATGTATGGTATTTTAATCATTATTGCTATTTGGGACATCGGAGTCGTCATGATGTGATGTGAGGTACTGTAGCTTCTCCTTAAATGAAGTCAAGAGGAAATACAACTAAAATGTTTTCTAATCGCTGATGATCCTTCCCATTTTGCTAAGCGATCTAAAATTGATATTTTTGGTTCCAAAGAAATTCCTTTTCTTGGGTCTTTTTTCCTCTCCATTAGGGTAAACTAAAAGTTTAAAATAAAAATAAGAACTTAGACTTACGATAATAAAAAGACACTGACTCACCACTGTTGGGCAAAATTTAATTAAAACTAACAATTAAAAATTAAATTCTTATTTTTGTCTTTAATTTTTTAATTTTCAATTCTGTTTAAAAATCAAATTTCATCATTTCACATCACATTAATCATGTTGTGTAATTTTTAAATTGTTAATTACAATTAAAAATCAGATTTTAATTGTCAAATTTAATTGTGGCCACTGCTGTTACTCACCTTTTAAAAATAAACTTGCGGACACTAAATGATTAATTGATTAGGTACTCTTTTTATAAAAAGCAAAAATAGGATGTGATTTAAAATGCAAAAACAACAACATACATAATATTTTTCATTTATAATGTTTAAGCAGATTTACATTATAGTTTTGTAAAATTTATTACTTGCGGACACTAAATGATTATTTGATTACGTACTCATTTTTAAAAAGCAAAAATAGAATGTGATTTATAATGCAAAAACAACAACATACATAGTGTAGGCATCTTTAATGTTTGAACAGATTTACATTATAATCTTGTAAAATTTAATGTGTGTATATAAAATGGGGAAATCCTGATTTTAAGTGAATTCTGAACTTCTTTATTGCATAAAATCTATTACAGTACTATTATAAAGCACTGAAAATATTGAAATTATTAGATGGAAGTCGAACTCCGATAATGCGCTATTATTTTAAATATAACGTGAGTGCGCAAAATTTATAATATTTAAAGTAATAGTGCATTATCGGAGCTCGACTTCTGATCTAATAATTTTTATCGCATAAAAGAAAACCACATACAAAGATATTAAGAAGAAACATGAATTGCATAACTTCAAAATTGCATTAAATAAATCCGCATAAAATAGACCCGGGTGTATTCATTATGTAGATGATATATTTATTATTGCTTCTATTGATAATATTTTAAACATACAACAAGAACTTCTAAATTTATCTAATCTATCACTTAGCATGGTATATGAAAATAACAACAAAGAAATCAAATATCTTGACCTTTTATTATCAAGAAAGAAATAATGAAATGATAGATTACAAAATGATAATTAAACCTTTTGAAATTAGAAGCTGTATTCACCCTAAATCTAACTCACCTGCATAGCACAAATTTGCTGATTTAAAATATTTTATTTAGAAATTTGCATCTCTGCAAATATGAAGCAGATAGGAAAGAAAATATAAATAACTTCATTAAAGATTTAATGGCAGCAGGTTTTAAATTTAAATCTATTAAAAATAAAATTACAAAATTCCATAATAAAATAAACAATATTGTACCACACATTGATCTTCCTAGAATTACTATTCCTTATATTTCCAAAATATCTAATAAACTAACTAAAGCATTAATCAATAAATTTAAAATAGGATTCAAAACTCCACCTAATTTTAACAGATTGATCAACAATTCAAAAGATCATATTGATTGATCATTCAGCCCACATGTCATGTATTCCATATCATGTCCTCAAGAAGGATGCCAAGCTGTTTATTATGGTGAAACCTAAACTACTATCAATACTAGACTTGCTCAACACCTATATACTTATAATAGAGCTTAGAAGAACAACGCTATATCTTCTGTATTTTTGGAGCATACCATGAAATCTGGACACAATTTTACATCTGCTAATCCTTTTATTTTATATAAAGAATCTAATGATCATAAGAGAAAAATAAAAGAAGCATTCTATATTAATGGAAATATTAATGCTATAAATAGAAAAGATACTTGCTTTGATATATCTAAGAAATGGTCCATGTAACACATACTATTTTAAATATCTTTGCATATATTTTATTATATATTTTTAAGAAGGCTATGATTATGAGGCATGGATCTGGAAAACGTTCAGCCTATTTGTATTATAATTATTTATTACTTCTTTATTAAAATTTTATTTATAAGTTTTTATTTATATATAACAGGAAGTAAACTGTTTTATTATAATTTAAATTTTAAATAGTAATGACTTCTTTTTGTTTCTGACTTTTATCTATAACATAACACATGACACCTTTGTTTTGATTGAGGACACATTTCAGCTTTTTTCTGACAATGTTTTGCATCTAAACAAAATATAGTTTGAAGATTCAGCGAATTTGTAGAGACAAATTTTGTGTGTACATTATTATTCCTATCAATTATGTCCTTTAAATTTACAGAGAAGACAACATTGGCCTTTTATTGGCTTTCTTTCTCAGATCTTTCAGAATCTAATATTAAAATAAAAGTAATGATAAAGTAGTCAGGTATCATTATTGCCTCAAACAAGTTAATATTTATATTTGGTGCAGAAACAAATATATGTAAAGTTTTTACTAGATGTTTGCCTCATAATATATATTTTAAATAATTTTAATAGAAATAAAAAATAATAAAAATTTAAAAATAAAGTTACATTATTCTTCCCTCATATTAAAATCTCTAGAGAATTCTTTTAATCTTTAATTTAAATTTTTAAAAATTTCTTTTTGAATTTGAGAAAGCTGTTAATTTAATAATTTTATTTATTTAATTATTTATTACTTACTTTTAAATTTATGCTGCGCTGTAAATTTTTTATGATCAACATTTATTTTATTATTGTATAATTATATGCATTTAACTTTCACTAATTCTAAGTATTCTGTATTATTTTGCAATTATTTGGGCTCATAAATATATATTCTATTGATTTTCATTATTGTTTGTTCTTCACATTTCTTCCAAATTTTATTATTTTCCTCTTTCATTTTGTCTTTGAATGTTTTTTATCCTTGAATATTTATCTATTTGACATCTTTTTTCATTAAATGTTTTATTATCTTTACTTTGTTGTCTCCCCCCCCCCTCATCTTTTTTTTTTCTGGTTTAATTTCTGGACTATAATTATATTTTTTACCTTTTGAATGTTTAATTCATTATATTCTATTTGAACTATAATTATATTTTTTATCATTTGAATATTTAATTCATTATATTCTATTTAAATATTTATTAATTGAAGTTTGGATCTCACATTTTACTGTTCATCATCATCATCTTCATGAACCATTATCAATCCACTGCAGGATGAAAGTGTCTCCAACTTCAATTTTTAGCTTCTCTTCTCCACATCACCCTTGCACACTTTCTTATTTCATCCATACATCTCACATGTGATCTTTTTCTGGGTCTTTTACAATCTCTGGAATCCAGTTTAAGATTTCAATTGTCCATCTATTATCATCTCTTCTAGCAATATGTACAGCCCAACTACACTTCAGTCTTTTAATTTTTTCAATGAGGTCATTAATACCTGCTTGTTCTCTTACCCATATATTGCATTTTTGATCTCTTCTTGTTACTCCCAACATGCATTTCTCCATACTTCTTTGAGTGATCTGAAATCTCTATTGCTCTTCTATTATGTGTCCAAGTCTCAGATCCATTTACTGTTATTAGGATTTATTTGCATAGAATATTACAATGATACCATATTATCCATTGTATTTAGTTTCAGGCTCTTCCATAGACTTTAATAACCAAGTATAATGATGTTAGTGTGTGTGTGTATATATATATATATTTAACACGTATAAGCACTTACCTATGATACAGTTTAAATTTAAAAATATTCACATTAACCATCAGCAAAAGCAATTATTAAAATAAAATAAAATAATGCATTTATAAAAAGTGATCATATGATCGATTGAGTGCTCAAGATGAAGAAATGACTTATTGAGAAATAATTCATAGTGGCACCTTTACAGGTGTGTATGTGTGTGAAATTTATGACTTCTTTTTTGTTTCATATTTTTTAAACTCATAATTTAATGAATAATGGGCGAGAGTGTAAAAAAAAAAGGCGTTGGAGGTGGGTTGTTGTTAAACACCTACTAAATCATATTATAATTGGTAGATTTTTCAATGTTGTTCTTGAAATAAATTAAGCAGGTAAACTGTGTTTTTTTTCTTCTGATTTTAAAAGACTTGTTTGATCTTGTAAATTAATGATATTGAGTTACATTAATCTTCTTTTCATTTATCTTCAGGCGAAACCTTTTTCTCATTCATAATAATTCTTTTTAGCATGGTTTCCATACGTTTTGAAACTTTAGAATATGGATGGAATTAGTGTCATTCTTAAGTGAAAAATTTCTCATCTTCAATTTCTCTTCACTTTTTTTTCCCCATTGCAGGTTATAGAGATAATTTAAAGATATCTGGAAGAAAAATTCTTTTCAACTTTCTTTGTATAATTATATTGTTGTTTTTTTCTGCCACTTTTTTGATATTATTGCTTTGAGTTATTTGCACAGAAGTTGCTTTTTCTTTATTAGCATAATGTAATTTTACTTATTTTTATTACTGGAAGTTTTTATGCTTTAAGAGAGTTTAACATCTTTATATATATATATATTAGATAAAGTCATTAAGTAATTTTTAAATTCAAAGATTGTTGTTGCTGATTTTGAATGGTGAAAAATTATGAAATGTGATATTGTAAAAGAAAACTATAATATATATGATATTTAATTATATATGTGTGTGTAATTAACCTATTTATTTATTATTATACTGAATATTTACTATAGTAAATAGAGAGATTCGAACTTAGGATTTTCATTCTACATTCATCCTCCACTCCATTTCAAACACCTGGTATTCATGAGCATATACATGTGAAAAAGATAAATGATTCCCAATATACATATTTCATGCAGAAGCAGCACTCATCAGTTGGACAGATCATAATCTCCCATACATATATACAATCAGTGCTCAACTTATATTAAGATAGCAATTCTTTAAATTTTAATGAACAGGCTTCAATTTTCTCATTCTTTTAATGACTCATTTAATTAAAAAATTATGTATATGAAAAAAAAAAATGTAAATAGTCTTTCTTTTTATTTTAACAGTATATTTTTAACATTTTATCTTATAAAAATGAAGCTGAAATAATAATACAGCTTTTAGCTTTACAAAAATTGGGTCATTAATATAAAGTAAATTTCTGATTTTAATAATAAATCATTACATAGTTCCCAATTTTTATCTATTCATATGTTTAGCCATGAAATGTGTTAAATGTATCTATTATGAATACATAAATGAAAAAGTTTTATTTATTCATCTACTGAAGAAATACTATCATTTTAAATAATTTGTGAATTCTCTTATTGACTTTATATCAACAGTCGCAATCTTTTAGATATTGCCGACCACTCACATAATTTTTAAAGGTACGAATTAATACGAGCATTGAGTACGATATACATATATAATATTTTTCCAATATATACAATCATGATAGACAAAAATAAATCATGGCCCTTATTCCCAGGAGGCTGTAAAGTCACCAACCAAGGCAGCGGTTGGTGGCCGAAGGCGGAGGGTGCTAAGAATCCCCTGAATGCGGACTCAGGCTTTATTTAGGTACTTATAACTGCAGATCACTTTCAAGTGAAGGAAGATTGCAAGAGTTAGAAGAAGAACTGTCTTATATTAAATGGTACATTTTTGGACTTTGTGAAGTTAGAAGAAAGGGTGAAGAAACTATTGATTTAAAAAGTGGACATATACTCTACTATAAAGGTACAAATATTGGAAATACAAGTGGAGTAGGATTCATTATAAATAAAAAAAATTGAAGAATAACATTGTGGAGATTGATGGTGTATTGGACAGAGTGGCAAGATTAGTTTTACAACTTAATAGCAGATACCAAATGCAGATAATTCAGGTTTATGCCCCAACAAGTTTTCATAGTGATGAAGTTATAGAAGATTTTTATATGGATGTACAAAAGGCTTTTGATCAGAGTAAACAACATTTTTAAATTGTTATGGGAGACTTTAATGCTAGAATTGGTAAACAAATGAAAGATGAAAATGCTGTGGGTAATTTTGGTTATGGTAATAGAAATGAGAGAGGACATAGACTTGTGGAGTTTGCAGAAAAAGAAACACTTTATATTATAAATTCTTTTTTTGAGAAAAATGTTAAAAGGAAATGGACATAGAAGCATCCAAATGAAGGTACAGCAGAATAGGATTATATTTTGACTAACAGAAAATACATATTTCAAGATTGTAATGTTCTTAATAAATTTAACACAGGAAGTGATCATCGATTAGTAAGATGTAAGTTATGTGTTAATGTAAAACTAGAGAGACAAAAATTATTAAGAAAAACAATATTTACAGTTGATATTTCTAATCTTCAGAAACATTCTAATGAATTTAAATTAGAACTTACAAATGGGTTTCAAGTATTAGTAGATTTTGAACATGATTCAGATTTAAATGACATTAATAGGAAAATAACTGATACACTTTTAAAAACTGCAACAAAGATAGCTGATAGAAAAAGGCAGCAATTGACCAATAAAATTTTTACTGAGACTAGAGAATTTATGAAGAAAAGAAGGAATATGAGGATATACAATAATGATGCATTAAAAAAGATTGAATATCTCGAATTTTGTAAAATGGTGCGGAAAAGAGTTGAAAATGATATAAGAAAGTATAATTGTGAACTCACAAGGAAAGCTGTAGAAGAGAATAAAAGTCTAAAGAGTGTAAAACAACATTTTGGTATTGGTAGGAAATTTATATCTGCAATAAGAAAAAAAAATGACATTATTACTAAAAAGAGAGATGACATCATGAAATGTGTAGAAGACTTCTATCAAGAATTATATAGTAATAAAGAACAAGTGCCTCCTATACCTATTATATCTTCTGAATTGCCCAGAATTTTAAATGAGGAAGTGAGACATGCAATTAAATTTATGAAGAAAGGGAAGGCTCCAGGTAATGATGGAATTATAATTGATTTATTAAAAGATGCAGGTGAAGAATTATAATTTTTTTTAGCAAAGTTATATACCAAATGTCTAAATGATAAAGATATACCAGATGATTGGAAGAATGCAGTATTAATATTTAAAAAAGGTGATAAAGAAGATATTAGAAATTATAGACTTATCAGTCTTTTATCAGTTTATACAAAATTTTTACTAACTCGTCAACAGACAACCCTGGATTTCCACCAACCAAGAGAACAAGCTGGATTTAAAAGTGGTTTTAGGACAGTAGATCATATCCAGGTATTGAGAGAAGTTATAGAAGGGACAAATGGATATGAGTTGCCATTATGCTTAGGATTTGTGGATTATGAAAAGGCATTTGATTCTATAAACATTTATTCAGTGATTAATGCATTAGATCATAGTAGGAAAATCAACATTGAAAAAGGTGTAAGACTGGGTGACTCCATATCTCCAAAACGTTTTACAGCAGTGCTGCAAGAAGTATTTTGTGGATTAAAATGGGAAGCTAAAGGAGTGAAAGTAAATGGAGATTATTTAAGTCATTTAGATTTTGCAGATGATGTAGTTGTTTTTGCAAATAATGCTTTAGAGCTACAGGAAATGTTGCAGGAATTGATCAGATGAAAGTAAGAAAGTAGGACTAAAGATAAATGTTAAAAAGTCTAAAGTAATGTTTAATAGATTTTCTCAAAATATGAAAATAAAGATTGATTATGATGAGTTAGAAGAAGTTAACAGTTACAAATACCTTGGTCAGATTATTAATACAGATGGAAACATAATGGATGAAATTAATCATAGAATTAAACTTGGTTGGAGTGCTTTTGGTAGAAATAACTTGATACTAAAAGGAAATATGCCTATGTGGTTGAAAATGAAGGTTTTTAATAAATGTGTTTTGCCAGTTCTTACTTATGGATCTGAGACTTGGACACTTAATAGAAGAGCAATACAGAGACTTCAGACCACTCAAAGAAGTATTGGAGAGATGCATGTTGGGAGTAACAAAAAGAGATCGAAAACGCAATGTATGGGTAAGGGAACAAACAGGTGTTACTGACCTCATTGAAAAAATTAATAGACTGAGGTGGAGTTGGGCTGGACATATTGCTAGAAGAGATGATAATAGATGGACAATCGAAATTTTTAAAGTGGATTCCAAGCGATTGTAAAAGACCCAGAAAGAGACCACATATGAGATGGAGGGATGAAATAAGAAAGTGTGTAGGGGTGATGTGGAAATGAGAAGCTAAAGATAGGAAAAGATGGATTGAACTTGGAAAGCCCTTCATCCTGCAGTGAATTGATAATGGTTGATGATGATAATGATGATATGTGGTAATTTTCTAATTCCTATCAACAAAAATTTTTTAAGATTAATAACGAATAGTATTGGTTTAGAAAATAAATATCAAAATTACAAGGGACAAAATTACTCCAGAAGTTTTATTTTATTTAAAAGTAAAAATAACTTATTTAAAGTTAAATAATTATAATGGAAATAATTATAATCATAAACAAAGCTACAGAGATTTATTCTGTTTTAGAAATAGAAATAAGTAATTTAAAGTTAAATAATTGTAATGGAAATAATTATAATTACAAACAAAACTGCTGAGATTAAATTTTAAGAACAATGAAAACGGATTTTGGGAAACGTATGATAAAGAATTTGGAGATATGTTGCTGATAAGAGAAAATATAAAACTAGGAGTAGGAAAATACTGTACACTTGTTTCTGTCTGTTCACCAACAGTGTTGGATATGTGAATCAAGAATTTAGAGCTGTTCCTCACAACCATCCTAATAGTTTGTTTGTTGAGCATTTAATACCAGTGAAACAAACATATAACTGTTGTTTCATCATAACCATTTAAATAATTTGTTGTTGGCCATTTATCCAGGTGGATTTATATTGATAAAATATTTTTCATGTTTATTAGTTATATATGAGATTGTTTTTTCTCCCACTGCAACATCAGGATTGAGGACACCACAAAATTGGCGCAGTCACCTGTTTCGAACCTAGTGAAGCCGTAAAAAAAATTTTGAGGAAAGAATAGGCCAGATTAGATAGTTAATTGTTACATTTAGGAAAACAAGAAAAATGTCGTTAGGACAGACAGTATTCCCGAATTTACTATTGAGCATGCTGAGTAATGGTCTTTATATCTTATACAATTGGAAAACTTTTTCAAAGTTGAATGGTATAAAAGGTAATGAAAAAAGTTACTGCACTTTTCTGTTTAGTAGGACTTGAAATCATAGAAATTGTAAATAAATTATGGGACAGACTGATAACTAATGGAATGCTTTTTGAAGATATAGTAAAAAACCAATAAACTATTTTAACTTGAGGCCATCTAAACATGTAGCTAGATTAGCTCTTAGAAATAGAAAACAGGCCAGGAAGGAAAAAATTAAAGACTATTATATAACATTAGGACACTTGACCAAAAACTGTGATTATGGCAAATTTTTAGAATAAATTTGCTGGATCAGTTATTGTGGGGAATGTCTGACAAAAGATTATGAGAAACGTTATTAACAGAAAGTGACTTATCACATGAAGTGGCTATTAAAAAATGAATTGTGTATGATGCAATAATTGAGCAAGCCCTAGCTTTTAAAAATAACTCAGAAGAGATCAGCAAAATGGCAGTTTGTAAAATAGATTGAAGGTGGCAGCTGAAGAATGAAAATATAAAGAGAGGAACAATGTTAGTAGTGAAAATTTCTACTGTGGGAAAACTGGCCATGTATTTAGGAATTGCAACTGGAGGAAAAAAAACTGTTTTAATTGTGGATTTAAAGGGCATTTAGCAGCTGTATGCAAAAAAATCACGTAAAAAATATTTATCCAGGTAAGAATAGACAACCATTAGGAAGAATATAACAAGGCCCAGGCAGGATCAATTCATGATTAAGGTTACAATATGTAATACAGAGCTGCATATGGAAATAGATAGTGGATCAGGTATTTCACTTCTATTAGAAAGTAAATGGGAGGAAATATTTAAAGGCCATAAAAGAGTAAAACCTCAAAAGACAGACATCAAAGTAAAGGATATAAATGGAAATATGATAAACATAAGTGGAAAGATAGATGCTTCAATTTGTTTCAGAAGCAAATCATATATTTTGCCAATGTATATAGTAGAATGAAAAATAAGTCCCTAAATTGGGAGAGATTGGTTTACTCATCTAGGAATAGAGGTTTCTGTAATGAAAAATATCTCGATAGAGCAAGAAATCTTAAAAGTATATCCAGGTACTGATGACTTGGGATTAATTAACACAAACCTTGTGGAAATTGAATGTAAGCCACTGAAAATTTCTTTCACGCAAAGAGAAAAAGTTGAAGAAAAGCTAAAAGTTTTAATAATGAGGGGTGTGTTAACGCCTGTAGAAGACACAGAATGGGCCACCTCGATCGTGATAATAAGTAAACCAAATAATAAAATCAGATTGTGCAGTGATTACCATACAACAGTAAACAAATATCTTACCAAAACTCAGTGCTAAATGTATGAGAAGTACTGGGAAATTTATCAAGTGCAAAATATTTTGCGAAGCTTGATCTTAACTTAGCATACCATCAAATTAAAGTAATGGAAAACACAGCAAAAATGTTAACTTTAACTTCACTGTTTGGTTTATATAAGTGTAATCATTTACCTTTTGGAATTACTATGGCACCGAATATTTTCCAGGTGAAATTAAATGTAATTGTCCAAGGTGTTAAAGAGTAATTCCATATTATGATGATATTTTAATTACGGCGACATCTAGTGAAATGTTAAGATCGAGTCTGTGATAGGTTAACTAGAGCAGGAGTGAAATTAAAATTAGAGAAATGCATATGAAAAGTGCAAGAATGAAATTTCCTTGGTCCTTGTATTTCTGACAAAAGAAATCATCCTTTACCCAACAAAGTGAGAGTGGTTAAAAATGCGGAAAAGCCTAAAAATGTTAAACAGCTTCTGGTGTTTTAAGTCTAGTAAATTTTTTTGAACCATTTTTAAAAAATAGATGATCACAAAACCTTTGTATGAATTATTGTGTAAAGATCAAAATTGGATCTGGACAGATATACAGTAAATAACTTTAAAAAAACTAAAGAACTGTTAGATTTTGACAAGCTATTAGTGCATTTTGACAATCAATGCCAGGTTAGAATCACCATGGATACCTCAGAGTGGGGGATAGGAGCAGTTCTAGTGCACCCTATGGATGGTAATGAGTGTCCATTTGCACATGCACTCAGAACTTTGTCGAAAGTGGAAAGAAACTATTCAGATAGATAAGGAAGCACTAGCGATTATGTTCGCAGTAAAAAAATACCATCAGTTGATATATGGGCAGACTTTTGAAATGATCACAAGCCATTATTAGGGATTTTGGGAAACAATCAGCCAGTTCCAGAACATTTAAGTCTGCATATGACAAGATGGCAGAATATTTTGGTTTCATAGGTTTACTGTATAAAATATAAACAGGGTAAAGAGATTGCACATAGAGATGCTTTGTCAAGTTTACCAGATAATGAAGTGCCGGTGAATAGTGACATAGAAGTAAATTATATACATAACCTGAACTTGGAAATATTAAACAGTGAGACAGTCCAAAAATGGACTAGGGAAAATGAGGGATACTATGTGTCAACAAACTGAATCAAGAAAGGTTGACAAAAACTAAGTCTAGCTAGTTAGCAATGGGATTATTGGTTAACCATGATCAACTATCTCTATGTTGGGAATGTATTGGCATGGGAGTCAGAGTAGGATACCATCTTCAGGGAGGGATAGAGTGTTTAATTTATTACATCAAGGACATTGGGCATTGTGCAGGAAAAATCTTTGGCCTGTAGTTATGTCTGTTGGTCTCAAATAAATATAGATATAAAGAAGTTTATTAAAAGATGTTCACCTAGCCAAGTGGAAAACGTATTATTGGTTAAGCATGCATCCTGGCCGAAAACAATGAAAGCATAGGAAAGAGTTCGTATTAGTCATTCTGGACCAATAAATGGGAAAATAATTTTTGTCACAAAGGATGCTTATTCAAAATGGATAGAGAGCCACCTGATGAAAAATACTAATGCTCAGGAAACAATTAAATGTTTAAAAACAATGTTACATACATGTTTTTTCTGAAGTAGTTGTATTGGAGAACAGCACTGGTTTTGTGAGTGATGAACTAAATACATTTTTAGTAGTTATGGAATAAAACATGTATGTACACAACCATATCACCCAGAGTCAAATGGATTAGCGGAAAACACCCTTCAGCAAGTTAACAAAAGTTTGAAAAAATGGGGAAATGTAGATATGCAAGAAACACTACAAGAATTTGTGCTATATCAACATAGAGCACCATCAATGGTGTCCAGGAAATCACCAGTAGAAGTAATGTGTGGGTGGAAATTGAGAACTAAATTAGCTATATTACGCCCCAGTGCTCATAGTATTGGGTTTAAGAAGGTGTCAGAAAAACGTTTTCAATAGGAGAACCTGTATGGGTGTGAGACATAATTAAAAAAAATGGGTCGAAGGAATAATTGAAAAATTATCAAAACAAATATGTGCAATTAACAATCTGAACAGATTACAATACAGAAGACATATGAACCATATAAGAAAAAGACAACCAGATGAAATACAATTGGATGTGTTTCAAAAAATAGGAACCCAGGAGATAAAGAGCAACCCAGAACATGAAATAATCAAAAACGAGAGAATAGTGAAATGACAGAATGGCAGCATAAAGTGTATTTGAAAAAAATAATAATAACATACTATTTAACTTCTTATAATGCAGATAAAATGATCAATAAACAAAACAGATAAATAAATTTTATGTGACCATTAAAGATGTATTATCTAAAATAATAAAATTTTATTAAGGAAGATTTTCTGAGTAGTTAGTGTGATAATGACAATAGCAAAAAATATTTACAGCATATAATAATATTTATACAATAAAAATTTTATTTACAATAAACATCTTTTGTTGAATTTTTTTAAAATAAATTAGACTAATTAATAATACGCTAATGCATTGAAGGTGAAACTATTTCACATAACAATTTATTTAGGTTGAGCACTTTCAGAGTTTTGTTACTCCATAATCATAGCCTTGTTGATTGTCAACATAATTATATGCAAATATATACAGAAATATTTTTTTATATTAACAATTTTTTGGAAATGACAAAGCAAGTGTCTTTTCTATTTATAGAGTTTGTGACACTGGTAATAAAACAAGCTTTCTTGATATTAACTTTACATATAAATATCTTTTCCCATAAAACATTCCTAAAGAATTTCCAATACAAACAATTATCACTCAAAAGTTCTCACTTTTATCTAGTCCAGCCTTTTTTAAATATTATACATCAAAAGTAAAACAATACATCTGTATGCCTATATTCAGGCCACCAATAAAATATTATATACTTTACACAGTGAAAATAGGTTTGAAAATCAGTGTGAAGATACTTTTGTAGATTTACAAAGATAGCAAAATGCAAAATAATAACATGAATTGATATTACTAACAAAAAAATAAATAAATATGCTGGATGCTGAAAATGTATTTTTAAATTTAAGTTGTAGCAGAGCTAATAATATATTATAAAGATGGACTTGCCTTCAGATATTATAACATACCAAAATATACATTATATTAAATTCCAGGAAAAGTGGTTAATGAAAGTATGAATAAACAAAATATGAGTAGGCAGTGTCCATAAATAAACAAGCTACTCTTTCACTCATTGAGGGTCTGAATACATACAAAAGTCATATACTATCCACATAAAATTACCTAAATGAATACCACTAACAGTATAAGGCATGAATTTGATAATAATTAAATATCTCACACACACATACAAAGGTATACAATACATTCATTTAGCCTAACACTTTATGTATGCTGATAAATCATAATTGCATAATGATGATAACATTCAATTATATAACGTATCTCAATTCTCGCATATACAAAGTTTCTAAACACTTTTATTCATAACTATTTATATACAAAAAGGCTGTTATATCCTGGGTATAATAATTCAGCTAAGCTAAAACATCAAATATGAGAATCCTCACCAATAATAAAATAACTTACAACCTAAACCTTTTCACCTGATGTTTCTTACCCAACTTTGTTCATGTACATATAGTTTTATAGATATATTTTACAACATCATAAATATTAATAGCAATTAAGTATAGAGTATAAATTATAACTACATGATATTAATAATAATTTTTAAATGTACCAATATATATGCTAAGTATTTGATTTTTTCATTTCAGATTAAGGATTTAAGCTCTTTTTAATCTTATAATAAAAATAATCCCTTTTTCATTCAAGTCCTTTTGTATTTTCTTTAAGAAAATACTGCAATACAGTCTTTCCTTCAAGCAGATAAAAAATACACATAATTAAAAGCAGGAATTCTTTTAGAATGAGGTTCATAATTAATGCATGCATTTGAGGAAATATGAGCAAATAGAGGATACTAAGTAATAGCAGTTCTTTGCAATGTCCCATATAGTAAAGTTCAAGCATTTTAATAATATTAAGCATGACATAAGTTTAAATCATTTCTTCTTTCTTTTAAATAAAGTAATATATTTCAAAAACAAATAAGCAATTTAGAAAACATTTTAACTGAAAAGGCAGATGAATTCAGAATGGATAAATATATCAATCCAATATTAGCTTATCTATATTATGTAATATTAGGGTATGAGCACAGACTTTCACACAACCCACCACTCTCCACTCCATCTAATAACACTGATATACTTAAACATATATATGTTGAAAAGATAAATAATCACCAATATACGTATTTCATGCTAAACCAGCAATCATCAGTTGGTCCAGATTATCATCTCTACACATATATACTATAAGTGCTCAGATATATATTAAGATAGACAATCCTCATACTTTAATGGACAGGCTTCAATCTACTCCACACTCCAACTCTTCAACCGTCTATCAAATTGAAAATCTGATGATGGAATGCTCAAAGACCACCCTGAGGCCGAGATTCTTGTCACACCCATGTTGACCTCAGGTCAATCTGAACCCCACATGTTCAGGACATAATCCATTAAATACATATGCAAGGATGGACAGACATCTCTATAATGTAATAACTGAAACATAGGCTTATTTATACCTGTGTCTATATATATATAATATTAGGGTATGAGCACAGACTTTCACACAATCCACCACTCTCCACTCCATCTAATAACACTGATACACTTAAACATATATATGTTGAAAAGATAAATAATCACCAATATACGTATTTCATGCTAAACCAGCAATCATCAGTTGGTCCAGATTATCATCTCTACACATATATACTATAAGTGCTCAGATATATATTAAGATAGACAATCCTCATACTTTAATGGACAGGCTTCAATCTACTCCACACTCCAACTCTTCAACCGTCTATCCAATTGAAAATCTGATGATGTATTAGTAGAAAATTAAATGTATAAAATCTTTTCTTCAAAGTATTGAAAAAGCTGATTCTTATGAATTTTTCCTTTTTTAAAAATTATATAATACAATCCCAAATCGTTGCGATTTCTTCTATTCTTTATACAATCAATGCTTCTATAATAATTTGTCATTATTATACTTGGATTATAATGACTTTTTCTGCATATTTCCAAAACAAATTAAGAGTGATTGTCTTTCATAAATCATTCATCAATTATTCATCTTTAGATCAGAATTTTATCATGTAATAATTACTTCATAAGTTATTAAGATTAGCATCAATAACAAATTAAAATATTATTTAAAGTGTTGAAGGCAATCATTATAGCCAAAGTTGAAATTAATTAATCATCTTAGAATAATGATAAAATAAACATATGCTTCCAATATGTACTTAGTTTCTGTTGACATCTTTTAAAAATTAATAGTATTTTTAGCATCTTCCTGTGATTTACTGCATGATAAGTTGGTCAAATATAAACTTTTGTGCAGTATTGCAATGGATAACTTTTAACTCTTTTATTCAGACATTTGAAATGATAAAAGAAAAATCAGTTAAAAACTTTTAAACTGATTTAAAATAGTGAAACAAAATGCAATCAATAAAAACAGTAATTTATAACTTCAGTAAAATTTTAAAATAATTTCAGTAATAATTTCAACACACACTAATAATTATTTCCTAGGTTTTTCATTTTATGTCCCAAATACCTGCACATGTGTGTTCCACAGTTCTTATCAGATGACCCAGTTCAACCAACCTAATTTAGATATGGAGGCAAGATATGTAAATTACAAGTGTAGTTTTAATTTTCGTGATTAGTTAACTTGACCTTGAACTTTTTAATCCAGACTATTTATTCTCAGAATGTCTGGATTGATAATGAACTTTATTAATCGCAATTTAATTATTAAATAAATAATTTATTTAATTCTAATAAAATTATTTATTTATTTATTCTTTACTCAAAATACATTCTTTATTTTATTTCAAGAGCCCTTTTAAAATTACCCTTATTTCCAAGTACCCTCTTTATAAAATATACCTTTTAATATATCTCTTTTAAACATTCCATTCATTCAAACACATGCATCAACACCTACACACGTATATTAGATGTACACATTGTTCTAAAAGAAACAAAACTAACTGTTTATCTATTTAAAACTTATTTAAATTAAAACTTAACATCTCTAAACTCTGATTTTAATATCTCTTACATGAACTAAAATTATATAAATTATTATTTTAAAATCATTTATTTTAAAATTAATAAACAGAGATCCTAATGAAAATTAAATAACCATATTTTGTACTAAATAAAACTGCCTATACCTAAAGCATAATGGGCTTTAAACTAATTTCTTATTTAGATTTAAATTATTAACTGGAATTTTTAATCAAACATTAAATAATCTAATTAGTATTTCTTATGTAACTAATATTTAAATATGCTAAATAAATTATTTTAATCAATAATATTAAAACATTTAGCTAAGACTTAATAATGTAATATCAAGAAAGACACTTATTTAATTCTAATAATTCTTTTAACATATCATAGAATATATATTTAGCCACAGGGTCAAATATATGGTTATAATATATATATATACATGTTGATACAAAGGTTTTTCATAAGTTGCATATATAAAAGACATAATTTGCGGGTTCTTCAGTGTTAAAAAAAATTTAAATATTGATATACAGACGTTTCGACTTGATCACACAAGTCATCCACTCGGTGATAAAAAAAAATAAATCACCCAGTGGATGACTTGTGTGATTAAGTTTAAATGTTGGTATATCAATATTTAAATTTTTTAACATGGATGAAAACGCAAAATATGTCTTTTATATATAGCAACCTTATTTAAAGTTTCCAATATTTAAATCACAATTACTTCTTTCATTATCATAAGCAATAAATTTTCAGTTTTTTTATTACTTTGCTGACATTTGTATTACAATTTTCACTTTTTTTGATATAAATTTATTCTGAATAGAAAAATCTAATATCCTAACATTACATATATATATATACAATATATTTTTAAATGTTTTTTTTTCATTTAAATCTTTTGAGAGCATTTATAATTTACTATAATATTTTTTAGACAATTTTTAGTATTATTCTTTTATTATTAATTATTTATTGTTTTATATTATACTCTGTCAATAATATTAGAAATAAGAAAAATAACTTCTTATGCCTTTCCCACTATACTCTTTTATTTGAGCTACAACTTAAACTATACAGTTATTTTTCTGTGACATTTAATTATATAATATTCATTTTAGTTTTATTATTTTTGATTGAAGTGCTAATTTGTTATTAATCCTTTATTAAGTTTAAATTGAATATATAATATAGCATTGGCTGTATCATCACAATATATATTCTGTATACATTTAAAAGAACGTACCAAAATAATTGTTCTTAAATTTTAATGCCTTTAGCATGTATTTATTCCTCAATAAATTTCATTATTTATTATAGAATTCTTTATTCTTGTAAAATTCTACATAAAACAAAATTCTTTGCATATATACTTGTATTTATTATATATATTGATGAATTATTTCATTTGTAATAATAGTAAAATATTTTATATTGCAGATTTTGTAATCCCGATTATATGCAGCCATATAGCAAACTTTTAGCCAGTTATAAGGATAATTCAGCATTTACAAATCACTGTATTGTTAAAATGTTTCATCGGGTTGCATGGGACTCTAAGCTATATGGAATGTTTTTCCAAGCTTCTTTATTTCGAACATTTCAAAAAATTCTTGAGGACCCAGCTAGTACATCTTCACCATCAGTAAAGGTAACATTTATATTTTTTTAGCATGATTAGAATTAGAATTAAAGTGAGATTTTAGACATTGAGATTTAATATATATATATATTTACTTCTCTGAAAGGACCATTTAAGATAAATTATTTATTTTATATATTACTTTATTTTTAACTTGTTTGATTCCTCAATCTGTTAAGCAGTTTAGAATATAAATGTTTATTTATTTAATGTGTTTGTATCTTCAAAAATGGAAAGAAGTTTAATTCATTAAGTCCATTAGAGGGAGCCTAGGACTCCAGTTTTCGCTGTTTCAGGCTCCCTGTTCTATTCACCAAAGTCATAGTCCATTGTTGGATTGATAAAAAAAAAAGTTTACCAAAATGTAAGTGAATATCTGTTTTATTGTTTTTTCATCTTTAGAAGAAATTTTGAAACAGTTTTCATTCAATGATAATTGAAATTATCTATCGTTCCGTTTTATGCAAATGGATACCATTAGAATGAGACAAAACCTAGCTTAAATAATTCTTGGAATCATTAAAATATTATAAACCTTTTAAAAATAATTTTAAATGAAACCAAATATTTCTAAAAAGAATAGACACTAGAAATCCTAATTTTATTAATAGAATAAACAGGAAATTCATTTGCACATCAAATCTCATAGAAAACATGGAATATAATATGTTAGCAATGATGGTTTTAGGAATTTTATCTTTGCATCAGATTTTAGCAGTATTAAACAAGTTTCAATAATTAATTCGATCTCAATTTTGGAATTGAACATTATAGAAAATAACCTAAGCTATCGCCCTGCACAAAATTCAGGTTTCTCTGATGATCAGAACAGAAGTTATCACTCCCCTTCCGGTGGATTGCCCCCCCTCCCCCCCAAAAAAAAAATCAATAAATAATTTTTTTCAAATCAACACAGAACTACAATGAAGTGATTCCTGAGCTAAAAAATAATGATCTAAAGACAAAAATGAATACAAATGATGTTTTAGACCTAAACAGAAACTTTGAAGCTACAAATTAATCATACTTTTTAAGCAATAATTATTGAGAATTTTCCAAAGTTTAACAACAAACTTTCAGATTATACTTGAATCATTCATTACTAATCAAGACCTAAAATTCAATCAAAAGAAGCAGGATCCAACTAGTATCAACAAATAAAAATCATTGTGAACCCTGAAGGACTTTGGTTGGTGGGTTTAGCAGCTGCTGTGAATATTTGCAGACACAGGAGTCTGATGATGATCAAGGGCGGATGTTCATTCTCCATTGACATCAGTGTACAAGATGATATGGACAAATGATTTATTCTCATGGTGTGCAAGTAAATCTGGCTTGATTTCAAGACAACATGAATTAAATGTTGTATTGGTGGCTGTGAGTTTGCACTCCTTTTCCTCAAGTGTGGTGATAGTGATCATAAGAGGCTTGGTTCATTTGAGGGGATGGTCGATGATCATTGTCTAGCCCAGGAATACCTGCTAGGAGGGTGAAAGTCACTATCTTCACATGGACTTCGCTATGAAGGGCTACTGCATCCCTTGATGGATTATTTGATAGGTCAGTGTTGATTTGCACTCATTATCATTAGGTTTGATTTGTTAGCTTTAAATTTAGTGCATTTGTAAAGCGGTTGGTCTGTTTTGAGCCACCACCATTTTTTTTTGTAACATTGATGGAGTTCTGTTTTGTGGGCATGGGTCTGCACTCCCCTCTTTTTTTCAGGGGTGGCTGGTTGTAGACATTAGGTATCTGGTTTATGGTGTGGGCTGTTAACAATTTTGCCACTGCCCAGAGCACCTGCGGGAGGCTACATGGTCAAAGTTGGTGCTATTCCTGCTCTGATTGGCTGCTGTGTCCCCTGATAGGCTGGTTTTGGGCAGTGTCTATCTGGCTCTTTACTTATTACTTCATAGTTTTTATCCAAGTTGGCTTTCCAATTTTGGGCAGGTAGACCGATTGTGGTCCCTGCTCATTTGGACTGCTAATTGGGAGGCAGAGGTATTCAGAATGGTCTTGACATGCCTCGGCTCTGGTTTGAGAGTTTATTGCTTGATGAACTTGGGCCTTGGACCTCGCTGCCTGTTGTGGTGGTTGGCACAATGCTGGACTTCAGCTATTCAGCTGAAGCATTTGAATCTTCGCTTCGGGGCCCCCGGGATGGGACCATTGGGGGATGGTTAACTTCTCGACAGCCTGGCCATAGGGATCCATGTACAGATACACATTAATCACATTACAGCAATTTTTATGGATGTAATTATTTTTGAACATATGTACATTTTACCTTGTTACATTGAATCACTGTGTAATCCTCACTGGGTAAGTGTACCCAAAATTTTTGTAATCTTTTATTAATAAAGGTTACTTTGAGGGAAAAAAAAGTTTAATTCATTATGCTGGTTTTATATATATTTAAATAAATCATATGATATAATATATATTTATATAACAGCAATAATTTATATATAATAGCAATAATAATACATATAAAAGTTCTTTCAGCAAATATTTTTTACCCTTTCAATGTGTTGGAATTATTTTACAATTACAATCTTCTTTCCAACCTAGCAACATCTATCTTTTTTATATAGAATTAATTATCAATTCTTTTAACAATAATACAGTATGTATAAAACAGAAAATTAAACTTTAAACTATATTAAAGAACCTAATAGAAGGATAATATATGAAACCAGTTATATTAATTACAATAAAAATAATCATATGAATATATATATATGCTGATACGAAGATTTTCATGGGTTGCAGATATAAAAGACATATTTTGCGGGTTCATCCGTGTTAAAATATTTTAAATATTGATATACTGACGTTTCGACTTGGAAACACAAGTCATCCACTCCTAAAAACTTGAAGCTGTTTAATATATATATTTAACATCATTTAATTTAATTAATAATTGGCTAGTAATAAATGAATGGAAAATTATACAATATATATTTATATAGATTTTTTTTCTGACTTATACATATCGTATTATTGTTATAAAAGGTTATAGTTAATTTTATATAAGAGAAATAGATGACACTATGTATGTAATGTAGATTGTACTTGTAAAATAATCCAATGCATTGAAAAGGGGGAAAAAATAATATTTCTCAAAAAGAGCTTTTATGTGTATTGTTGTTATATATATTATTGCTGATATATAATGGTATTTTATATTACATTATATTTAATAATTTAAATGTGTTTGTGTGTACTGTGATTATTTTTTATCAGTAAAAACACATTGGCGCATGCAGGCGCTCACACTCTTATTTCAACAAGGTGAAATGTTAGACACATTTTACTGCACTATAAACAATAATATGTAACAATAATAGCTCATATATATATATATTGAAATATATTCTTTAAATAATAAATAGTCCTAATTCTTTAGTGCAATGATAGAATGCCAAACTCTGAGATACAAGATTAGACTAGTCACCTTTGATATCTAAAATTTTTATAAACTCCTGAGTAATATGCCATTTGTTTATTTCACAATAAATAAACTTGAATATACTTGATTAATTATTTTATTGTTATGCATGTATATGTACTCTATATATTAAATTACATATTAACTGTGTAGTGAATATTATTGTAAAATAAATTGTTGTAGAGCTGCTGCAATTACTGATGAAGAACAATATTAAAGGTTTGATCAATAGAAAAGAATAGACAATTTTAAAAATATAATGATGGGGATGAAATGATAGATTCAAAAAAGTCATAAACTATTCAGATCAATTGGGTTTAAAAAATTCCTTCAAATGAAAGATAGTTTACATTTATCATGATGTTTGTTGATACAGTCTGGCCTTTTAAATAACTCTGTGACTTCTGATCATGTCTTGTTTCTGTAGCATCGAGTGAGAGTGCTTATGATGGGTACTACTACTTAACTACACCACATAATCATCTTTTCTAGAAATGATGTAATGATTGCTCATACCCACATTAAAGGCTTCACTATCTCCATGTGAAATTTTATAAACTTGGTCAGCTTCAAGAGGGATTGAGTCATTATCTTAGGTTTGGACAGAATGTTATCATATTTTTTTTTTTTGGTTGATATATGCTGTTTTTATATCATAACATTTTAGAATACATTCAACATTATATGCAGTTCCTTTTCTGTAAGGAATGCAGCTTTTAATAGTTTTTTTTATCTCTTGATTTTTTGTTATGATTGTTTTGGGTCTGTATTAAGACTGCCTATAATTTTATTATTGCAACCATTATCTAATAAGATATTACTAAAATGATTATCTTTGTTTTACAGATATGATTTATCCTATTGGTTAATTGCTCTCATGAAAATAATTTGGGCTGAAATTTAGGCAAGAGATGTTTCGTTTCGTTGGGAAGGGCAAAATGTAATGAAATTTAATATATGAATTGGCAACAAGAATTATAATTTTAAACATTTTTATTGGCTTATCAATATTGCAACTGTTTTTTATTATTATTATCAATATTATCATAGCTGCAAATTACAATATTAAAATTATATTAATAGTATTGACAATATTACCTTAATAAGGTAAATTATTAAAGTGATTTAGGATGTCTTCTTATATGTATATTTTATAAATATAGCTTTTTCGAATATGTGTATTAATTTTTTTTTTTATCATGGTTTATATTTAGTTATAAAAACACATAAAATTAATTTATAAAAAAATTACGTCGAATAATAATACTAACAATAATAAGAATAAATTATTTAAAAATAGTATATTAATAACTTTATTAGTGTACCTATACAATTAAAATTACAATTAATAATTAAGAAAGTTTTCACTAAATATTGACATATATATGTGTGCATGCAGAAATAGTTGTAGTTCTTGAATGTTTTTAAATTTAAAATGGTATAACAACAAAATATTTAAGTAAATTTATTATTATTGGTAATAGAATATTAAATATTATGAAAAGTTAAACATCAATAAAGCAAAACCATTTCTTTTGATATTTATAATATAAATGTTTATTTGTAAAATAATATGTATTTTATTTGTATTAATTTATGTAATATATTATTTAAAATATTATTTTATAAGTAATAATTCTATTACAAAATTGGCATCACAACTTTTTAAAAATTCAAATATTACCTGCTATATATTATACCCTGGGAACAACAGTGACATTTTCCTGCAAAAAAAATGAAAAAAGTGAAGAATTTTCAACAAAAAAGGTGATTTTCTTTTATTGATTCATGTAAGTATTTATTATAGCTTCTCTTTCCAGCGCTCTTGTAATTTTGTTATTAACTGATTGCAAGTGATCTAACTTAACTGTATTGGAATTAAATTTAAAGTTATCCATATTGGCATCTTGTAGTAGATGATAATGATGATGAAGTAAAGAACCAGATAAGCATTTGCCCTAATAGCAAATGTACCTCAAAACTGCCTTTAATGGAGGAACAGCGTGATGATCAGTTTAAAATTGTTTTCTATGTGTAGATTTTCTGGAAATGGGGGAAAAAGTTTTTTCATAATGAATGCATCATTGAAGGGGAATTTTTAGTTTCTGCTCCTACTATAAACTTATTATGAGAATGAATATTGTTTATATGTGAGAATAAATTATGTAGTTTATTTTTATCATGTTGCCAGACAACAAACATGTCATCTATACATATATGGCTAAACAAGAGAATTTAAAGATACTGACTCTAAATATGAATTTCTGCATACTACATCAGAAATGGGAGATTTTTTTTTCTGCCAAGATTTATAATATGATTTGTGGGGTATACAAAATTATGACTTAAAAATTAACCTGATCAAAAATTTAATTAATTCACCTCTACTCATTAATGTTGGGCAACCTTTTCACCTGGCAGGTCAATTTCACTTTTAAATGAGTGCCACCATTATTTTCTGAATTAAAACTAAATTAACATCGTTATTATTCCACATGTACTTACAATTTTTCCGATTTGATTTGAACCTATCTTTGTGTTATATATTATTAAATTTCTTTATATGTTCTGGATAGGTTAAATTTACAGCAGTTAAGATGCAGTCTTATAAATCTCTTTTCAGAAAATGGTTTTGAATTTTTTGGCTTTTTTTTAACACTAACATGCTCTTACAGAGTTTTCTGACTTGTTCATACTTTTTATAAAACATAATGGCTACATGATGAAGCTCTCATTCAAGTTTTCTATTTTAACATTTCTTTTTTCCAATAATTGTGTTTTAGTCAGAATGTGTGATAAATAGTGTCTCTTAATAATGTATTCTTTATTAACTAAAATATTTTCCAGACATGTCATGCACATTGATTTACTATTTCTTTCTTTAAAAAAATATGTGTTGGATCATTTCTATTCAAGCACAAACATTTTATTTGCATATCTTATTCCATATAGCCATTCTAATGCAGTATAATAATAAAATGAAGTAATATTGTAGTTTTATTGTTGCTAGTTATGTTTGTCTGTGAAAATCATGATATAAACAAAATGTTCTCAGCATTGTAGATTAAATCCATAATCAAATAGACCACACAATATTGGTAATTTATTAGAATATTGCACCTCTAATAAAACAAAATAAAAATTATTGTAAAGATTGGAGAGAAAAAATGTAGTTGAGAAAATAAATATTTTATTTAAATCTTAATTTAATATTTTTCTCTATATATGCACTACATTATGTGCATGTTTAAATAGAAGTTTTATATCGGTCCATTTTATATATATTTGTAAAAGTGTCTGGGATGGGATTTTAAGGGCTGAATTTGGCCTACAGGCTGAAGCTATTGCACCCAAACAAATCACAAAATACCTTTAAAATAAGAGAGCCAAACAGAATACTCTTAATCTGCTCATAATTCTCCCTGTTGTACACAGAATAAGTGTGTGATTAGCAATACTTAATTAAGGATATAATATAGTCTGATAAATTGTAATGTTATGAAACACCATTTATTACTTCATCAGTGTCTGATTTTTGTAAATTAAAAACCCTATTTTAATAGAGAAATGTTCAATTATATTGTTAAAATGAAGATTTCCTAAGAAACTGATAGAAATGGGCATATTATTAGGTTCATCCATGTATTATCAATAGTACTAATCAAATTGATGTTTTAGCTGGGTTTCATCTTCATCAATTGGATTACAAATTGCAATGTAAACAATCATTGTAGAGATGTTGAAAGCACTGCCATATAATGAATTAAAGATTCAAATAAAGAACAGAAAGTTTTATAATGTAAACATGTTGGTGGCATGATAGTAAATAAGAAAATCAATATTGAAATCAAGATTTTTTTTTATTAATGGGCTTTAAAATTTTTTTCCCAAATGGAAGGTACTTTACATGTATCATCATGTTTGTTAAAGCAATCTGGATTTTTCTTAAGAATGTCAATGAATTTTCTGACTTTTCTTTGGTGGAGAGTGTCCTATCTGGGTAGGATTCTGGTATTTTAAAAAAATCTATATTATTACTATTGTTCTTAAAATGAAGTTGCATTGCTGATAATGAATGTGGCTTTGCCACAGTAGCATGTTCATTTGTGTTAGCACTAAAATGATTAGTCATATCCACATAAGACATTCCATAAACTTCCTATGGATTTTCATAAACTCTGAGAGGCTCAAGAGAGATCATGTCTTTAGACTTGTACAGAACATTACCAATGATTTTATTCTTATAAGTGCTGTATATTGTTTTTATATTATACCATTTTAGTTTACTTTCAATTTATAATTTTTCTAATTATATATTGTAACCTTTTTTATGATATATTCTAAGGCTATTTTACTTATTAGTTATTATTTTACTTTATTAGCTCATATTAATATTTAATACTTTAGTATAGATCCTGTTATTCAAGCAGAGGAGTAAATATGATCAATACTTATATATTAACCATATCCCTGGTCAGACAGAGATTTAATAAAAATATTACAACAATGTTCACTTTTCCAGAGTGAGGTACCCTCCATGACTGCAAGAAGCATTGACACATCTCATGGGGATATTTATGGTTTAAACCCTACAGACATCATCCAGCCTTAGTCTGAACCCCATGAGATGATATTAACATGTTTCAAATGCTTGATCCATGGCTAGCTATTAAACATGAGATCAGCATTACACAGAATATCTAAATACGATTATCTATTTATTCAAAGGTAAAGTGAGAAAGAGACAAACTTAAACCACACCAATAATTTACAATACATTTATTAAATAATAAAAAAATATATAAGGAATATTTGAAACATAATAACAAAATATTAACACTTATCCAAATTGCTATAATTTTAAACAATCGTGTGCTTATTTAAATATAGTTAAAAGTTAACACTTATAAATGACATTTAAATTTCTATATAGAAATAAAATTTTAAAAGTTCTATTAATGATGTCTAGACATATTTAGTTAAGGCTTTTTATATAGTATCTGGGTGATAATGTCTGTCTTTTGATCCTGTCAGATTCATAGTGTGTGTATTGGGATCTGGGTGCTTCCTCCTAGTTCAATGCACTATTGTTAGATTTGTTTCCATAGATTTAGTTCATGGCAGATGAAAAAACTTCTGCAAAGGCAAGTCAGAGATATATATCACTGCATCTGGCTATTGAAACTCAGGAGATGGTTAGTGGAAATGAACAAACATTCAGCTTTGGTTTAGCAACACATTTTTTCTTTAAATACAACCGTATAAAGATTGTTTCATCTTGCTGGACTCAGTCATTTTTGCTGGCTTATAGATTTTTTGATAAACTATCCTGGAAAACTAACTGGTTTCTTCTTTTGCTTTTTGTTTTTCCTGCTGCTGCTGTTTTTTTTCTCTCTTCTGACACTGGACAATATGCTATTGCTGAATTTATACTCTTTGACTCCACCCATTGCTCAAATTCCTACCCATGATATCAATTCATTTGATCGTTATTTTTTTAATTAGTTATATATATATATAATCTTATATTTTTGATTACACAGAAATTAGTAAACTATTGTTAATTAATCAGTCTGGAATTTATGTCCAGAAACTGATTAAAATCTTGTACAAATTTGTTTTCAGTTATATGTTAAATTTTAATACAGAAAAGAAAAGAATGATAAGTTATAATTAGTATTTGAACTTAATCTCCAAGATTTTTACTTTCTATTTTAACCTTTTTTTGAATAAGAAAATATTGAAATAGTTTTCTTATTTTATTAATAATATCACATAACTCGTATATATATACACACATACTTATGTACCATGTATATATAGACATTGTTACAATATATATATATATATATTATGGTTTCTGCATTTTACTCAATAAACATGTATTTTATAAATAATATGAGGGAATCACCATGAACATATTTCCTCTTTTAATTTACACTATCTCAAAATAGTTTTTTAATAGTTACATTCGATATTCTGTATTAAATAAGAATTTAATCTATTTTTGTAAATTGTTGATTTATTTTCATTTAACATCAAGTGTTAAAGTTGAAAACTATTAATTGCAATTGAATTGTTGATTGCTAACAGTGGCACCATGTGTGTAAGAAGTGCTCTTGTGCAAAGTTAATTTTAAACCCCCCCTTTCATTCTATGAAGTAAAATTTGTAAATTGAAAGACATTTTTCCAGAGCATTTTTGCAACAAAAACTTGTAGATATAGCTTTAGTCATTTAACAGGTTTGGTAAATACCTTACATCTTTCTTTTTTTTAATGTCATAGCCTCGACCGGGATGCGAACCCACAACCCGGGCAACTACCTGCAAGTGCAAGGCAGTCGCACTGACCTCTCGACTACCAATGCAAGACACCTTACATCTTTTATTCGTTTATTTCTATAAAATAAAACTCGTGGTAAATTAAAACAAATTAATGCTTAAAAAACAATTTTTGAAACAATAATTAAATAATACTTTAGAACTAAAATATTTATATTACATCTGTAATTTGTTCTTTCAAAAGCTTTTATATTATTTATTGGACAATCCTGAAAATTGTTAGTAGAGATAGGAAAATCTGAAAATAAGATAATTTTGTAAATATCTGTGTTTTTATTATATTTCACTGCTCCTCTTTTCTTCTCAAGCTAGCTCTGATATAGAAGTAATTATATAATATATAAATTACTTACTAGTTATAAAAATTATTAGGTTCATCCAGAATATGATTTTTTGGAATGCTTCACTTCTGAGCTCATTTGCACAGCAAGGAGCAAAAGAGTTTGTCTTGTCTTGATTATTCTTTATTAATCAATATTTGGATCAACTTTGACCAGTGGGTCTATAATTCCTTAAAAGTAGTTTTTGTTCTAGTGCTTGTTTGTTTGAAAACACATTGAAAATATCTCATGCATAAATTTTTCATGTTTTCTACTAATAAAATTATTTTCCTTTAGTAATAAAATATACTATTATTTAATTTTTTATTTACAGTTAAAAACTATAATTTATTATATATAGTTCAATATTTTAACTTTTTATATTTACATTATTTATATAACTTTTATATTTTATTAGGATCACCAAATTAGATCAATTATTAATTACATGGTACTCTTACATCCCATTAACACCTTGCTAAAAAGTTCTTTGATTTCAAAATCTATTTGTTAAATCAGAACCTCTCAGACCCAAAGTGTGTTTACATTTTCCATTAACAAAAATACTTCCACTTGTTTTTGTTCAATAATAAAATATTTACATTACTATATTATATTTTAATACTTATTAATAAATCCTATTATATACATTATACTTTATTTTATAGTTTGACAATTAGAGTTATAGCCAAGATTTTTAAAAGCAATTAAAATGCCTTGCATTTTATTTTGTTTAATCATAGATTATATTGGATAATTATTAAAAAAAATCAAACACTTGGTTTTTTTTACTAGATGCATTTTTTAGACTTTGTGTATAGTGCAATAATGTAGGGATTTGCATTAAATAATATTGTTACCATGAAACTTATTTAAAAATTAATTATTTTGGCATGCAATAATGTATTTTTAAAAATTATGTTTTCTACTCGTTCTGTTTTTGTTGGATTTGGAATGTAGTGTTGATTATGGATCAATTGTGAGTTTTTAGCTAAAGAACACATGTAAAAAGATAATGTGACATCTTTAAAAATATATTATTTTTATTAAAAATAGGAAAATCTATTTAGTATAAAAAGATAATACAGTATAATAAAACAAAAGATGAAATATAACATTATTAAAAAAAAATTGGCACTGCACAACATCAATCCCTCATATTTTAGAAGTGGCCACTCTACCATTATCCCAAATTGAACAATACATTTAAACTCTGTAAAATATTAATGATAAATATAATTTGATCATAGGCATAAGTACTGTATAATTATGAGACAATGTTTTTAGAATAATTTTTATTTTTTTAAATAAATGATTGATAGTAGTATATTACTTTTTATATAAATTAGGATATATAAATAAAAATGATTGGTAAATCTAAACATTTACATATATATTTTATTAATTATAGTGATTAAAGAGCATCAGTCTGTTTGAATTTTTGCAATGGGTAGAGTGTATATAAAATATATTTTGAGGTTTGAGCAATTGTCACAATAAGTTTTTGTGTAGATATATTCCTCTTATATTTAAATAATAGATATTTACAGTCAGATTGTTTTTAAGAATAAAGTGATCTGGAAATGTAAACATTTACATGTAAGTTTTATTAATTATCATGACAAAATGGCATTGGTCTGTTCAGTTTAGCCTAATAATAAGGGTATATATGTAGTATATTTTGAATTTGTGCCTAGAAATTTGAGACTTGGATAATTGTCACAAATAAGTTTAAATAAAGAAGTATGCTTTTGTATTTAAATAAAAAATATTTACACTTAAAACATATTTCTAATGATGAAATGATTTGAAAATATATTTTTATTTGCATATAAATTTTTTAATTATCTTTGTGTGTTTTGGTACCCTCATGATGAAGTACCTTTCCACCCACATAACATGCACAACTGCAGCTCTTATTGCTACACAATAACTAAATTTAATTTTGCAATACGTTTCATCATGTTATTTTTTTTTTATTATGTCAATTATTATGTTGTTAGTAGTATTACTAGATATATGTACAATAACTGCTGAATGTTTTGTGCTTATATTAGGTTTAAGATAAATCTAGCATAGATATATAATATCATCGGAGGCAAGTTTCAAGATTGTCATCCATTAACATTGTAACATTCATGGAACATGTCATTTTTGACTACCTTGTGTGCATATATATATATATTGTAACATAAATAAATTATTAAAAGACAAGAGGTGTGACCTGTCCTTTAGCATATGTGGTATTTATGCTTAGTTTATTCACGTAATTTTAAATGAGGGAGTGAATTTGATTTACTGATTATATATATATAATAAATTATATAGAATCACCGTTTAATATTTAGAGAATCAAGACTGAGCCTTAATTTTAACAATCTTCAAACATGGAATGAAAACTCAGCTTAATAAAGGTAAATAATAAATAATTGTAACTCAGACTATATATAACTGAAAGGGAACTAACTGTGCTTTTCAGTAAGTTATGTAATGTAAATAAACTATTAAAAGACACAGTGATACTACCAGCTTTTAGCATTTGTTGATATTTATGTATAATTTACTTACATAATTTTAAATGTGAGAGATGTATTATTCTTTTAATAGTTTATGTACATTATATAACTCATTAGAAGGTACTGTTATTTCAGTTTAAGTTACTTATAGTGTGAATTATAATTATTTATATTTATTAAACTGAGTTTTTATTTAATTTTTTAGAGGTTGTTAAAAGTCCTCTGAATACTGACATTGTGATTTTTTAAATAATTTATTCTATGCATATATATGATCAATAGATCAAATTCACTTTCTCATTTAAAATTTAAGTAAATAAACTAAGCATAAATTTTAACATGCTAAATGTCAGGTTGTATCACTAGTTCTTTTAATAGTTTTATTTATATTACATAACTCACTGTTAATATACTATTACTTTTATTTCAGTTACACATAATCTGGGTTATAAATATCTATTATTTACATATATATATACATGTTACAAAAATTCTTTATAGTTTTAATGAAGCAGGTGTTATCATGTTTTAGAATACTTTTTATTTACTATATATTGATTATTTTTTAAACCCATATGTAATAAGTATTATGATACCATTCTTATTTTTCTAATTATGTGCTTCATATTTTCAATTTTATTCTTTTGTCTTTCATAAGACATTTATTTATTCAATTGCTTTTTTTTATTTTATTTTAAAAACTATCTTACATTTTCCCTAGACTCTTTCTCAATTTAATTTATTAGCATTTGCAATTTCATCAAATATTCTTGTTTAAGTGTATTTTATTATGAATAATGGATGAATTTAATTATAGAATTAAACTTGGATGGAGTGTTTTTAATAGAAATAATGTTAAAAAAACATGTCTGTGTGTTTGATAAAGCTTTTTAAAAATGTGTTTACTTTTATAGAAGAACAATATAGATATATCTCTCAAAAATATGGAAAGATTAATTCTGGACTTTAACATATGGAATTCATTGTAAGCAAAATATATTAAGAGAAGACAAACAGGTGTGATTGATTTTATTGAAAGAATTAAAAGATTTAATTGAAGGATTAGTCATGTTTCTAGAAGAGGTGTAATACATGGGTAATAAAAATTCTAAGCTATTTTGTGAAATGTATGGGTGTAATTAGTAAGTGTTCTGAAGTGATATAGAGAAGAAAAGATGTAGATCAGTTAAACAAATTTAAATTTGAGTATATTTCATCCTGCAATATATTATAGTTAAAATGATGATGATGATGGTGATTTATTTTAGTTTTATTGTTTCTTTTGACTATAAGGAATTTTTCAAATATTTTTAAGCTGCCTTTTGATGATGGTAATAATCATCATCGTAATCCCTGCTGCGCAGTGGAAGCAACACAATGGATAAAGCTCTGAACACAAACAGCAAAAAAGATTCAAGAAAGGTTACTAACCTTATAGAAAAGCAACGAACAAGAAGAGGATAATACTCCCAAGCAACAAAAGGAAATTCTATATCAAAATAATAAACAAAAAACCTAATTACCAGAAAAAAATATTGACACCATATGAAAAAAATATGGCATCATCACAAAAAAATAACAAGCTAATTGCTACCAAAATATTACACAATAAATCAAAGTAAACAATATAACCAAAACTTATGCAAATGGTGCAAAATCAGACAGACAACAAAACAGCACAAAAAATAATTTAAAATTACCCCAGGCTGCTAGATTTAGAAAAGCAAGTTATAAAGATATTAATATGCTAACCCTCAGAAAGGATGATAATCTAGAACTGCCAAAAGCTATCTGGAATCAAGAGGAATTGCAAATAATAAATGCCAACTTTAACAACAGGATTCCAAAAAAGCTATTCGACACATTTAAAAATTTTTCTCACCTAAATCAATGCTATTAGCAGTAACAGCCAAAAATCCCACCCTTTATAAATTCCCTAAAGAATTATTATACTAAGCATTAACTGAAAAAGATATGGGACATAGTATCAAGCATTGGAGATCACCTAAACTCGTGATATCTACTGATATAAATTTTTTGATGAGTATCAAAGAAATAGATTTCAAGCAGAAATTAAAATGCTGGTAAACTATGCATTAATAACAGTTGACAAGAATTTACAAAACTACATTACAGGCTTTATCAAAAATACAATCTTTAGATACAGTATGCAGGACTTTCAAAATATGATAAAACTATATGGAAAAGCAATATCCCTAAACTCTATATATCTAAATGACCCCCACACACCAGTATATAGCAACAGTTTTCAATTTAAAATTAAATGATACTGTGATCCCAGAAAACATTCCATCACAGAGCATCGATCAAGATGCAATACTTACCCTCCATATAAAAGGCCTGAGGCCACAATGTTTTTCATGTGGAGATTGAGGACATCTGGCATTAAATTGTCATTCAATCCAATTGGAGAAATACCATGTTGATGTAAGCCAATAACAGATAACACAAATTCAGAAGGAAGGGACTAAAGCATCTGATGGAGAGACCAACATTATCCAAAAGACTATAGAGAAGCAACAACCCCAAGACAGTATAAACAAAGAAACAACTACAGCCATCAAGCTTCTAGATCTAACAAGTAAAAAAATTAATCAAAATCAAACACCTGCCGGAAACATTGAGACACCTATGCCAAATTATCCAACACAGAATACAGAAAAAAAAACCAGTGAGGATTCAAGGGAAGAAAATAAAAGCAAAGAAAGAAAAAAATTCAATAATATTAATAACCCAATTAATAAATCTCATCCACTACACATACCAAAGAAAAAAAGTAATTTGTCATCAAGTATAGTACAAGCAATTACACCATGTATGCCTAAAATAATGCAAACAATGCCAAAGGCAAAGAGATGACCAGGATGATCATCAAAAAAAAGCAGGAATCCCAAGAGGATAAAAACAGAAGCGAGCAACTCAGATGAGATTTTTAAACAAGTACACCATTCAAGTGACCCAACTGATGAAGAAATAGATCTAGACTATGAAGGTGTGCTCGACCAAATGTCAGCAACAATTCAAATTGTGACCATTACCCCATCTGATTTATATAACATAAATGAAAATAAAAATTGCAGCAATTAATGTAAGGTCATTGAACTCAACCTTAAAGATTAATAAACTGAAACAATGGGTTACAACAATGCAGCCACACATACTTAGATTACTAGAAACCAAGATTTATGCTGGATCTCAAATGGACTTGGCAAACCATCTAAATAGAGAGGGGCATGCTCCAGAGATACATCATCCCCCTCTGCATGCACCAGATTCCTCATTGCCATGAATTGCCTCTTTGAAACATTCAAGATAATCTTTATGGATTCAAACCTACTGATAACAATAATAGCAATCAACATAATCATTGTATATATGCCCCCCCCCCCAAAAAAAAATAAAAAGATTTATACCATAATAGCAAATATCAATTTTTTGCTAGCTTCCTTATCAAACCCAACCCTATTAATAGGTGACTGTAACATTTGTTTCATGATATATATGTTATTATCCAAGGAACCATTCTTTCACTTGAATTACTCTTATGGACTATGCATTTGAACTAATGAACACTTGATCCATGTGTATGTGAATAAATGTGATATTAAGTTTTAAATATATAATCTTTTTTTATTATTGCCAAACTGTTTTCCCCTTGCAAAAATTGCAACCCTCCCATGACTTACGTACCTTTATATATAAATATAATTACAGAATATAAATAAATGCCGTGTAAACGAATATTGTATATACAAATGTAAACAATATAAAATTTTACTTTGAATCAACAAAGTTCCTTTTTTGAATCATCATCATCATCATAATCATCATCATCATAATAATAATAATAATAATAATAATAATAATAATAATAATAATAATAATAATAATAATAATAATAATAATAATAATAGCAGCAGCAGCGCATGTGCACGTATGCCTAAGTCATCAAGAATGAAGGTCTTATTAATAATCTTTTTTTCCACATTCTAATCATTTTCATACTTCAAAACTGTGATATATAACTGTGATAGATAAAGACAGCGATGGCAGATTACTGAACAGTTGTTTCTAGCAAAAGTAAGTAATATGGTTGTTCATAACCAAAAATAAATTCTAACATCATAAGCTAGCATGGCATTGCGTCAAGAAGAGAATGATATAAATTGCACCAAAACAAACGGTGATAAAATGGAAACTGTGACTAATGCAAAAACTTATGTGATTGTAACAAAAATATACCAGCAGCCGCACGGTATTGAAAGAATTCCAGCATTACCACAGACAGCAAGATTTAGGAAGGTAAATCAAGCCAACATAAATAATTTAAACCTAATAGACAACAATTAATCAAGATGAACTGCAAGAAATAAACGTTAGTTTCAACAGCACCATCCCTAAAAAGCTATTCACAACTTTCCAAAGATTTTTTTCACTGAGATCACTGGTGTTAGCAGTCACTGATAGGAATTTAACACTTTATAAATTTCCCAGAGAGCTTCTTTATGAAGAGCTGGTAGCAACAGCAATGTGGGATACAGTCTCTAGTACTGGAGAGCATGCAAATTCGCTTTACGTTGCAATTAAGTTTTTCGATGAACATCAGTGCACAAGATTTCAAACACAAATAAAAACTTTGGGAAGTTATGCGCTAATAATAGTCGATCAAAGCTTGCAAAACTATTGTAATGGAATAATTAAAAACACTTATTTTGGATATACCATACAGGATTTTCAAAAATTAATTCAGTCATTTGGCAAAGCTATCTATATAAAACAAATCTACTTATCTGACATCCCCCATTCCAGTTTTCAACAACAATTTTCATTCCAAAATAAAGATGAATGACAATGTAAACCCGGAAGATATCCCCACACAAATAGTTGACCAAAATGCAATACTGACCATTCCCATAAAGGTTTAAGGCTGAGATGATTTGCATGCAGTGAAACCGAACTCTTAGCAACTGATTGCAACACCAAAAAGAACCAAAAAACCAACTGAGCACTGAAGATCAACCAAGAGAAGCTCACCAACAGGAATCAAAAAAATAACAAAAACAACTAATAAAAAAAAGAAAAGAATTAATAAAAAACCCATAGGTCAACAACAATTGAATAATAAAAAAACTACACACGCATTGCCAACCTCTGAAATTCTGGTTTGTCAACAAAAACAACCAATAGAATTCAAACCCCCACTGATAAAAAAAACAGAAGTCAACAGCCTCAAGGGGCTGCAATGGAAAAAAAACCAGTACACAATCTAACTCAGCCTACCAAAGATATTGATGAAAAAGAGATAATAAAAGAACAAATAAACTTACACAGTAATAGTGATCAAGAAAATATATATATAACACACCAAACACCCAGTATTAAAAATAACACAACAATGGAAATTATGTTAGCTATCACCCCAAATATGCCCCAAATCACCAAAGCTAACACAGAACAAAGGAGAAGACCGGGCCACTTGCCAGTGTACAACAGAGGGCCCAAAAAATCAAAATAACAGAATCCAACCTTAACTTTGCTGATCACAACACTATAACTACAATAGAAACAGATGAAGATCTGGAATGGAATATGAGAATGAATGGGAAGAATCACCAGATCAACCTTAACATTTAAAACAACATATAATGAAAATAAAAATTGCAGCAATCAAGGTTAGGGGTTTGAACTCAACCTCAAAAATTAATGGTAAAACATTGGATCAAGGATATAAAACCACACTTGCTTGGTATACTTGAGACAAAAATTTATCCTGGATCACAAAGTGACCCAGCCAAGCATTTAAATATGGAAGGTTTTTGTGCATGCTCCAATGACTCTTCCTCTCCCTCATCTGGCACTGCACTCATAATTGCTAAAAATTGCCCACTCATAACTTTTCAAAATAATTCACATTGACATGAACTTATTAATTGCAACCTTCAACCAAAAAAGCACAACAATAATTCTGGTAGTTTGTATATATGCCTTTACAGGATAAAAAAAATAGATACCATAATTGCAAACATTAATTCAAGGTTAGCTATAACGTCAAACCCAACTGTGCTAATTGGAGATTTTAATTTAAAATATCACAAATTTATGCAACGTTGGCTTCATAGTATAAACATACTATTAATGGGTGGCCAAAGTTTTTTGCCAGATGGTGCCATCTCTTTCCACAATAGTCACTTATCTTCACTTATTGATCTGTGCTTTTATTCCCAATGCTCCACCACCTAATCAAAATAAAACTAACTCCCTCAACTTTTTCTGATCACTCAGCTTAAATAGTCACAATTGACTGCTCTCAAATTCAAATACCACTATTCCACTTACAAGAACAATGAGAGTTTTACTTCAAGAAACAACCCCTGAATTTTTGTTCTCTAAGACCTACATAATGCTAAACAAAATCAAAGATATGACTTTGAACCTGGTTCAGAAATATCTTGTATTTATGGGAATGCTGTCCTTCAACATCAACCATATAACAAGAAAACAACCCCCACCATCAAGACTTTTGTCTCTGGCAAATCAGTTGCACCAGAGAATAATCATGATTAACCCATCACACTGCACCCAGTACTATATATATTCAAGCTTACATATGCATACAATAAAGCATGAATGAATTCAAAGGCTATCTGAAGATAAAGAAAAGCAAGATATGCCTAACCAGGCCACACATTTGGACAAGAGATTATATAAGATGGGTGCTGGGGAATCAACCAGATGTAAAAGTGCCAATGGCACTATATACAAATAATGGAACATATGCAGGACACTATGATTATGCCAATTTTTTTTAATATTTTAAGCAGAAATTACAAGAAAAATAACCATATAAAATACCACAAAATCTGTTTGGCCCACCAGAGACAAAAACCCATTCACAAAAGATCTATTCACAACAAAACTGAATACTATTCAAAACACTTGCCACCCAGGTAGTCCTGGAGTCCCATTGTTTATATTAAAGCTCCTAAGTAAATTCACAGCAGAATATGTGTGTCAGTTAGCAAACCATCTAGCACAACAAATTCAGCCCATGGAGGGTGTCTATCCAATAGCCTTAGTACCCTATAATAAACAGAAAGCAATTATCCCACCCATTACAGACCTCAGGCTAATATCTATGGGGCCTTTACCGATCACAATTATTAAGAAAATTATTAAAGATGAAATTGAACCATATGTAATGCCACTTATCCCTGAAGCACAATATGCAAAGAAAAACTTTACAACAACATAAACAGCCTTATTCTTCAAAGCAATTTTAGTCACATTAAAACAGTGAAAAAAAATACGGACCCATCATCATGCAGCTTGACATAGAAGCTGCTTTTGATTCGGTGAAAGGAGTTTGCTATTAACTGAAAGGAGACCCTTTGATTCCTCTTGGAGGCCTTAAAGGAACCGAGCAGGGCAAATTCCTAATGTCCCCTCCATACGTTCTTGTCGTTGCAGCTGTTATTACTATGTGATTATTCATATAGTATACGAACATGGATGGGCTGCTCACCAACATGCATTAGCCAGTGTGGTGAGTTTATTGGCTTTTTACCTCTGAGTTTAAGATCAAGAAACACCATGGTCTTTCTTCTCAGTGCCTGATAAGGCAGAATGAATGTTTGTGTAAATGATAAATATTTTTCCAATACATATATACAGTTATGACAGACAAAAATAAAGCATGGCCCTTATTCCCAGGAGGCTGTAAAGTCACCAACCAAGGCAGCGGTTGGTGGCCGAAGGCGGAGGGTGCTAAGAATCCCCTGATTGTGGACCCAGGCTGCCATTTGATGACAACTTTTTATTTAGGTACTTACAACTGCAGATCCCTTTCAAGTGAAGGAAGATTGCAAGAATTAGAAGAACTGTCTTATAATAAATGGGACATTATTGGACTTTGTGAAGTTAGAAGAAAAGGAGAAGAAACAATTGATTTAAAAAGTGGACATATACTCTATTATAAAGGCACACATATTGGAAATACAAGTGGAGTAGGATTCATTATAAATAAAAAGTGGAAGAACAATATTGTGGAGATTGATGGTGTATCAGACAGAGTGGCAAGATTAGTTATACAACTTAATAGCAGATACCAAATGCAGATAATTCAGGTTTATGCCCCAACAAGTTCTCATAGTGATGAAGTAGTAGAAGATTTTTATATGGATGTACAAAAGGCTCTTTATCAGAGTAAACAACATTTTAAAATTGTTATGGGAGACTTTAATGCTAGAATTGGTAGACAAATGAAAGATGAAATTGCTGTAGGTAATTTTGGTTATGGTAATAGAAATGAGAGAGGACATAGACTTGTGGAGTTTGCAGAAAAAGAAAAACTTTATATTATGAATTCATTTTTTGAGAAAAATGTTAAAAGGAAATGGACATGGAAGCATCCAAATGAAGGTACAGCAGAATTGGATTATATTTTGACTAACAGAAAATACATATTTCAAGATTGTAACGTTCTTAATAAATTTAACACAGGAAGTGATCATCGATTAGTAAGGTGTAAGTTACGTGTTAATGTAAAACTAGAGAGACAAAAATTATTAAGAAAAACAATATTTACAGTTGATATTCCTAATCTTCAGAAACATTTTAATGAATTTAAATTAGAACTTACAAATAGGTTTCAAGTGTTAGGAGATTTTGAACATGATTCAGATTTGAATGAAATTATTATGAAAATACCTGATACACTTTTAAAAACTGCAACAAACATAGCTGGTAGAAAAAAGCAGCAATTGACTAATAAAATTTCTACTGAGACTAGAGAATTTATGAAGAAAAGAAGGAATATGAAGATATACAAAAATGATGTATTAAAAAGAATTGAATATCTCGAATTTTGTAAAATGGTGCGGAAAAGAGTTGAAAATGATATAAGAAAGTATAACTGTGAAATAGCAAGGAATGCTGTAGAAGAAAATAAAAGTCTCAAAAATGTTAAACAACATTTTGTTATTGGTAGGAAATTTATATCTGCAATAAGAAAAAAAGATAAAATTATTACTAAAAAGAGAGATGACATCATGAAATTGATAGATTTTTATCAAGAATTATATAGTAATAAAGAACAAGTACTTCCTATATCTATTACATCTTCTGAATTGCCCAGAATTTTAAATGAAGAAGTGAGACATGCAATTAAGTGTATGAAGAAAGGAAAGGCTCCAGGAAATGGTGGAATTATAATTGATATATTAAAAGAAGCAGGTGAAGAAATAGAAACAATTTTAGCAAAGTTATATACCAAATGTCTAAATGATAAAGATGTACCGGAAGATTGGAAGAATGCAGTAATAATATTAATATTTAAAAAAGGTGATAAAGAAGATATTAGAAATTTCAGACCTATCAGCCTTTTATCAGTTTTATATAAAATTTTTACCAAGATAATTACAACTCATCAACAGAGAACTTTGGATTTCCACCAACCAAGAGAACAAGCTGGATTTAAAAGTGGTTTTAGTACAATAGATCATATCCAGGTATTGAGAGAAGTCATAGAAAGGACAAACAAATATGAGTTGTCATTATGTTTTGGATTTGTAGATTATGAAAAGGCATTCGATTCTATAGACATTTCTTCAGTGATTAAAGCATTGGATCATCAAGGTATAGATCCAGGATATTGTCATATTTTAAAGAATATTTATAAAAATGCAACAGCAACAATTAGATTACATAATGATACTGGAAAAATCAACATTGAGAAAGGTGTAAGACAAGGTGACTCCATATCTCCAAAACTCTTTACAGCAGTACTGCAAGAAGTATTTTGTGGATTAAAATGGGAAACTAAAGGAGTGAAAGTAAATGGAAAGTATTTAAGTCATTTAGATTTCCAGATGATGTAGTTGTTTTTGCAAATACTGCTTCAGAGCTGCAGGAAATGTTGCAGGAGTTAGCAGGTGAAAGTAGAAAAGTAGGACTAAAGATAAATGTTAAAAAGACTAAAGTAATGTTTAATCGATTTGCTCAAAATATGAAAATAAAGATTGATTATGAAGAATTAGAAGAATTTAACAGTTACAAATACCTTGGTCAGATTATTAATACAGATGGAAACATAATGGAGGAAATTAATTATAAAATTAAACTTGGTTGGAGTGCTTTTGGTAGAAATAACTTGATACTAAAAGGAAATATGCCTGTGTGTTTGAAAAGGATGGTTTTTAACAAATGTGTTTTACCAGTTCTTACTTATGGATCTGAGACTTGGACACTTAATAGAAGAGCAATACAGAGACTTCAGACCACTCAAAGGAGTATGGAGAGATGTATGTTGGGAGTAACAAGAAGAGATCGAAAACGCAATGTATGGGTAAGACAACAAACAGGTGTTACTGACCTCATTGAAAAAATTAAAAACTGAAATGGAGTTGGGCTGGACATATTTCTAGAAGAGATGATAATAGATGGACAATTGAAATTTTAAACTGGATTCCAAGAGATTGTAAAAGACCCAGAAAGAGACCACATGTGAGATGGATGGATGAAATAAGAAAATGTGCAGGGATATTGTGGAGAAGAGAAGCTAAAGATCGGAGAAGATGGATTAAACTTGGAGAGACCTTCATCCTGCAGTGGATTGATAATGGTTGATGATGATATATATATATATATATATATATATATATATATATATATATATATATATATATATATATATATATATATATATATATATACATTTCTGGAAATGCTAAAAGACAGAAATTCCTAGAACACACCTATATATAATTGCAAACCTGCTTCTGAACAGAGAGATCCATATAACTTTAAATGGAAGAAATTCACCATCTTTCACACCCACCAAATCTATATCCCAAGGATTTTCTCTTAGTTTATTATTGTTTATGTTTTACATCAATCCCCTTATTAACAGCATACAAAATGCATTTTCTGAGATCGAGATACCAGACACAACACAAACACACTTCATGCATTGGCTATATGGATGATGTTACCATATTCCTAACATAAAAAAAACAAATACTTCAACTCCAAAAAATATTGCAAGAATATTCACAGTAATATTAATTAAGGTGTAATCCAGCCAAAATTATAGCCTGGTCACTATACACCAGTAAACGATGTACATCAATTTAGAAATCAAAACTAAACTCATGCCTTGTGTTTCCATATCATATGGGAATTATGGGAATGAGATGCCACATCCAAATAAACTTAAAGAAGAAGCCACAAAATTTATAAACTCCTTGTCCAAGGCATATCTTTCACTATATTCAAAGGTACAATTAATTAACCAGCTTATCACAACCAAAATAATGTTCTATGCACCGATTATTTTATTCTCGAAGGCATTTATTTCAAAAATTAAAACCACATACAATAAATTACTTTGGGACAGAAAAACAATAGCAATCTTCACAAAAAAAACTTACCCAACCTTTAATAAAGAATGGACTTGGCTTGCACAACATCAATATTTTTCATTTACAGAAGTTAAGGAACTCAATAATTACAATACTTGCCAAATACCCAAAAAATAACCACTTGCTAGAAGTTACTCCAATAAATAGACCACCTCTAGCAGGTTCTTTTTTTACTAACATTATATACCAATGCAAAACCATAGACAAGATTTCAGAACAGTATTTGTATAAGTATTCACACTGGGGTATTTATGGTTTAATGAACAGAGAAACAGATACTAATGTTATACAACCTATGCTAGGAACTACTCAAGGAATATAAAAAATGGGCTCTAGAGCCCAAATACTTTGATTTTATCATTAAAATGAATCTCATTGCCTCACCAACAACCCACTTTCTTTATCATAAAAGAATGTACATATCTATTGACCCTTTCTGTGGACTTTGTCATCGAGCAGAAGAGATGCTGTATCACATTATTTATCAATGTGTAGCACTTAACCAAACATGACAGATGATGTATAACACCTACAGAAAACTGGGTACAATCATTAATCACATAATGGTTGCATTTCAGAGAAGATCAATACCTAGCATTAGGATGGCCATGTTTGTATTATATGCATACTGATGCACTAGATGTATTTTCTTAATTGGCAATAATACCAGATGACCCCCAGCTACATTTAGCAACAAACTGTTACACTTTCAAAATAAAGATAGAATAATAACCAACCCCCACTTATATGCAGCAACATGGTCATTGTTAAGGCAACCATCAATGATATGAATGCTGCAAAGAAAACTATCATACAACTAACATTCAGAAAGACATGCGGACAAAACTAAATAAGCTCATCAAACTTTAGAACTCTGATTATTTTTGTTTTTTATTCTTTATATTGTATGTTAAATTTGAAATTTTCTAGATGTAAGCTTGTGTAACCCATTGAGATTAATAAAGCCTTTATTGAAATGTTATAATAATAATAATAATAATAATAATAATAATAATAATAATAATAATAATAATAATAATAATAATAATAATAATAATAATAATCATCATCATCATCATCATCAATAAGCTATTGTTTAGTGTAATTTTATGTAGAGTGAACACTTTGATTATTTGTTTGCTTGTTGTTTCAGAATATACTTTTTTTTTTTTACATCAGAGGAACAGATGAAGAAAATCATTAAATTATGAATTTCTATTATCATGTATGTAATTTATTTTACTGAAATAACTATACTTTGAGTATAAAAAAGTAAAGAAAGTAAATACTATTTTTAATAATAATTATTTATTATAAATGAATAAATGAAACCTAGGTGGTATTATAAAATATTACCTGGGTTTTATGTTTTATCAAATTTGTTTTTATTTAAAAAATAAATTAGAATATTAACAGCATAATTAAGTTTTTAAATGTTTTTAATAATGTATATGTAGCACAATACAATAATACAAGTTTCTATAATTCTTAACAATCATCTTGAAGTAGTGTAAATAAAATATCTTTTTATAGCTGATGTGAAAGATTAAATTTAAATAGTTTATAATTATTTGTGATCTTTTGCTGCTTGTTTTGCAGGTAGAATATTATCATTCCAAATATGTAGTATCCAAAAACTTTTATTATCCAAACAAAAGTTCAAAGTAGATCTTTAATCTTTTACAATAAATAAATAAATCACTCTGTCTACAATGTAAATTATACACACATGAATATTTATGTGTCTTACAGAGAAGAAAAAAAATATATTTATCTGAGCATGCTTTCAATATGGTGAATAAAGTAAACTGACTAGTTAACATTCCAGTGCATGTTCAGTGGAATACTAGTATTTCTTAGATTGACAGTGTTATTAGACTTAACAATAACACGTCTTTTTTATCTTCCTCTTCCTCTCAGCATTTTCAATCTAAGAAATACTATAGTCCCACTGAGCATGCACTGGAATCTTTACCAGTCACTTTAGTTTATTCACCATGTGTCTGATACATAATATGGGAAGCATGCTCATTTAAATATTATAATCATCAAATTTTTCTTCTCTGCATGAGCACAAAGATATATGTTTGTGTATAGTTTATCTTTTATAATAAGTGAATGCATTTGTGTTTACATTTACAGATAAATTTAAAGAGAAAACAATATTCAGTAAATATTTATAAATTAATAAGTGTAAATGCAGTAGCTGCTTTTTTTATCTTAGCAGAATTTGGTTTATAATGAACATGTAAAAGATCTATTCTCTAAAACAGTAAATATAATATAAAAATATAAACATTAAAACCAAATATTAAAACTGCAAATTTTAAAGAAATTAAAGATACTGATTCCAGACTAGAATATAAGATAAAAACAAGCCAATACCATAAATTTTAAACACACAAAGAATATTTTTTTAATTCTTTTTTAAATAATCACACTGGCAATTTATTTAAATATTCTTGGAATATAAACAATTGTTAATGTACTTCCCTATTTGTTCTTATATCTAAATGAAGTGATATATTTATTTTTAAGGAAACTACTATATTTAAATATCTTATAAAAGTTTACCAAAAGCAAGTAAATCACTCTTTTTATCTTTAATATATGATGCACTTTGTATTAGAATTATAATTTTATTTTGGATTGCCTCTAACTGATTTAAATTTGATATATTTGAAAACCATGTAATGTAATTCCCTATCAAAACAGAAATTCACATAAAACCCTATAAGTTATCATTAATACATTGTATGGGAGAAAAAAAAAAGATAGTTTATAAAACTTGAAGTAAAAATGAGTGAATCTTTGTAAAATTTGGTTAATATGATTTTTGCTATGATGTTCTATTATCAATAATAATACCAAGATATTTAGTATTTTTAGTGTCTTCAGTTTGTATGCAAAAGTCATTACACTGAAAATTGTGAGAGTTAGTCCAAGTGTTGAAATGGATGAAAATATCAGAACTTTCCTTTTTGGTTTGACAATATTATTATAATTAGTTTGAAGATTTTTGAAATCAACTTGTAGTATTGAATTTATAATAAAAAAATAAATAAATAATATTTAATTACAAGTATACTGAATTGTCTGTACTAAAATTAATTTAATTTAGAAGGGAATTGAACTCAGATTTTCAAGCTCTCTACAGCTATCTACTCCATCATATACAACTGACACACATGACCACATACATGTGGAAAAGATAAATCATCTCAAGAATTTATGAGAAATTTATGCACCAGAAGCAACAGTTGGCCACTTTACCACTACAGCAAACCATAATAAGAATAAAAATAATTCTAATAATAACATTTTATTACCCAGGATTTTGTATGAAGTTTAAACTCCAGAAGCAACAGAACTGGAGCCACAATCTATGGACATTAAGCTGTAGCCCACCACCTTATCCCTGTATTAAGTCATGCAGATAATTCTGTAGTCAAGTATTGATTTGAATAACATATAAATGTTACACATCTTTATAGTATTATCAATTGCCTGATTGAAATATTGATCCTCTGTAGGCTGTTTTTAAAAAGTGAATGAAAGAATGACATTTTTGTTTACAATCTTTCAAAGAATATAAAACTTTCCATAATCAACATATGTTTTATAATTTCATTTTATATATAATATAAAATAGCCAAATAAATAAAGATTCCTGCTAATTTGTTCAAATTATAAGAAATAACAAAAATATCATATATAACATCTATATAAATATTTATTAATAATTATATATAAAAAGCCTTTTTAAGCACATAATTCTGTGCCCTTCTCAAATGTTAAGCATCTATTTTAATGTTAGCCAAACATTAATGTATAAGTAGAGATGTAAACAAATTTCAAAAATTGTATAGTTTGTATAGTCTATTTTAGTTTTAGAATCAATTATGTTTTGGGTACTTAGTAGCATATTCATGTTTTCATTTCCATTATGAAACTGAGAGTCAATTTAACAATATAAATGAAATAATTCAATGATTAATTGCTTTGTGTGTTATGTAAGATTCTTAACAGGAGTGACCGGTTGAGTTTTAATCCTGTTATCTTCAGTTCTAAATGTTATCATTTTCCTATATTACTAAACTGAATGGTGAAAGTTTTTCAACTATTAGTCACTCAGGAGAATGTGTGTTCATTAGCACAGCAAGTATCAGATTATTTTTGGATCTCAAGTATATGACTACCATTATTCTATACAAACAAAATAATTTTAACTCCATCACTTATACAATGTATTATATAAGTATGCAGCTTGTCCATCACTCTTCTGTGCATTTAAATGGACATGGTTTTATATATGATGGCAGAGTGATTGAAAGTCAACATGGGCATGACAAAAATATCAGTATCAGTAAGAGATATGGAAGGCTGAACAGAATACATTGAAGCCTGTTCATTAAAGTTGAACATTTGCTATATTAATATAAATACAGCACTGCTTATTTATATGTGTGGGAGATGATCTGGACTAACTGATGAGGGCTAGTGAAGCACAAAATACAGATATTTGAGATCATTTATCTTTTTCACGTGTGTATGGTCATGTGTATCGGTTGTATGAGATGGAGTGGATAGTTTAAAGGAGCTTGAAAGTCTGTGTTCAAATCCTTTATAATTACATCTAAACTCCAAGTATGTAAATTGTATTTAAATATATGTATATTGTAATGAGTCGCTCACTGATTCATCATGTGTTCTTTTTTTTTTTTTTTTTCATATGTCAAATGCGTTGACCGGGAAGCGAATCCGGGCCAGCTGCTTGGAAGTCAGCTATGCTAACCACTAGGCCAACAACGCTTGATTCATGTGTTCTTTTTGTGCAATAAACCTTGCTTTTTTAATTTTTTTTTTTTTATCTTTATAACATTTATTTCTTTGTAAACCACTTCAACAATACCTTATGTAGATTATTACAATTTTTGTTTTTTAAGAATAATTTTGGTAGTAAATTTTATTTGAATCTAGTGAACATATATATGATGTCTTAGACTCGGCAACATGCACAACTCATAAGGAGATTTAAAATTAGCTAAATTTGTTTTGATGTAGAAAGAATACAAATTAATTTCACCTTTTTGTTAACTTTATATAAGCCAAGTAATTCTTTTTTTTTAAATGTGCATAGGCGTGTTATAATGTACAATTATATTTTTTTATCCTTTCATTTCTTATTATGTTTTGTAAGCAATTTTTCTTTTAAACATATTGCTTAACTTTTCATTAAATTGTTGAGTTGTCGGCAGAATCGGTTCTTTTTTTGTTTGTTTGCTTCTAATGACTTTTCTGTTTTTGGTTTTTACAGTTTACTATTTATTTATTTATTTTTTAGTTGTAACTCATTTAATTGATTTAAAAAGAATGTTTACTTTTTTTGAATTTAAATAATTTTATCTATTTAATAAATAAATAAGTAATTACATTAAATTTAAAATTATATAAAAAAATTTGAAGTTAGTTACATTTTTCTTAAACTTTTAATATTTATTATAATTGAGGAAACAATAAAAAAATATAATTTTTGAAATATATTTTTAAATTTTTTTATTTCAAAATATATATATATGGTATGGCTGAAGATCTCTCAGCCCCATATAGCTATTTGAGTTGGGTAGCTGAGTTTGAAGACATGTAGGTGTCTGAAAATTTCAGATTTTTTACTCAATAGATAACTTTTAGTTTAATGCTGGCTTTGGGTTGGTATTTTTAGATCTAGTGTCTGAACCTACCCTAGCACCTCTTTGAAGAGTGCCAGACTACGAAATCTTGGTCAGAAGTTGGGGTGGGGGTCCTGACAGAGATATTTTAAAAGCTTTCTTTAGCTAAGCATTTATCAAGAAATTTATTTAACACAAAATATACATAGTATTATGATATACAGGATAACAGGTTAAGCTTGGTTAAAAGGTTAAGAGTTCTCATGCATGTATTATTATGTGGACATTGGTCTATCTTGTACAACTTTGTATTGATAGTGGTTGCAGTATTTCAATTGAACGACATTGTGAGCTAAGCATTTATCACAAAGCTTATTGAGGAATTGGCAATCCTCATTGTTTATAACTTACAAGCTTAAGAGAATAGGGTCATGTGATTTATGACTTTTATTTTGACTATTTGGAGATTAAATAGTCTTGTATTCTATGTATATGATGATATTTGGACTCTGTTTATTTAAAGTTTTGGAATAGATGTTTTTACAACAAATTTATATATGTGCATATACAGAAAATCTCCATATTCCAAACCCTCCATTAGATTTCTGAAAATGTTGATTATTAATAGTGAATGCTATTTCATATACATATTTAATATATATATACATACACGCCTTGAATAAAATTTAATTTAAAAAAGTAATCATTCAGATGATATCGCAAATAGTTAATAAAGATAAAAGCAAGATAATTAGAAAAGACAAATCAGTAATAAATTATGAGAAAACAATAAATGAGTCACTGAATGTGTAAACGAAGTAACATACTAATGGCATTTAGGTAGATGGGAAATTTATGAATTCAATTTCTTTTCTTAATATTTTTATAAATAATGGGTTACTGTTACCAGGGATGACGCTTCTGTTGATACAAGGGCAGTATTTATCTAATTTTTTAATTTACTTTTTAATTTTTTTTTTCCCATACATATTTATTTTTCATAGTTTATCTATTATTTTTTATCTTTTTCTAAATAAAATTTAAACTCATTATTATAATATACTTATTTTCAAGAATATAATCATCTTTCAAAAAATATTTTTATTTATTTACAGTCTTTCAAATACGACATTCTAAGACCCCACACAGCTTAATGCAGTCGCAGAATGGAGACTTAGTAGTTAAAGGTTCCTAAATGATTTCCCAATTAAGAAAAGTTTGTTAATTGATCAGAACTATTATCCTCAGCTTGTGACTTAGGTACTCAAATATCACATGACCTCCTGAGCATAATGCTAATACAAGTAAAAAGTTAAGATGAGATTCATATTCTCATGCAATGTATGTAGGTCATTATATTTTTTGGTTATACACTTTCCAAGTTAGTGACTTTACACTGCTATCTTAGATGAATCCCCCTGCCTATTTTTTTTTTTTTTTGTAGGTAATTAAAGACTTTAATATTTCTCATGAAATTAAAAAGCCTATATTAAACTATTTTTTATTTATCTGATCAATAAAAACTTCTGCAATCACTTTTTCACATCTAAGGGGAAGTTTTTGTTTTTCTTTTTAACCTATTTTCACATTATAACTTATTTATACTTTATCATAAAAGTAATTTAAAAAACATGCAATCTAAACTAATAAGGACAGCCTTTTGTTAGTGACAAACAAATGAAAGTGTTCGAAAAAAGGTAGGTTCAGTTTGATGTTATATAAATATTCATTTCAAAAATTTCTGTGTAAAAGTTATTGCTTTGAAATAAAACTACAATATAAACATTACATAAGTAAGTAAAAAAATAGTAATTTTACTAAAGTTATAAACCATTGTATTTTAACCCATTCAAGATCTACCTCCTCCCTCTCTCATTTGAAAGATGCTAGGGACAACTTTGTCCATATTTAGAACATTTATATTTAGAATTAAACAATTTTCTATACCCATATATTGACAATCTTTACTCAAGTCGTAGGCATTCTAAAAGTTAATGTTTGAAGTTTGAAAAATAAAAAACTAAAATACTGAATGGAGTTCTTAGCAGTGTCACTTTTCATTATTGGTCAGTATTCTTATCTATTTATAAAAATTGTCAATGAAATGTGTGGTTATTTGAATTCTATTTTTAAAATAGAAACAAATTTTAATTGAGATATTGTAAAATAATGAAAATATGTCTTAAAATTCAAAATTACATGCTTTAGGTTTATTGCCTTAGTAAATATTACTTACATAATCAATGTGCATTAAATAAATTTATAATTACAACTTTAAATTATCGCAATAGTTTTCTAACTATAAGATCTTTCCATTGACTCGAAAGATTTCATGAGTACTAATGTATAATAGGAATTGTGGACTTAATCAGTGAAGTATTGAATGGCTTCACACTCTCATATCTAACCGCTTCCGCTTCACCTATTTATATAGAAAGTAGGTTGAAGTAAAGAAGGTTCTCTTTTTTTCCAATGCGTAAACTTGTAGTTAAGACCTGTAGAGGTCCCTACCTTCGCATTTTCAAGCCACATACTTTAGGTTTATTACCTTAGTAAATATTATTTACCACAATTATGAAACTCATTATTATAAGTATGTTTTTGTGACTTCTCTTCTTAAAAAATATTTTCAAATAGCATGTACTTGTGTTTTAATTTTGCAGTATAGAAAAATGAAATACTAAATAGAGTTCTTAACAATAGTGCTTTTTTTTTTTTTATTGGCCTGTATTTTTGTCTATTTATAAAAATTGTCAATGAAAAGTTTTTTACTTGAATTCCATTTTTAAATTAGAAATGAAATTTAGTTGAGATCTTAGAAAGAAATGAAAATGTTTTTTAAACATTAAAATTAAATTTATTATTAATAAAATCTTACATGAAATTTCTTTACTGGCAATTATGAAAGCCATTCCTGTAAGGCAGTAAAAACAGTTTTTGGTTTGACATGAGTATAATTTTATGACTTGTTTCCTTGCAGTTTTCTTTTTCAAAATATTAATTAAAAGCACACATTCAGAATTGCTTTCAGGCCAAAAAATCTTTCATTCATATTTTGTAAAGGTTTTTTATGATACTGATATTAAGCCAATAAACATCACATGACCACCCCCTCTTATGCTTGTGTATAACTGTTATTAAAACAGGCAAAACTCACTATATATATATTGTGTGGGGGGCAATATATATAGTGAGTTTTGCCTGTTTTATGATACTGATATTTGATTTTTTTAAACTAATAATTAATAATTTCTATGCAAGAAAAAAATTGTGCATGTTAAAGTTAAAGAAAACCCCAAAATAATAAAGAAAAACCACAGTGATAGCAGGATCTTTGTAAAGGCCCCAAATATCTCCAAATAAGGAATTTTGTAGTAACTAAATAAGAACATTAAGCAGATATCAGCTTTTCAGCCAATGAGCATGTGTCTTGTGGGTTAAACACAACTATAGAATGATACTTGATAGCTATATATTTTTTCTCTGAGCTCAACTCCTCATTTTAGGTGCTTGAACATCATATGACCTTATAAGCAGCCAATTATTCTCATTTTTTACCACTGTGTGTTTGAACAAATGCTATTATTACAGGTCTTAGAATGAGATGTCATTCAAAATAACTCGATAAAGTGAAGGTTTAATATTATAATCTTATGATTTTGAAAAATATTATTAAACCTTTTGTCCAGAAAAGATAAACTACCATCAATTATGATCAAGTTTTGCAACCTGTTTATAACATTTTTTCCCCTTGTTTTTTCTAACTTATTTTCATCTAAAGACTTAGTACAGTGCTAAAATATTTTGGCTATATTCCACTCACTAAAACTGGTTTTTTTTTTGTCTGCCAAGTTTATATTTTAAAATATTTTGAGTAGGTTATATTAAAAAAGATGGATTTTTTTTTTTTTTTTGTTAAATTATTTTGATCAGCTTAAGATATAATTTGCACCTTCATTTTGGATCTATTGTTTTTTCTTATCCCAGCACTTTCACTTATGTATCTAAAATGGATAGATAGATTGGTTTCATTACTTTACTATTAAATCTAAGCTGATGAAATTATAAAATATTTATATTGGTGTTTACTATTTTTTTGATAAAAGTCATAAAGTGTTATTGTTAACATTTGGTATAGAGCAATTGTAGTCATTGTTATAATATAAAGTGTATTTACCTGCACAATCTGATTGAATTGGGCTCAATATCTTACATGTTCTAATATTTAACATCATAAATTTGAATATCAGATTGTGCTATGATGGCGATCACTCCATAAATACACTATAACCTGTATTTTTAATTACAAAGTAAACTGACTACTTAGTATGTGTTAGTATCTAGTATGTCTTTATCTTCCATTATGTTTATATTATACTTTGCATCTTAGTGACATAAATATACCTGCATTGCTTTAAGTACAATATAAATATTGATTATAATATGTATAAAGAAGTGATGTGAAGGTTATAGAATTATTCCAAGACGAGCACTGAGTGCATTTATTATTATTGTTGTTTTTTTTTTTTAGGGTGGAAGTTTAATGAATTGGATGCTCCAAAAGTGAAATACTTCATGTTTTGAGTTATTATTAGTGTTCATTTTAATATTTGAATTTAAGGTCTTACTTTCTATTTTGCTTTGTAAATACAAAGTTCACTAAAACCTAATAATAGTAATTTAACATTATAGTTTTATCTTTTTTTGTTCGTTTTTTTAAAATGTATTTTTCATTTTTTAGTTTTTCATTTGCTAAATATTGTGTAAATTTTCCAAGATTTTTTTTTATGTTGCCATATATGTATGTTTTTCTGTTACCTTAATATTGTAGGATTGTGTGCCTGCATGCAATTTTTTATTTTTTGCTATTTTTAATTAACCGTAGAATTATAGCATTCACTTCATACATAATTGAAAAATATCAAATTAAATTTTTATAGTAAAATTTGATTAAATTCTGAAAATATACATAAATATATTTATTTTGAAATTGTCATTTTTGAAAATATTCTTGGAGGAATTTTTTTTTTATTTTCTAAGTGATTTTATGTGCGTGTGTATATTCACATTTGCGTGCATGCTTGTGTATTTGTCTCTTTCGCTCTCTTTCTCTTTATATACGTAAACCAGTAAAATATATAATAATAAATTATAAAGATAAGTTAGAACTATGAGAATTTGCAGACTTTTTTTTTTTACTAAAAGAATCGCTCTTTTTTTTTTTTTTTAAAAATCGTAATATTCAGTTTAGATCTATTTCAGAATTTTTAAATGAGAGAGGGAAATATTCGAAAGAACACTCAAATTAATATTAAGACTTTAAAAAGAAACACTGTTTTTTTTAGTAATAGTTATAACTAATTTTCTCCTTAATTCATTAATCTTCTCAATAAATATTAATACGCTTAACGTAGTTAAATTTGCAATGTATGTATATATAAGACTATAATATTTTTTTTAAAAGCAAAAAATATTTTTTACAACTTTGTTAAATTACACTTTTTATATTTGACGAATTAATTATACATTAAAATTTATCAACATTTTTTTTTAATTAAAAATTTTATATTACTCAAATAGTATACAATATTTTGGGATATTGGTATTAGAAATAATAATAAAGATGGTTACATTATTAAATTTACAATATCACTTGACTACTACATCTATTTTAAACTTCATCAATTATTGGACGATAATTGATACTGCTTCCACATTTTGTTTACTATATAATATTTATGAAGATGCTTTACAGCCTTTTTCAGAATTTCTCACCATTGTATTCTACACAACAGGATTGGTTCTTAGATCTGTCAATTATGATACTACAAATAAAGCACCATTGATGCATAATCCCTGGTTTCAGAGCTTTTTTTTATTTATTTGTAAATTGTTTGGATTTGAAGAATAGATCTTTATCTCTTTTTGTAAATCTAAATTCTGCTTATATTGGAAAAAGTAACCCTATACAGCTAATTGCAATTAAGCTTATGTAATTATTGGTATTTACTAAGACTTTACTTTTTTTGATTTTGTATAACAATGTATATATAAACTAATTAATTTGTTATAAAAGGTTAAAAATCATTTTTGACACCTTTTACCCATTTAGCTATGTAAGATATGAAATATAGGCGTTCTTATACCTGGAACTTAATTGTAAATATAGGGGATTTGAACTCAGACTTTCAAGCAACCTTCAACTATCCACACTATCTCATACTACTGATACACATGACCACACACATGTTGAAAAAATAAACAATCATTTATATCGGTATTTCGTGCTGAACAAGCACTCATCAGTTGGTCCAGATTATCATCTCCCCCTCTCACACACACACACATATATATATATATATATAGTCATTGCTCAGTTTATATTAAGGTAGCAAATATTTATACTTTAATGGACAGGCTTCAATTTACTCCAATCTCCAACTCTTCAGCCACCTATACCAATGAAAATCTAATGATAGAATACCCAAATCCCATGTTGATGCCACTATTGTTATTGGGCCCATGTGGACCTCAACTCTGACCCTTCATGTATAGGACAGTATCCATTTAAATACATAGAAAAGGGATGGGCAGAATACAGGCTCAATATGTAAGATTTGAAATACAGGTATTGTTATATCTGGAACTTAATTGTAAATATAGGAGATTTGAACTTCCTTTCAAGCAACCTTCAATTATCCACACTATCTCATACTACTGATATACATGACCACACACATTGGACTCCCAAAAATGCTTCTTACAGTAAAAATTCACTCAAAAACATTGTATTGAGTTTTTATATGGGAAAAAGTAACTAATTATTTTAAATTCAATATATATATAATAGATTAAAGAAATAAAGTTTAAATTGGAAAAACTGTAAATTAGTGAATAGACATTTTACTTAGCATATTATTAAAAAAAAATACTAATCTGTGAATAAATGTACTAGTTAAACCATTTTTGGTAGTTGTAATTTTAAAGGAAAAAAAAAATATTTCCATTGCTGATTGCTATTTTGTTTCTTATGTAATCACAGAATATTTTCTGAATCAGATACATTGAATTAATATGAAGCATGAAGAAAAAAAAAACTAACTACAATGCATATTTTATAATGAAAAAAAAAAAAAAAATAGAATGTCCGTGTTAAAATTAATTTTTTATGTACTTTATTTTAAATTTTCAACATTTTTTATTTGTGTAATTTCTAATCAATAGGATTTTGAATTTTTTTATGTGCTGCTAATTGATATGTTCACATGATTCTGTAGTGATTCTGAAAGCGCTTGGCAAATAGTTTTTTGTGATTAATGTTTTTTGAATTTTAGCTACTCTGTTTGTCACACTTTATACCTGAAGAATAATTTTCATTAATGACAGAGTTTTTGTATTATTTTTTTTAAAATTGCTTATTTTTTTTGTTTTACATAAATGCATTGAAATGAAATAAAGTGCAGGTAAAGACATGTTATATAGAATTGCTTATTGTAGTTTTAATAATGTATGTAAATGATTAAATATTTTATTGTTGCTGTTGTGCTTGTTTATAAAAAAAGTGACTTATCTTAAATAAATCTAAAAAAAAATCGGAGTGATTAAAAGATTAAAAAAATAACTGGTATTTGAATCTTGTCAGTTTAGTAACCTCTAGTCCTATAAAACTTGTTCATGACATCTTTTTCCTAGCCTAAACTGTGTCTATGGATAGATAATTGCAAACTATTTAAAAAATTCTTATTAATATAAATCTTTCAAAAATCTTGTAAGGAATACCTAATAATGCTTGATATTGGGTGATCATTTTTTTAATCACTGCTGGCTTTAATTGATTTTAAGATTCTGTATCAAATTATGGAATTGTTTCTTTATGAATGATGCTACTTTTTAGTTTGTCAACCACTGTTTTGTTTTAGGTTCTAATTTTTTTACAAACTCTGGAAGTGAGCTGTTTGCTCCTAGGGCATTTCCTGCTTTAAGACAATCTCAGGTTCCAGTTCAAGTTCTCCAACTGGTTTTATAAATGTGAAAAAGAAGGTTGCAATTTACTTTACTGAAGTTTTTTTCATTCTATCAATCTTTGGTTTAGAAATGTAATATGTAAGATTGGTAATTTCATTATAAATGACATAAGGAATTCTTTTAGAAGTACTTTACCTCTACTAAGCCTTTATAAAATTGATTGATTATAATGACTAATTATGTTTTTATATTGGACTATTTCCTTATCTAATATGCGTATTGAATGTCTTTAGAAAAAAATTAACTTTATTTAAATATTCCATATACATTCACCTATTAGTAATAGCACATCAAACAGGTTAGTATATGCATGTTTTGAGATGTATTATTCTCCCCTCTTCTTCAGGTGTTGCTGGCTTGACCAGTGACAGTACTAGTATGGAATTTGAACTTGGATCCTTAGATTTTTGCATATTGAATTTTAAGGCAATGCTCTAACCTACTGAGCCATCTTGCAAATATCTATGAGGTTCCTCCTGATTTCTCCACATTTTTCTAAAAACAAAGTTGATTAGTAGTTTCCATACATTGTTTATAGTCACACTAGGTTAGCTTATGGGATTTTTTGTCATTGTCATGTGAGCAGCTTCTTTAAATTTTCTTCTTTGTATCTTTTCTTATCTGTCCAGTTTTTATTTATTTTCCCAATTGAACATATATTCATTGGCACATATATGGTCTGCTACCTTAGACACATCTATTTTCTCTCTTCTTATCATCACTTTGTGTTCTTGCAGTGCTTTTCAATGGGATGGCCGGTCTCACCAATATATGGTATTCCAGTCTCATATGATATTTCATAGATGCAGTTTTTTCTCTTCAGCATTTCAAGTTTAGGCCTTGTAAATGTTAGAATTCCTTTTAGTGTGGTATGGCTCTGGAAAGCTGTTCTGATGTTATACTGATTGCATATTTTTCTTAATTTGTCTGCTATTTTTGGAATGTATGGGTACACTACAAGTAGCAATAATTGTCATTTCTCTTGGTGGTTCTTTTTGTTGTCGATTTAATGTTTTCCTAGTAACAGCTGATGGATAACCATTTTTCTTAAGAGTTTGTTCTATATAGTCTTTTTTGCAAATTGCTAGTTTCTGAACAATTTTCTTTTGTTCTGTTCCTTAGTGATAGTATAGCTCCATGTTTTGTGTTTGTGGTGTGATTAGACGTATGGGCTAAGTATTTTCCTGTATGTGTAGGTTTTTGGTTTTGCCATGAGGGAGTCAAAATACAAGAACTTACATCAAGCCAATATAGAAAGTTGGCAAAAAATTCAATACCGAGTACAGAAACAAAGTTAGAGGCATTAATCAGAAAGCATAGCAAATACTTCACTGATTGAGACAAAAGTAAAATAACATCATATTTCAGCAAAATTCCTCATCTTTATGGTCTACCTAAAATCTATAAGAATCATGTTCCTTTATGACCCATTGTTAGTTCTAAAGATTCACCTTGCCAAAATTTGGCAAGATTTCTTCTCAATATTCTAAGTCCTTTGGCATACAGGACTCAGTTTTTTGGCAGGTATTCTAGATACTTTGTAGAATTAATCAAGAACATAAAAATTGAAAGAGCTGTCTTACTGGTAAGCTTTGATGTGGAAAGTTTATTCACGAAGGCACCATGTGAAGAAGCACTGTCTATTGTAGGGAAAGATTAAATGGTGATAATAGTTTCCAAACCAGAACAGCTCTTCCTATTGATAGTATAATGGAACTATTAACATTTTACATAAAAACAACCTACTTTCTATATAACACAGAATTCTTCCAACAAAATCAAGGAATGGCTATGGGCTCACCATTGTCTCCCCTGGTTAGCAATATTTACATGAGAAAACTTGAATCCTTAACCATAAAAATTTTTCCATATCCACCTAAAGTTTGGCTTTGCTATGTGGATGATACATTGGTTGTATGGCCACATGGTGAAGCACTGTTATAAACTTTCTGGAAGTACATCAACAACATACCCCCTTTCAATTATATTCACAATAGAATCAGAACAAGAAGAAAAATTGGCATTCTTAGATGTTCTTATGACAAGACTCCCTTGTGGCAAAATCAAAACTACAGTTTTCCAAAAACCTACACACACAGGAAAATACTTAGCCTATACATCCAATCACACCAGAAACACAAAATCTGGAGTTATACTTTCACTATGGAACAGAGCAAAGAAGTTCGTTCAGAAACAAGCAATTTGGAAAAAGAAAAAATCTATATAGAACAACTCTTATGGAAAATGGTTATCCATCAGCTGTTATTAAGAAATCATTAAATAGACAACAAAAAGAACCATCAAGTGAAAAGACAATTATTGGTACTGTAGTGTATCCATAAATTCCAATAATAGCAGACAAATTAAGAAAAATCTGCAATTAGTATAACATCAGAACAGCTTTCCAGAGCCATACCAGACTACAAGGAATTCTAATATCTACAAATCCTAAACTTGTAATGCTGAAAAGAGAAAATTGCATCTATGAAATACCATGTGAATGTGTATGAACATACATTGGTGAGATAGGTCATCCCTCTGATAAGAGATGTGTGTAATGTAGCTGACCATGTATGTCCCAAGGAACATATCTTCAATTGGGAAAATACAAAAATAATGGACAGAGAAGAAAAGGCACAAAGAAGAAAATTTAAAAAAGCTGCTCATATGACAATGGCAAAATATCCCATAAGCCAATCTAGGGTGACCATACATATTTTACGGAAAACACTAATCAATTTTGCACTGAAGGGAAAAATGGAGAAATCAGGAGAAACCTCATAGATAGATATATGAAATTTCTCCAGACTGTTGCCTTTGGCAGGATTGCTCAGTTAGTTAGAGCATTGCCTTAAAATGTAATACTTAAAAGTCTAAGGGACAGTCTTGAATTCCATGCTAATACTGTCACTGGTCAGGCCAGCAACACCTGAAGAAGAGAGCAGAATAATACCTCTCAAAACATTGTGCGTATACTAACCTGTTTGATGTGTTATTTACTAACAGTTAAATGTATATGGAATATTTAAATAAAGTTAAAGTTTTCTAAAAGATATTCAATATGCATAATAGATGATGGAAATAGTTCAATATAAAAATACAGCTAGAACATCATCATCACAAACCTTTGGGAAAACAGTTATTATGACTAGATACTGGAAAGTTTTATTTTTTCTCTGATTGCTTTCCACTTTTCTTTTCTGGCAGTATCCAGGGATTTTACAAGTTTGTCAACAATTTTTGCATCTTCAATGGACAAAGTTGGTTATCAAAAGAACTACTGGTTTAGTTACAACTTGAAATAACTTGTTTTAAATATCCATGAGAGATAGCCCTATGGTAGTTATGATTTTGTTAATCCCATTATAGCAGGAGGGAATTTTAAAGATTTTATTAATATCTTGTTTTTGATATCTAGTATATTAAGTCTATTTATCTTTTAATAATTTCACCTTGGAGCAGGATAATTTTCAAATATAGGAATGTGCATTTCTAAGAATGATTAGTCATAGCTTATGTTGGTTACAGGGGAAATAATCCAATGTTATTAGTTTATCATGTACTGATGAACCAAATGATGAAATCTCTAATCAGGAATTGATATTGTTTACTATCATCTTGAAAGAAATATTTTTTTGTTGTTTAGTAGCATAAGTTGCATTAGAAATGGCTCTTAGAATTCTTTCATAGTTTTTTGTCCCACTTCTGATCAAGATCAATAGAAATCTGAAGTTGTGACCTAGAGTTTAATTTTTTGTCAACATAATATAACATACATATATATATTTTACTACATTGAGATTTCTGTGTTTTTAATTAATATGTATTGGATTGCATCCCAAAAAATGTTGGTAATTTTGGGCAACCAGTAAAAAAATTTCATGACTGTTTTTCATAAGTGAAGCTTTGAAGTAAAAGTCGATTGTATTTTTTTAAAAAAAATTAGTTTTTGATAATTTTAATCCCATCTAGAATGAAATTCCAAGACACTAAATGAGAAAAAAAAAAATGAAATAACTTCCACTAAACTAATTTTAAGTAGATCATCTTTCTAATTTTAGTTGGAATAAAACAGAAAGCTTTTTTAAATTAATTTAAATTTTTCATACTATTGAAAATAAATTAAAGAAGACATTTGAATAAATATAAATGAATCATCTTAAATTATTGACATATAATTATATTGCTTTTGATATATTGAAAATCATAATCTATTAATTAAGTTTGTTTTTTTAAACATCTCTGTTTCTCTTAAGGGCTGTGAATGGGGTTTGTGTTAGTTTGAATTAGTAATCAGGAATCAGATACGAATTTAATTAATCAAAATTCAATATTTAATTTTTTTTTATTCTAATAAGAATGCGTATTATTTTGAAACTAATGTTTAATTTTTTTTTAATATTTGGAAATTATATTTATTTTGATATTTAATAATCGTATCTACTGTAATCATATCAGACATTTTCCAAATTATAAAAACAAATATTTCTTATAATTTTTTCTTAATAAAAAAGAAACAAAATACCTTGTGTAATGGACAACTAATATAAAATAGATTGATTATAACAAAGTTTGCAAATGAATTATCTAATTAGCTGCTAGTTTAAAAGTCTTCATTTGTTTTTTCATTTTTTTTCCTCAGAAATTTTTTTTTTCTAGATTGCAGGATTAACTTATGGTTGACAAAAGACAGAAAAGGGAGAAAAGAGCAAGTTTTGGTCCCTTGAAAAGTTGTCCTTTTTTATTTGTATAATTTAAGATTGTCAATAACCTTGATATATATAACATAATTTCTAAAGACTCAAATGCCTTGAATTTTTTATAATACTCTATAATTTGAAATATTTTGATCATATATAGCAGAAAAATGCATTAGTCATAAATTTTAAAATTATTTCAAAATTTTTTACTCAACTAATTCCCAAGCGTAAACAGTATTCTCCAAATAATAGTAATCACCATTTAAATTGTCAAAGGTATTGCAATCAATTGTACATTACATTTTTGATATAATTTTTATTTAATCAAGATTGCATTTATGTTAAAATATACATTCAGAATATTCACAAACCAATATTGATAATTATATAAAAGACTTATGCCACTTTAGATAAAATACAGTTTGCTCATTAATATAGTTAAAAAAATTTATACTAAAATCAAATCCAGACCTATGCCAGTCGAAGTCAACCCTAGATATCATTTCCAAATATACCCATTATATTCAAAATTATAAACAATGTTTGATCGATACTTACAGGATCAGACTCTGAATCCCATCCATCTTAAACTGTCTAATTAATAACTTCAAAAACGAACTCATCCCTGATCAGACCTCCTAAATTGTGTATAAAATTTCCTGTAATCCTACAAACTGCATTGCTGTCTACTTTGGGAAATCCTGTACAAACTTGGCAATAACAATCACCCAGCACTGGTACATGTACAATAAAGCTAAGAACAATTTTAATCACAAATCCATATTTTTAGACCATGAAAATAAAATGGCCTACCTTTGAACCTACAACAACCAGTGTAGTGTGTTTGGAATGCACAAGGTAAAAGAAGCCTGGTAATAAAAAAATAATCCAGTTTGCCCTTTTCTAAAGTGAATTATTTAAACTCAATCATTTTTGTATTATTTACCTACTCTTTAAATTATACTATCTGCCTCTACTTTGACACTGTATTTCTATGATATAATTTTAGAGACATTGAAAGCATGCTTAGCATACTATACTAAGCATATAAATATTCTTGTTTAAGCTTTTTATATCAAAGTGATTATTCATAATTACAATTCTATAAGAAAAGGCAAAAAGTATAAGGGAAATAAATATAAATAATGAAGAGTTGAATTTAAAAAAATTCACAACAATTGAAAAAAAAAAACAAGAAACATATATTGTTAGATAATTACAAAACCAAAAAACTTTGATTAGAGAACAAAGTACCCAGAAATAAATTTAAAGATGTGCATTTTTTACATGCTCCATTTTAATTTAATGAATCATTATTTAGCAAAATATCAACATTGTGTAATGTTAAAGACTCAAAATTGTGACCATAAATTATATATTTTTTTGCAACTAAAGTCTTTTTATTATACATAATATTTAAACCCAGAGTGATTAATATTTTTATTTCATTTATTAATAATATGCCTAGTAAAAAGTTTGTTCATTAATTATCTCTTTTTTTAAGTTTTGTTTTTTAATGTTTATTACACATTTTGAAACTAGGATAGCAAATTAATTTCTTTGTCATAGGAATTCATTATAATTACTTGTCTTTTATATGCTTGATTTTTGAGTCATTTTGAAAACCAATTGATCTTGTCATCTGGGTAAAGTTGTATTTCATTTTTCTTTAAAGGCAAGTTGTAAAAAAATTTTACAATACCAAATTCATTACCTGTAAACTTTCATGAATTTAGTATATGGCTTTTTTTATTTTAATATGGACTGGAAGGATTGCTAAGATAAATACTTTATAATATCCAGAAATTTTATGTTAATAAAATTACTATTTGGAAATATAAAATACATTAAGATCTATGTAGATTGGTTGGTTGTTTTTCATGTTATTAAGTATATCAGTAATAAATATGATGACTGTTAGATATAATAAAGTTTTTGAAATAAAAAAGATTGACAAAGCATCATATATAAATATCTTGGCAGTTTTTTGAAAACATAAATGATAACTAGTAGTCATAAATTTATTGATAAAAATATTAATTTGTTAATTCAATCTTGTTACACTGAGTTTTTCTGAAATGTAAGTTATAAGTAAAATATACACATTGATAGTTTGTGATTATAAATTGAAGTTATTTCCACCACTTACTCATGTTGGGACATAGAAAGCATTAAATGTACGTAAGTGCATGAGTAAAACCTCTAGAATAATTAGTTAGTTTAAAGCTTAAAAGTTAAAGTATCAAATGAACAGACAAGCTACAATTTGAAGGAGTAATTAAGAGTTGTCAGTTTAAACCTGAGTGGTAATTAAATCAGTGTGACAGTTAAGCATTTAAAGAAACAATTTATGATATTTGGTTTGTAAAGTCAGTAGCATCAAGAGGCATATATTTCTTTTGATAAACAGAATTAATTAAAAGTTATTTTTAATTTGCTAATTTTAAGGGTTATTATAATAAATAGTTATTTAGGCTTGTCTCCCAGGGAAGATTTTTTATTTATTTATTATAAGTCCCTGTAACACTATGGTTGGTGGAGGCATGCCATGTAGAAATGTCTTACTAAACGGGAAAAAAGGGATCATATTCTTCATAGTGACTTTAAATTCACTGTAAATATTTGTTTGCTAATTGGATTGCTATGATTCTATGTAAATTAAAATTTTGTAGTTTATAACTTGAGTTGTTAATAAATGTTATGTGATAATTAAATCATGGTCTTGTGTCTTAATGTTTTGGTACCCAGGAAATCCAGAAATCGTATTCATATGCAATTTTAGATAAATGTTTTAATGCTTAATCCGGTACAAACACATAGCAAAAGTTTTATTATTAAATTGATATTTTTCATGAAATCCGAAATTTTGCTTTAACAAATATTCATAACATGCTTTACAAATTATTATGGTTACACTGAAAACATTTGGAAGGAGATTTACTTTTAAAATGGTTATTACTTGCATTTTCATAAATTTATTGTGTTATGATTAATATCCTGAGTGGACTAACATCTTTTTTCCCACTCCTGGTATTTGAATGTGCTCCCAGATGATAGTAATCTAGTTCAAATTTTAAAGTTGGTAGAATATTTTATTTTAGTTAACTGTTTAGTAATTTATAAGATTTTATTGTTATTATTATTGGTTGATGAAAAGTAGATATTAGCTCAGAGATCAAGCATATGTCTACTTAAGTTATATTGTTGGGATAACATTCATTGATCAACAATAAATTCATAAAGCTCCAATAGGAATTTTGTATTCCTGATTTGATCCCTGAGATTATAATTTTCCAATTTTGAATCTTGAGCTCATGAGCTTATTGTTACAGAATTAAGATGGTATTATAAATTAATTAAATTAATAAGACTTTATTTCATACATATCGGATCATGAAAATACAACAGTGTGGAGACATTAAGGATAGTAAAGTTTAGTGGAAGAGAAAGTGTAGAGAAGTTAAGATTGGGAGTAAATTAATTTGTAACTATGGTGTTCATGATTTATGTGGTGCATACTGGGGCATTAAAGTGTTATGAGGTGAGATGAGGTTTCTGCTCCCTACTTAGTTTATTAGTAATTTTATAATGATTTATTTTTAGTATAATTCTTGATATTCATGATGAATTACTAAAGCAATTGTAGAACCCTAAGCATAATGATAGGGAATTGGTATTTTATTCACTCTATGTGAGATATAAAATAGCTATGTTTGATTCATGCTACTGTTATTTTACAAGTGCTTTATAGCCAAGTTAATCCATTCCCTTTTATGAGTTACAATTTGGTTGGCTTGATTTAAGAAGAGAATTAAATCTAGATATTTTGCAAGTTAAAATTATTTACATGTGTGTGTGCTTACATTTATTAATTTCCTTTACACTTTCTTATTTTATAATATTAGATATTATTTTTAAATAGTTAATCTAATTAAAATATTGAGTTAAATCCAAGTGAACTTCTTTATTTATTTAATGTTAGTTATAAAAGATTGATGTAATATTTTCTTTCTCAAAACAATATATATTTTTTGTTGTATTTTATTTTTACCATAATAATTTTAGTTTCATAATTATTTCAGACAGCATGTGTTAATTTAAATGTCTGAAAAATATATAGTTTCTTTTTTTTAATTGTTTTCCATAGATAGAAAATTAACCTTTAACTCTAAGGTGGAAAAATTAAAAGGAAGTAATTGTTTTTCCATTAATTAAAAGAATCACAAGACAGGGGTATGAAAGGTCCACACAATGCACACATTAAACTATGTTAACTGAACAATGGAATGACAAATTAAGCTGAACTGCATTGACTGAACTATGGAAAATTTTGAACTACTAAACTTCTGGTAAAAAAAACAAAACAAACACACAAAGAAGAAAGAAATTTCAAAATTTTTCAACTATAGAATTAATTGTTATACATTTTTTAAAATTATTTATTTTAAAGTAACATGTATTTTTAATAAATCTTTAAATTCAGATGCTAAATTTTAAACTGAAGTCACTGGAAATCCAAAAGTTAACACTATTTAAAAAGGAAGAAAAGCAAAGAACGAAAATGTCAAACAATTACTCAATGTTGGTTGCTAAAGTATATCTATTTAATACTAGTATGTTGTGGGAATTATGTGTGACTTATCCTGTGCACATAAGAACTCTTCATTATTTTCCATCTCATAATTGTAATAAACTGTTATAAACATATCATTTCTTATATCTTAGAAGTAAAGTTATTGAAAACTCATATTTTGGCAATATTTATAACAACATAGTAATATGTAAAAATGGAGTTTCTCTTGGTATTATTTATTTTAATAAATCAACTATGAATTTGTGAACAATAAGCCATTTATGTTAAAATTGAAATGATGTTAAATTGCTTTTAATAATTTGCTGAAGAAAAGAAAAAAGAAATCACTCATTTATATTTCAACTTGTACATAAAATAAGCTGAATAAGGGGAAATGTATTATAATCAAAAATTAAGTCCCATTTATTTAATAAGACTTATTACAAACCTGCTTTCTCTTTTTCTTTGGAAGAAATCTTGTTTAGGTTTAGAAAGAAATACTTGCTCTTGGACCTCTATTTGAATAATTCTTAAAATATGTAAATCAAAAACCAGCTTAATGCTGTAGTATAAATTATTGAAACCTGACTTACTTGCTTATATGTTTAAATATTTCATAAAATAAAATAGCCATTATTAATGTGTTTGTGTGTTGATGTTTAAGGAAATCTAAAATAATTTTCAATGGTGCACATCTATTGTAAATTATTTTACTATCAGCAAATGGAGAATTATTATCTGGTGGTAAAATTGTCTTCTAGCAAACCATGCAGTCTCCAAGATTAAGAACTTTAATATTATTAATATACTTTAGAATTATAGTTTTAAGTGTTTATAATATATTATTTGCTTGTTTTATGTCTTCTTGCTTAGTTTTTTTATGCATTGATGGGTCATGATAGTATTCAGAAGTTCACATAATAATGAGTGTTTTATTAATGCTATATAATGATTTTAGTATTATATCATTTTAAGTGTTGCTTTGTTCTCTGCTGTGAATAATTTATCTATAACTTATTGTAAGCTATGAAAGGATGTTGGATATTCTTGTTTTATTAATTATTTAAGGCTATATTTTATTATCAGGTTTGACACAAATTAATTATTGGTTTTATACATCAATTAATAATTATGTTTATTAAGAGATTGTAATTCGTTTCTCTCTTGTGTATTGCTATAAGCTTATCTTACCAATTTTTTATCTACAAAGGATAAAATTCTTGTCTCTCTCTTGATGATATTGATTTAAATAGCCCATATATTTTATAAAGAGATGCTAGCCTCATCTCTTATCAATAATATTTTCTTTGAGTATTGTATATCTTATATTTTATGCTGGTATAAATGTTTTGTTTGAAGCAACCCTTATTGTTTCTGGTATTTATGATGGCCCATTTCCACTTTTCTCATATGTTTAGAGACAAAGTCTTAGCATATTATTTGCCCTCAGAATGTAGGTGCATATTTTGTGTTCACACATCACTAGGTTCATTGCCTTGTTAACATTTTCCCCTAGGAAGTATCTTATTTTTGTATTGTAACCATGTATGGTATATTATTATTATTATTATTATTATTATTATTATTATTATTATTATTATTATTATTATTATTATTATTATTATTATTATTATTATTATTATTATTATTATTATTATTATTATTATTATTATTATTATTATTATTATTATTATTATTATTATTATTATTATTATTATTATTATTATTATTATTATTATTATTATTATTATTATTATTATTATTATTATTATTATTATTATTATTATTATTATTATTATTATTATTATTATTATTATTATTATTATTATTATTATTATTATTATTATTATTGTTGTTGTTGTTGTTATAGTTGTTGTTGTTGCAATTGATATGGTTGTTTGTTTTTGGAGAGTGTTATCTTTTCTTCAGGTGCACTTTTGCATACTCTTAGTGTAGATAGAGATGGTTCTGATGTGTAGATCTGTTCTCTTGTGCTATGCCAGCATTATAGAAATTAAAATCCAATAATTACTTTATTTGAAATTTCATTTCTTAGTCTAAATAAGCAATATACATCTTCATCATTATCCTGTAGCAAGTCATAGCTATATTGGTAAGACATGAATAATATTTATATTTACTCATTGCTTTGAACAATATTATGGTGTGATTGTATGCAAAGTGGACCTTCTTGAAATAATTTATAGATTAAATAAAAGCTTCATCTATTTGGAAGCTATATAATTATTAAAATAATGCATAGGTTAACAAAATTTCTATATGTTAAGAAAATATAGAGTTTTTGAAATAATGTTTATGTTAATAAAAGCATTATCTTGCCTGAGAGTATAAAATTTCTGGAATAATGCTTATGTTAATAAAACTTTATCATTTAGGAAGGTATAGACGTTTTTATAATAATAATGCCAATAGTAATTTAAGTTTTACTAGTTAAGAAAGATGAAACTTTTTATAACAATATCTGTGGTCAATAGTTGGTGAATATTTAATTTATTAATTTATATATTTTATATAAATTTAAGCTATAAACTTTGAAAGTGTATGTCTCTAATGGGGCAAAGTGCATTATATTATAATTAAACAGTACACTTAAATTTTGTAGATTTCCTACAGTGTTATTCTTGTTAAATCTTGTTTAAGGTCTCAATGGTATCTTATTCATACACCATTTATGCAGAAATTTAAACATTGTATAATTCATTATGCAATTATATTTCATTCTAAGGTACATTCACGTAAATTAAAGTTATAATGATTAGAAGTTGAAACTGCATCTAAGGAATAAAATATGTATTTTTTTTTTTAAGATTTTACTAAACACTATAATTTAATTGCAATTATTTAAAATAAGACTGCTCTTATAATAGAATTTTATCTCATTCATTTAAAAAAATTTGGTTTAAATTGTTAATGGAATATTCTGAATGGCCATAAAATCTTTTTTTCACTCATGGTATTCAAAGGGTATTCTAGGGAATTATTATATTATTCTAAATCAAGAGTTTTATGCATCTTACTTTAATTAAAAATATTTTTTTATTAAAATTTATTATTATTTATTATTAAGCTATAATAGGTAGATATTATCTTTGGAATAATTGTATGTCTTCTCACACCTTTCATTAGAATACCATTCATTTGATTAACAACTTAATCAGGAAAATAATACACTGAGAAATCTAATACTAAGAATATTTACATTAAACCGCAATATCTTAATATCATAACTCAATAATAATAAAAAACTGTATTTTATGTAATAAAAAAATTATTGTGAAAAGAAAATCAAAGTGATGCGAATAGACACATAAGATTTAAAGAACATGATTATTTTTGTCGTTGCAGTAAGATGTTGGAATAGTAGCTCAGGTGTATAATTATATATTGGAGGGAGGATAATAAATGAAATTTTATTATTAGAAAGAGATTATATTATAATCTAACTAGTAGGTGATGTTTGCTGTAAATATTAAGAGCTTTTGTAGTCTGTAAGAGTGAGTTGAGGATTCTCTTCCTCTTAAAATTTATTTTAATTATAATTAGAGTATTTATAATGCTTAATGACTATTATCATTGTCGTTATTACCATATGGCTTTTTTTATTATTGGCATAAATCACACTAATAGAGAACCCTGAGCTTAACCCAATGTTTGTTAATAGTTTATCAACATTTTTCAGTTATAATCTATATTATATTTAAATACAAGTATATTATCTATACTGAAGTTTATATAATTAGAAGGGATTTGAATTCAGACTTTCAAGCTCCCTATATCTATCTACTCCATTTTATACAACTCATTATACACGACCACATACATGTAAAAAAGATAAACAATCTCCAGTATCTGTATTTCATGCTGAACCAGCACTGATCATTTAGTCCAGATCATCATCTATCACACATATATGTAATCAATGCTCAGTTTATATTAAGATAGTAAATCTTTAAACCTTAATGGTTAGGCTTCAATTTTTCCATCATCCAACTCTTCATCCATCCATATCATTGAAAATCTGATGATGAATGTTCATAGCCCTAGTTGATGGCAATATTATTGTCATGCTCATGTTGACCTTAAGTCATTATGACCCCTCATGTATATGTATTGATTATATAAGTTGAATGTCTGAGTTTAAATCTTTTCAAATTACATTAAATTCAGTATAGGCAGTATACTTGTGTTTAAATGCTACATATTCAGCCTGCATTCTGCCCATCCTTATTCTGTGTATTAAATGAACATGTTAAGGTCCTATATGTGAGAGATCGGTGATTTTAGATCAACATGGGTATGACAATAATATTGACATCAACAAGAGTTTTGAGCATTCCATCATCAGAGTGGAGAGCCTGTCCATTTAAATTTGAAGATTTACTATCTGAACATAAACTGAGCACTGATTATATATGTATATGTATGGGAGATGATCCTGGAGCAACTGATGAAATACATATACTGAAGATCATTTATATTTTTTACATGTATGTGATCAAATGTATTGGTTGTTTAAGATGGAGTGAGTAGATATAGGGAGTTTGAAAGTCTGCATTCAAATCTTTTCTAATTATATATATATATAAATAATAAATTTTAACAGTAACACTATTATAAACAATTTTTAAATCTGCAGAAGTACTTTCGGTTAATTTTTTAAACCTGCCTCAACTGCCATTAAATTAAAAAAACAAAACAAAGTGAAAGCAATTCAAATCTCACAAATCTCTTATTTTAATGTTAGCAGCTTGTTTATTTATTAAATGCATTTCATTCTTATTTATAAAAATTGCCTCCTTAATTTTTCTTTTATTATGGTTTCTCTCTTCATGAAGAATTTTCACATTTTCAAAATCAAATTTAAATTTATATTTACATGTTTTTTCATGATCAGAGAAAACTAAAGGAGACATTAAATCACCACTATTTTTACTTTTTACACATTTATATAACTACTCATGCTCCCTCAATCTCTTCGCAATACTGCATCTAGATTCACCCATATATGATAGAATACAATCACAAAAAATTTGATATATGACATTACTTTTCTGCTTGACAGATATGTCATCCTTAGAATTATTGACTAATTTAATATTGTTTGGAACATAGAATAAAACATTAAACACATTCTTATATATATCCTTAAAAAATTTCACTTGTGGATTTGAAATAAATGGAATAGATATCCATTGTTTACTATTAATCTTCATTTCCTTTAACCCATTATAACTTTTTTTAAATTGACACAAAGTATTGCTTATTTGTTCCATTTTATAACCAACATCAAGAAATTCCTTGGCAAATATCTCAATATTTTTGGCAAGTTTTAGATCTTTTTTATTTTGTAATGAAAAATTATGTTGTTACCAAAGTGATAAATTGAAAAATATTGAGATATTTGGCAAGGAATTGCTTGATGTTGGTTATAAAATGGAACAAATAAGCAATACTTTATGTCAGTTTAAAAAAAGTTATGATTTAAAGGAAATGAAGATTAATAGTAAACAATGGATATCTATTCCATTTATTTCAAATCTACAAGTGAATTTTTTTTAAGGATATATGTAAGAATGTTTTTAATGTTTCATTCTACGTTACAAACAATATTAATAAATTAGTCAATAATTCTAAGGATGTCATATCTGTCAAGCAGAAAAGTAATGTCATATATCAAATTTTTTGTGATTGTATGCTATCATATATAGGTGAATCTAGGTGCAGTATTGAGAAGAGATTGAGGGAGCAGGAATTGTTATATAACCATGTAAAAATAAAAATAATTGTGATTTAATGTCTCCTTCAGTTTTCTTTGGTAATGAAAAAACATGTAAATATAAATTTAAATTATTTTGAAAATGTGAAAATTTTTCATGAAGAGAGAAATCATAATAAAAGAAAAATTAAGGAGGCAATTTTTATAAATAGGAATAAAATGCATTTAATAAATAGACAAGCTGCTAACATTAAAATACGAGATTCATGGGATTTGAAATGATGACGTTTGCTTCCGCTTTGTTTTTTTTTTTAATTTAATGGCAGCTGAGGCAGGCTTAATAAATTAACTGAAAGTATTTCTGTGGATTTAAGGATTGTTTATAATAGTTTGTTACCATTAAATTTATTATTTTTATTATAATTATAATTTTGTTTTAATTAACAGACGTTTTATTTATATTATATATACTTATGAAATTCAAAGTGACAACTTTGAAATAGGACATCTTTTCTACTGTTTAATGTCTCATTAATGAAATATGCTTACTATTTATCTGCAATTTGAACCCAAACCTTAATTGGCCACAAATTTTTAGATATTGGCAAAAGTATTCCGAGCTCTTTTTAAAAAAAATCAAAATTTTTTTTAGATATACTCTTATATATATATATATATAATCGAACATACTTTGTACCTAATCTTTATTATAGTGATCAGTAAAGAGTCCACTAATCAACATTTATTATTTTAAACATGACTGGTTTAATATAATTTCAAAACATTTGTGTCTAAGTATATATATATATATATATATATATACTTAGACACATAAATAATATATATATATATATATATATATATATATATTATTTATGGTTATGACCATGATTACTTACAATCATCTCCTTAAGCATGTAACAAAGGATTTTGAATGATATTATTTGACTCTTTTTTTCAGATGCTGATGGCTTAAACAATGAGAATACTAATATTGAAATTGAACTTGAGATTTTTATAGACATGTAAATATTCATTTAAAGTGAAGTTCTAATTAATTAGGCTATTCTGTCAAAGGCAGAAGTCAATGCCAATTTGATATTTTTAGCTGTGATAATCCTCATGATTTTTATATTTTTTTCCTTAACAGCAGGATTAATAAAATTCCACATTTTATGATTAGTCACGTTATATTGACTTGATTTATTTGTTACCATTTTAGCAGCTTTTTTGTAACTTTTTATAATGTTTGGAAACCACTCATTAAACTTGTTCTTATGAAAATAAAAATAAAAATAGGAGTCTCAAAGATAAGTATGCAAAATTTAGGCTGAGATTGCATTTAGCAGAATATTCTGATTGATTAGAGTGTCATCTTAAATTCAATATTTTGGAATTATAGATGATGGAAATAATATAATAAATAATCTCAAATAAACTATTACCATTATAAACTTTCCAACAAACATGGATAGTTGCATTGAAGTCCATGTGAGACTCATGCACCAAAAGTGATAGATTGAAATTTAATCTAGTGAATCATTTTCATTACATTACATTGCACAAATCTCCCAATGACCATGAAAAATGATAGTGCTTAGCTTAAATTGTTAACTATTAAAACGTTTATCAATTTATAAAACAAACAAGATTGGATTCTAAAATTTTAAGTTATTTAGTAATAAAAAATAACTTAAAAACTTAATAGTGGTTGAATAAAAGTATTCCTTTCAATAAGAAGCCAAACAATTGAAGATCTGTAATAGATATGTATTCACATTGCCAGCTGTAGGTATTTACTTGTTTATTGGTGGGTCACTGGATAGAGGGCAATATTTTTCTTATATCATTTTAGGAGAGACTGACTATAAAACACCTAGAAAAAAGTTCATATGTAAAATGTGTGTATGTGATAGAAAAATTTTCAGGAATGCTGTGATGAAGAGAAAGTTATTGTATGCAGAAAGTGAAGCAGTTACAAAGAAACTGCAGGTGACCAATATTGGTTGAAAATAGTGGTGATAAGGAATGTAGGATCATAGTAATTAGTACCTAATAAATTGCTTATTGCTTTATTTTTTTAATTTTTTCAAGTCATCAATTTATTTGTTGCAGATTTTTTTTTCTTTGTCATTTAAATATTTCATCTATCAGTTGGTTTGTTTTTCTTTACTTTATTAATGATGAATAAGTTGGTAAAGTTTTAGGGAACACGTTTTATATTAATGTTCATTTCTGACAGATATCTGTTAAATTGTAAATGCTGCTAGTAAACTTTGTTTTTTTTGTTTTTTTTTTTTGTAATTTTTCAATATTACTAAATCGTTTAGTGTTGAATATTTTAATATATAAAAAAACGATATGTATTTTATTTTATTAAACCATTAAGCATCACATGATCACATTTCCTATACTAGCACATTAATTGTTGATAAACAGAGCAAAACTCTCCATACAGTATTGCCACCTGTGCTAAACAGAGTAATCAATGGATGCCAGAAGGCTTGTGCATAAAATCCCTATCTAATGCCTACTCATCCAATATCCCCAGACTAGTTTCTGGCTTGTGGCCTTCGTCAGTGAGGAGCTTTGGATCTGAGAGCACTGCATCTAGATCTTAGGATTTAATGCAACCCTCTAGCAACCACCTTTTATCTCTACTTAACTACAAAACTATGAGAATGAAATTGAAAACAAAAAATATTTTCAATCTAAGCTCAATAGCTTATATAGTCATATGGGTCTGAACTCAGTTCAGCACCCATACATTTTGGTGTCTTTGGCTCTTTTACAACCATAGCCACCACTATCCTATTAGGCAGGATTGGTGTTAAACCATTAAGCATCACATGATCACATTTCCTATACTAGCACATTAATTGTTGATAAACAGAGCAAAACTCTCCATACAGTATTGCCACCTGTGCTAAACAGAGTAATCAATGGATGCCAGAAGGCTTGTGCATAAAATCCCTATCTAATGCCTACTCATCCAATATCCCCAGACTAGTTTCTGGCTTGTGGCCTTCGTCAGTGAGGAGCTTTGAATCTGAGAGCAATACTGTATGGAGAGTTTTGCTCTGTTTATCAACAATTAATGTGCTAGTATAGGAAATGTGATCATGTGATGCTTAATGGTTTAACACCAATCCTGCCTAATAGGATAGTGGTGGCTATGGTTGTAAAAGAGCCAAAGACACCAAAATGTATGGGTGCTGAACTGAGTTCAGACCCATATGACTATATAAGCTATTGAGCTTAGATTGAAAATATTTTTTGTGTTTTCAATTTCATTCTCATAGTTTTGTAGTTAAGTAGAGATAAAAGGTGGTTGCTAGAGGGTTGCATTAAATCCTAAGATCTAGATGCAGTGCTCTCAGATCCAAAGCTCCTCACTGACGAAGGCCACAAGCCAGAAACTAGTCTGGGGATATTGGATGAGTAGGCATTAGATAGGGACTTTATACACAAGCCTTCTGGCATCCATTGATTACTCTGTTTAGTACAGGTGGCAATACTGTATGGAGAGTTTTGCTCTGTTTATCAACAATTAATGTGCTAGTATAGGAAATGTGATCATGTGATGCTTAATGGTTTAACACCAATCCTGCCTAATAGGATAGTGGTGGCTATGGTTGTAAAAGAGCCAAAGACACCAAAATGTATGGGTGCTGAACTGAGTTCAGACCCATATGACTATATAAGCTATTGAGCTTAGATTGAAAATATTTTTTGTGTTTTCAATTTCATTCTCATAGTTTTGTAGTTAAGTAGAGATAAAAGGTGGTTGCTAGAGGGTTGCATTAAATCCTAAGATCTAGATGCAGTTCTCTCAGATCCAAAGCTCCTCACTGACGAAGGCTACAAGCCAGAAACTAGTCTGGGGATATTGGATGAGTAGGCATTAGATAGGGATTTTATGCACAAGCCTTCTGGCATCCATTGATTACTCTGTTTAGCACAGGTGGCAATACTGTATGGAGAGTTTTGCTCTGTTTATTTTATTTTATATATATACTGACAACTTTTTTAAAACAAATATATATAATCTATTAGACAATGGTTGAACTTGCATATAAAATAATTTGCAAATTAAGCTGACATTTTTTATTGTATTTGAAATCATAATTTCAAATAAATTTTAATTATATTCAGAAGTTAAATCATTCAAAGATTAAAAAAAGAAGAAAAAATAATTCGTTTAAGAGGAAAGAAATTGAATAAATGAATTTTTAATTAGCTTAGTTTTAAATATGTATGACCATATTGAAATTGTGATGTGTGGTCATGTTAAGAGGGAATCCAATTAATTTTCAATGTGGATAATGCTTGACAAAGTTCATTTATGAAATAATAGGCAAATAGCTAAGTAATGAAGAGTGTGAACTTCATGATATTTTGAATAGCATGAAAAACTGAACATAGGTCAGGTCTTTTGGTGAAATGCTATTTATATGATAAACAGAAGTTAATATCAGTTTTACAGCACTTAAAGAATAATAATTCCTTAGTTTGGTGTTATGGTAAAGTGACAGATTTTGGAGCTCAAAGTCCATGGATCAAGCTCTTGTTCTATCACCGGTTCTCACATTTTTTGATGAACACCCAAGTTATAAATGATTGCATTAGTTTATTTAATAATAAAATTAAATATTTTACTTGTTTTTATTATATCAATTTTATTGATGTTTAATGCAACACTCAGAATCTTTTGACTCTTGGGACACTTAATACCCAGGAATGCATTTCAACAATCTACTACTTGCTTAAATTGATATTTAATTTTGATGAAAATAAAATTACACAAACCATGTGTTCTTTTTCAGGGAATTAATTATCTGGTAATTGAATTAATTGATCTTAAGTTTCTTAGTTGGGAATAATAAATTCAAAGAAATTGGAAAAAGGTTCCAAATGTACACAAATAAAATTACACTGGAATGTTGGGCATTACTTCTGAACTGGTTTAGCAATTGAAAAAATAGCAGTATGGACTTCATCTATTTTTTCATTTAGTGCACCACACGTCTGTTTTTTTTTTTATGTTTGTATAAAAGTACCAAATTATAAATCAGGTTTAGAGAGTTTATGCAAACAAAACTAGCAAGGAAGTCATTGAACTAATCTTAATTATAGTTTACAGTTAAATTTTTAAATGAAGTGAATAAAACTTAAATGTTGTACTAGGAAGTGCTCATTATTTATTACAAACAGAACAACACAATTTTTGCTTTAACATGCATATTAATTTATCTTTAATTATCTTTTTTTTTTATGTCATATGTAAATCTTATTGATAAACATTACTTTATATCACTTATTTATTTATTTGATAATGAATGTGTTGCAGAATATTCATATAGAAAGAATATGAATTTAAAAAAAGTTACTATCTGGTGATTTAAAATATAACATTCTACTTAATTAAAAAATCCTTTTAAGTATTTATTATTGTTGTTATTTATAAGAATGTTTTGGTTATGTCAAATAGTTATTTTTAATTGCCACTATATATATATGTCTTAGATAAAAATTAAGTATATTGATTTAACCAAAATCTCTTGAATTCATAAATTATTTGTAGTATATAATAGTGGTGTTTGATCTTCACAAATGTTTTTATCATTTATTTGAATATAAAAATTATTTAATAGCCACATTGAAGATCTATCTATCCATGGACTATTTTATTTATTTTTTCATTTAAATTTCTTTATCAATCTATGTATGAACTACTTTCAAATTTTTATATATTAACCAGTAGTGGAGAGCATATAAAATGTGGATTAAGTCTAAGTAACCTAATGTAATTTAAACCACTAAACATCACATGATCACCATCTCATGCTAGCACATAACTGTTAGTAAACAGACAAAAAAATCTCCCCATATAGTAGTGCCACCTTGTGCTAACCAGAGTAATCAATGGATGCCAGAAGGCTTGTGCATAAATCCCTATGTAGTGCCTACTCAACCAATATCCCCAGACTAGGTTCTGGCTTGTGGCCTTCATCAGTGAGGAGCCTTGGATCTGAGAGCACTGCACCTAGATCTTAGGATCTAATGCAACCCTCCACCAGCCACCTTTTATCTCTACTTCACTACAAAACTATGAGAATGACATTGAAAACACAATAATATTTTCAATGGTGGCTATGGTTGTTAAAGAGCCAAAGTCAACAAAATGTATGAGTGCTGAATTGAGTTCAGACCCATATGACTATATAAGCTATTGAGCTTAGATTGAAAATATTATTGTTTTCAATTTCATTCCCATAGTTTTGTAGTGAAGTAGAGATAAAAGGTGGCTGCTGGAGGGTTGCATTAGATCCTAAGATCTAGGTGCAGTGCTCTCAGATCCAAGACTCCTCACTGATGAAGGCCACAAGCCAGAAACTAGTCTGGGGATATTGGATGAGTTAGGCACTAGATAGGGATTTTATGCACAAGCCTTGGCATCCATTGATTACTCTGATTAGCACAAGGTGGCACTACTATATGGAGAGTTTTTGCCTTTTTACTAACCTTAATGTATAAAGAACCCATAATTTGAGAGATAGAAATAAAGATTCTCCAACACTTAGGTGTTCATTGTCTTGTGAGTTTTTTTTTTTTTTTCAGGATTCCTCAGTGATTTATCAGTACAACTGTACAACTGACTAGCATAAAATGAGGCCACTATGATCTTCTTATATTTGAACTGATTTTTCATAACTATTAAACTCCCTTATGTGTATTCAGAAAAAAATAATGCAACTTGTCATTGTGGATGAAATCAACTGAACTAAATATCTTTATGAAAATGATATGCTGGGAAACAGATTTTATGATTCCATAGAATTACCTGATTATGCAAGTTTTTCATTATTTCCAAATTGTTATATTTTTTCGTCTTCAATTTTTATTATTATCTAAGAATGTTAATATTGTAATTTGATAAATCATAAGCGTTTAAAGATATTATTGGAATTTCTATTAGAATGTCTTTACAGAATGCAAGTAATTTACTATTCTTTAAATATATATATTTTATAAACAAAAAAATTAAAGTTACCTATGATCCTTTTCTTTGTTTATTATATTTATTTCAAAATACTGATAATTTATTTTTTATTTTTTTAATGTTTTATTTTTTACCGTTTTTTTCCTTCATCTTTTAATATGCTGCTGCTTAACTATTCAAATTGATTTGTAAACATATGCTGAAATTATTTCTCTCTCTATCATTTTTTTTTAAAAAAAAACTCGTTTCATTTGGTTTTAAATGACTTTTGAGCTGTTTTTTTTACCATTATTTGAGCTTAGTTTATTTTAAATGTTTATTCTAAAAGAGCAGTTGTGTCTACGTTGTTTTTATATTTACAACTTAATTATTTGTTTACTGAAAGTAATATCATCATCATTGAACTTTGGGATTATTAAAATTATAATATTTAATATGATTAATAAAGAAAAGTGAAAACAACTGATATACGTGCTAATATAGGTATATTATATATTTTCAAAATATTTGTCAATTATTTTTTTAATGATGAAATGCTTTAAAAATGACGTGGAATTTGAATAAATAAATTTTTTCATAAGCAGTAAATAAAAAGAAATCGCTGTTTTGCAAATTTTTTTGAAACAAGGAAATTATTGATATTAAATTAAATATAAAAGGATATCAGCAGTATTTGAATTACATAAATAACAAGAGGAATTAAATCATTAATTGAATTAGCTCTTCACCATCAAATCTGGTTCAATAGGAAGTAGAAAAAAAAGAATAATATAAATTCTAAATGAATTTAAATGAAGTTAAAAATAAGTTAATATCATTAAACAGGAATACTCCAGAAAGATGCAAGATACAAAAGAAAAGTCATCTTGTGAAATAGCTGAAGAAAGCAGCTTGGATGAGATTTAAGTATTTGACATCTGTAAGTAGCATTCACACTTTAGGATTTTTACAAGTTGCTTGGAATTTATTATGCCTAAAATTTGCTTTTACAGGCTGATGACAAAACTATTTAAATATTAGTAATTTGCTATAAGAACTGTGAAAATTACAAAATTAGTTATAAAGTATAAAATTAAATTTTCAGAACTTATAATATAAGGCACATAGACGTGTTAATTATATAAATCTATATAAATTATATGTGTAAATCTTATACATTGTCTACTTAAACAGTCTATATTCAATTCTTTCCTCTAATAATTGTATTTCCTTTTCCCTTTAGCTCACATGTTTATGTATTTTTTTCATCTATACATATATATTATTTTGTTTTCCATAAATAACTGGACTATGATTACAGGGAGTGATAAAGAAACCTAAATTTATAATATGTATATCAAAAGTACATAGACATATATACTTTAAATTCAAATTTATGAGCTTTTTGAGACTCTACTCATTTGTTGCAAATAGTAAACTTTTCAAACTTCCTAATATTTTTGAATACCCATTTTCATAACTTATTATCTGAAGTTCAAATTTCCTGCTAATACTTAGAATTTATTATGGTTCAAAATTCAAACAGCCATATTATATGTTTACAGTATCCACTTAGATAATAATGGGCATGCATTTATAAACAATTAAATTATATGCACCAATAATGCAACAGTAGATTGATATTTCACACAAGTGTTCTTGTTTTCCAGATTTGTTGATAATATTTATAAATCAGGATAATTTTCCAAATTTAATGTAACAATGGACTTAAAAAATAAATCAAGCTTTAAAAAGAAAAAAAAAAGGTAGTAAGATTAGTTTATATTTAATGTGTAACCATATTTTTGAAAAAACAAAAAATGGAATACTTATTAATAATGGAATCGTTAATGTAGTATTAATTTGTTAAATTACAAACATGTATTGAATTAAATGCATGGTCAATTGCTTTGGTCAAATGACATTAGAACACCCAAGTAATAAGTTAGATATGACAATGAGAAATTAAATTGAGATTTTTTTAAATTTTCATTTGCTTTGAATTATTTAATAATTGCAAGTTTTTAAACCTTATTATTACATTATATTTATGATTAGGTAATTAAAATTGATATATACTCTCAGAAGATCATGATATTTTATTTTATTTTGCTCTTATTCATGTGTACTACCTGCAACTATATATACATACCCATATGATATAATGATGTAAAACATTGTCAATTACAGTTTTGCTAAATAATCAAAATTATGATGATCAGCAGTAGTAATAACAAAAGGCACTGTTAATTTAAAAGTGCAAGAAAGTATATTATTTTGTTATGTTTCAATATTTAAGAGCTGTAGTATAACTTGTAACAAGTTATATAATATTAGCAATAACATCTCTCCATACAGTAGTGCCTTTGCAATCACTGTATAGAGAGTTTGTTACTGCTAGTAACAAATTGTGTAAGCATAGGAAGTAGTGATCATGTAATGTTTTGGTGGTTTTAAGTTACATAATATTAAAACAACAAACAAATTAAAAACCTATGTAGATAAGTGCAAAGCATATAACAACTTTTAAAAAGCATCCAGTATGATAAATCCCTTAATTATTAGTTATATAGAGGAGCAATGAAAGATAAGTCATTATTCACTGCATTTTTTAGTTGCTAGGTGGTAAGAATTGTATGCTTGTTTTATATTATAATATAGCATTATATTTATAAATTTATGACACAGATGTATATATTTATATAAATAATCAACCCAAATTCACAACTAAATCAGACTAGCCAAAGAAATAAACCCTAAAACACAACCAATGGTTTGACTGCTACAAACAGACTTCTCAAGTGTAAAAGACTAAAACATAACAAGTTTATACTACATATTATCCACAATTCCCATTTATATCCCACAGACCCTTTATATTAAAATAACTTTTAAACAAATTAATTGCTTGAGAATCATAACTTTTTAATAGTAAAGATTCTTTATTTCTTTTTTTAAAACAGGCAAAACTCTCCATACAGTAATGCCACTCAGTGCAAGCCAGAGTAATCAATGAATGCCAGAATGCTTATGCATACAATTCCTATCTAGTGCCTACTCATCCAATATCCACAGACTAGTTTCTAGTGTGTGGCTTTCATCAGTAAGGAGCCTTGAATCTAGGTGCACAAGGCTTCTGGCATCCATTGATTACTCTGGCTTGCATTGAGTGGCACTACTGTATGGAGAATTTTGCCTGTTTTAATAACAGTTATGAGCAAGTATAAGAAATGGTGATCATGTGCTGTTTAATGGTTTAATTAGTTTTTAATTAAAAATCTATGATTCTGAAGCAATTAACTTGTTTAAAAGTTATTTTAGTATTAAGGGTATGTGTGAGGTACATGGGAATTATGGAATAATATGTAATATAAATTTGTTATGTTTTAATCCTTGATACTTGAGAAATCTGTTTATAGCAATAAAACCATTGGTTGTGTTTTAGAGTTTACTTGTTTGGCTAGTCTGGTTTAGTTGTGAATTTGGGATAATTTTTGATTATTTTATTGACTAGTTTAGTTTTAGGCTTTTCATATTTATATAATTGTTCTTTATATATAGTAATATCTTAATCATTGTTAAATCATAGATATCTTCTAGATTTTTTTTTTTTTTATCAGACCAAATAGATTAGCATTGTTATTTAAAATTATTTAAGAATTTCTTTTAAAATCTGTTTGCCATTTGTCCTACTAATGTGTTCAGATGTGATTAACTGAAATACAGGTTTATTGTATACTTGTGTCAATATATATCTATATATATAGCGTATATGAGCACAGACTTTCACATGTCCCACCACTATCCACACTATCTCATAACACTGATACACTTGAACACGTATATGTCGAAGAGATGTGATTGCACTGTGCATTATTTATATTCCTAATCATTATATATTTGATCAACAGAAAAATCATTTATGTGCGACTAAAATTGTTAGTATTTTCTGGATGTTATAATCATTTTTAAGTATTTGTAGAATGTTTTTATAAGTTAACTTATATGCTCATTGAAAATTCTCTAATAATGTAACATTTTTACCAGTCAACAATTTTTATTATTTTTTAAATGCCCCTCCCATTATTGTAGAATTAACTTTTCTTATAGTACACCCACAAGTTTCCGGTTGGCTTTTGCAAATTTGCTTGTTTTAATTTAATTTTTTTATATATTTCATTTTGTGGACATATTAATACACTATGTATTGGAAATTTAATAGATTTTATGTCTTTTAAATCCATTTACTGCAACCACATTATTCTAACCCCTTTTTTCAAAATTGAGATTGAATCATAAAAACAAAAATGCTTGAAAGTTAAGAAATTAAGTGAAATAATTATTTTTTAAAAGATTTGTTTTTAACGATGCCATGTCTATTTTTATAGGAGTCTTCATTCCTGAAAAATGATAGAAAACAGTATGAGATAAATTTTCATAGGCAGAATGCTCAACTGACGTATTAGTACTTTTTTTTTTTTGTCGATAATATAACTTATGCAAATTTTGATTGTTAATATTTACCTGTATTGTGTGTGTATATATATATTTAGACGAAATTAAATGAAGATATAGATTAAATATTCTCAAATGTTATAGATTTTTGTTTAAAAAGATGATCAAATCAGTGACAATTATTTTCTTTATCTTTGATAACTTTTCTTTTCACATCTAAGCTATAATTATGGTTTTTTTTTTTTACATTTAGAAGTATATTAATATTATACTAAAATTGCAGATAATGCATTTTGATCATTTTGTATAAATATCTAACTTTGTAATAAATCTGATCCCATTAATGATTGTTACATTTTACAATTTATTCAGTTTTAAATTTCTTTAAAGCTGTATTTACTATGAGAATGGTTAGTGACCCTTGCGTGTGTATTATTAATAAATTTAAATTACATATTATGTCTTATATATGTAATATAGACTGAACAAGTTAGTGATCAGAGATACTTGATTGTAAATGAAGCAGTGCACATATTTTTTTTTTCTGATGTGTCATAGCATCAGCCGGGAAGCGAACCAGCTAACCCGGGACAACTGCTTGTAAAGCGGTTGTCGCTGACCTCTCGACCACCAATGCTTGACTGCACATATTTTTTTAACTAATAGAATGTAGAAATATAAATAACTCTTTTACGTAAAAAAGTCGGTATATTCGTGAAGTTATAATTATTTCTATAGATCATTAATCTTATCAGTCTACAACACATACTCTTTAAACTTTAAATAAAAATTTTAATTAGCAGAAAATAAATACCATGAAATGAAAATTAAAATGATTTAATAAAAAAAAAAGAAAAAATGAAATTAAAAATATTTAATAAAATAAAGCTGTTTGCTGTCTGTGGAAAAGATAATTAATGTTCGAAAATATCAAACATTTTATACATACATATTTCGAGAGAGAATTTTGGAAATTAAAATGTAGTATGTAAAAAAATAAAATACAAATTATGTGAGTGTTTGGGCAAAAAGTTTAATCTACCTCATTTACCAAGTAATAAAAAAGTTTCACAAACAATTATATAATTTTGTGAAAGTCATTATTCTTTAAATGTTATTAGTTTTTTGGCCCCACTTAAAATATTTTCTGTTTGTATTTTTTTTTTAAAGATATCTATTTTTGATATATATATTTTTTGTAGTAAATTATCTGAAAGTCCCAATATTTGAGCAAGTAATTTGTAAGTATTGGGATGTTAAGTAAGAAAGATTTCACTCAAGCAAGTACACTTTCTAGTAGTTATTAAGGAAATTGAAGAATCTTTAAAATATGGCCTATTGATGTTTCAGTTTTCTCTTTTTTTCTTTTATTTACTTATTTAAAATTGATATAAGATTTTGTCTGATCTTTAGGAAATTATAAAAACCTCAAGTTATCTTCCATTTGGTTTCTTGTCTGTTATTGATTCCCAATAACATCTGCAGTCTTGTAAATAGAATTGCTTGTTTTGAATTATGCTTCCTTAATAATGAAGTCGTTTGGGTTAAAAGGAAGGAATTATTGTATCTTGAGAAATTCTCAGAAACATTGATTGAGATTTTTGCATTTGTTTGAAAGTATTTCTTAATGCGATTTCAATTTTATAGTTTTAAGAAGAAGAATAAAAAAAAAACCCATTTCTATAGAATTTTTAATGTATTTATTTATTATATTTTATTAAATATAACTATATACCTTCTCTTACTGAAAAGATGACTGGTGTCTGGTTCTCTCCCCAGATAGCCTGCATCACTATCTCTCAGTCAATTGTATTTCTTACATAGCTACATACTTTAACTATTTACAATATTTTTAAGGTACTAATGTGCTTGTATCAAGAATTATAACATGAAAAATTACTGTGTATCTAATCTTAACTTAGGATGGAGCAATGTGTTTACATTAAATTTTATTTTAAGTTGGGAAAAAGCTGCTTTTGAAATGATTTAAAATGTATATGCCTATGAAGCCATGTGTTGCAAGAATATTTTGAAATAATGTGCAAGATTTACAAAGGTGTGAAATACACCAATTTAAACCCTTTAGCATTTTAAAACCTTTGTAGTAGATAGTTAAAGTATATCATTAGATAAATACACAGGTTAATTCAGAGATGATTTGGCTAAGAACCTAGTGAGAGAATCAGTCACATTTTATTGGGATATGCAATGTTTGTATATTTATTATGTTGATAAGATACTATTGTTAAATTTCATTTTGACATTGAAAAGACTAGTTGATAAAAGGTCATTTCAAGGAATGTTCTTTGCAATAGAACACTGCTATCTGAGTAATCTTAATATAAATTCTAATATTTACAATTCTTTTTGAAAATTTATATATATATATATTAATAATTTCAATAGTAATTTCTGGATAATGTATTTGAAATGAGAATTTTCTATGATATGATTATACATGTGTGTGTGTTTTTTCAATCCCTCCCCCCTCATACCCATATATATTTTATCCATAGTTTAAATAACCCATTGGTAGAGAATGAAAAAATAAAATAAAAAATATAATTTTATACATGCAATCACCTATCTGTTTGAGCACTGTCCTGCATCATCTCATTCAGTCATTTTCTCCCAGTTGTATGCTTAGTCAATCAAGTGATTTCTTTTTTTCAATTTCTTACTGTGTTTTTTCATAAGTGTATTAATTGTAATGTGTATTTTTTGTTGTATTATGCATGTGCATATCAATCACATAAAAATTGCTATTATTGAATTCCGATAAACCATGGAAAAACTTGGAACCAGTGCAATGGATATGAGAGAGTACTGTTCATGTATGGAGAGAAGTCAACTATAATACTCTCTATTAAGACAATTTTTAGAGTGAATATCATTTAAATCAGTTTTGTTTTTATAATGAATAATTATTGTTTTTTTTTTACTTAATGTTCCAAGTATGTGCTTAATTAGAATTTTGTGAATTATTATTTGTATTATATATTGACTCCCCCCACCCCACACAATGATCATATGAAAATCTTAATCCCTGAACTTTTTCATATTTTCTGGATATTATTTTTTAATCATGCAATATGCTGTCAATTAAACAGAAAATAAATGATAATACAATAAATTATTTTGTTTAAAATTCATTCAGGTGAAAAAACACCATATTGGATTTTAGAGAATTGGTATATGACACAATTTTTAAGATAATTGCAATTAACATTTTGAAAAAATCATCTACTTTATGTTATCAGAAAGATAAAATATCAAAGAATGTAAATAAAACTGGATAAAATATAGTCATTGTACTTTCAAGATTAAAAAAAAAAACAGATTTTAACATTTTTAAAATTATTATTTTTCAAGATTTCTAAATATTAATATATAAATTTATTTATTTTTTATTAACAGATTCATTACATTTCTTAAAAAATTTACAATGAAATGACAGATAACATGACTTATCTGTGATTATTTATTAATTTTAAATATAAAATGCAGTGCTTGATACCTTTCATTTTACTAAGAAACGCTTTAAGATATGTTTCCTTGCAGGGGGTTTGCATGTATTGAATGAAGAGAAAAAAGCAGAGATGAATAAATCTTCAGGCTGTAAATGTTGATTTTATACATGATGTAGCTAAAGAGAAATGGTTTAGATTTAGTACAATGTAGAATATTATTAATAATAATGCTCTGTTTATTATCTGTTTTTGCTTTCCTGCTATGAAAAGATTAAATTTTGTTAGATAGAATTTAACTAGAATATAAAATCAAGTGATTATTATACAATGATTCATTACAAATTATAAAATGTTACTGTGATCATGCAGGAAAAGAATAAACACATAAATAAAAACACAGCTATAACTTATCAACAGAACAATTCATGACTCATCCTCTTCTGATCACAAAGTCAAAGCAAATATACAAAAAGTTGTTGGATGAGGCTTCCACATCAATCAACATTTCTGAAGAAGCTAAATTGGGTGGTGTTTGAAGATGAACATTGTGTTTGAAGAGGAACATTGTCTATCTCAATTTTAGTTGATAAAACTAAAACAACTTCTGATCACTTTTGCTGTGAGATTATTAACACTTAGCCAAAAAACTTTCATCTCCTTTTTTAAGGCAGATAACCCTTTATTTATGAATGTTGTAAAACTATTATTGACTACACAGTTTAAGTACCCAGACACTGGGTAGCATAAAAAGTTACATTTATACCTATGAAAAAACGTTTTATAGTGCACATACCCATTATGGCTATCTGCACAACCCCTGTATTCAAACCATCTCTTTTTTAATTTTGAATGATCATACATTGTATTATAACTAGTAAATTTAGTAATTAGTATGCAACTTTGAATTTTATGTTATACTGATCTCTCTCTCTCTCTATATATATATATGTCCACAGATGGCGTTCTACCAAAAACGCCCATCAAGCGTATGTTTTGTTTAAACGTCAGAGTAGTTAGTATTCACTATCTCTAACTATAATTCCACTTTCAGATCATGATTTCAAGCTATTTGCTATCGTCAGTGAAAGACAGGAATAAAGAAACTAGATCTAAATACAAACTCTGAGCGTTTATGAAACAATTTCTATTCAGCCTGCAAGCGTGAATTTTTTAGACACGTAATGTCTTCAAACTCAGCATAGCAAACCAGATAGCTATATGGGTCTGATCTCAGTTCAGCATCACCACATAGTAGAAGCCTCTGCAATCTATATCATTGCAAGAAAGACCTCAAAGGTACATTTATGATAAACAAAAATGCAAGTTAGAGATAGTGAATACTAACTACTCTGACGTTTATGTAAACAAAACATACGCTTGATGGGCGTTTTTGGTAGAACGCCATCTGTGGACATAAATACAAGCGTTAGCAAGTTTTTTAACTTGCATTTATGTGGTGATGCTGAACTGAGATCAGACCCATATAGCTATCTGGTTTGCTATGCTGAGTTTGAAGACATTACGTGTCTAAAAAATTCACGCTTGCAGGCTGAATAGAAATTGTTTCATAAACGCTCAGAGTTTGTATTTAGATCTAGTTTCTTTATTCCTGTCTTTCACTGACGATAGCAAATAGCTTGAAATCATGATCTGAAAGTGGAATTATAGTTAGAGATAGTGAATACTAACTACTCTGACGTTTATGTAAACAAAACATACGCTTGATGGGCGTTTTTGGTAGAACGCCATCTGTGGACATAAATACAAGCGTTAGCAAGTTTTTTAACTTGCATTTTTGTTTATCATATATATATATTTATTGCCATCATAGAAATAAATAATTTATGGTGTGACACTGATTTCTATATATTGTAGCAATGCTTAGCCAGCTACACTCATCAAATAGACGTATCAATTATACCAATAATAAATAAGTGTATATTTATTGATTCTAAATGTTCAATAGATAAAAGTTAAGTTTTGTTCCAGTAATTGTATGTGTGTGAGCATCTTAGCATTTTATCTCAGACAAATATTTATGTATACAAAATAAAATAAAATAAAAAGATTTTGTTACCCAATTATAAAATTAATCATTGGAAGGAGAAAAAAAAGAAGTAACACAGCTCAAAAGAAAGTAATTATTAATATTATTAACTCTGCAATAGAATTCTCTAGTATTTAAATTTCATTTATATGAATGCATAATTCTGAAATGAATCCATATTACTAAAAATAATATATATTTTTCTTAATTTTCTGTTTTCCTTTTTTATTTCCACTTATGAATCATCATTTTATATTTTCTTTCTTGTAATTCAAAAACAGGCCATTGATATTATTTGTAAGAGGGTTAACTAAGTCATTTTTCGATAAACACAACATTGACATGAGATTGAAATAAAGTTTGGATGGAGGCAATTAAGTTATTTTTTAATACGCACACTATAATATATAAGTAGAACTATGATAGTGAATTTACAATGAAAGTCAACATCCACATGCAAAGTTAAAAGAATATTATAAAGATTGGGTTACTATATAAATATGCACTAGCTTTTTGTGTATATTTTATTTTTAACAGAATGGCTTATTAAACGTTTTTATGATCCATCTCTTGGCCAGTTTAGCTGCTGCATGAAGAAAGAAGTAATCTTATCAATTCTTTAAGTGAAAATGCCCTAGCATAAAGAAGAAAGCATGATTTCTTTATCTCAGCTCTTTTATGTGGTTTTTTATGTATGCTTCACCCAAGAAATAAGAGAAATTTATTGATAACTATGCAATCAAACTATGACAATCTCTTAGATCAATCATGTAACCAAGCAATGGAAAAATACCACAAACTATTCCAGGTAGAGTAATTGTGCTTTATTTTACAACTGTGTAAACTCTACAACTTTTAAAAGATTCACATGGGTTAATTCTTTATCTTTAATCCAGCCAAGAAAGTGTATATGAGTAATAAGTGGACTCAAACTTATAACTTTGTTGACAAAGCAGGAAATAAAATAATCTCGAGAATTGTTACAGTCAAGAACGCTTATTAATTTACTTTTTATGGATTTATTTTTTGTTGGCTAAAGATAAGCAAAGCTAAAGTAAGAATTATTATTTTCATTATTATATTTTTTTCTTCATTGGTTAACTATTAATCTGTATCAATTTTTATTTATAAATTCCTTACTGAGGAATTAGAAACATTTATCATTGTGTAGTACTATTCAGGCATTTTGTTCAATAATTTTTTTGTGTGTATTTAATTAATAAAAAAAAGGTAATGCATTTGTTACTTAGTAACGCAGATGCCCTATCAGGTGTTATTTCACCTATTATTTGATAGAATGCGGAAATACCTTAGATGTTACTATTGTTTGGAATAAAACTGTTATTTTATATTTTTTGCTTTATTCAGTTTTTATTTATGCATTTCACCAAGTTAGATGAGTAGTGCAACATCACAAATGAGTTTCATGAATCCTCAAACTATGGTTTGGTGCTAATGGCATGTCTACTTAAGAGAATAAATTCAAATCTAGATTGCTAGGGAAACTGCTATGGCACTTCAATAGTATAACTGACCCAGACTACAAATATTCTAGCCATCTCAGGCATCTTAAGTTATATCCATATGATGAGCAGGAAATATTATTGTTGTGGAGTTAATATTATCAGCAATAAGCTTTAAGGTGATGCTCATGTGATGTTTATAAGCTTTAAAGTGATAATGCCCTTCAGAATATGTTAATCATAAATTATGATTGGGTCAGTAGTCCCTCAACCTATATACTTGGAGTCTAGTTACATTTGTTCCTGCAATATGGCCTCTAATAGACTTTCTTCAAGGTCATCATCTAGGCATCCAGTTACAATATATAGGACTAATTTTAATTATTCATTGCTATTATAGAAATAAACAATTCATGACTTGATACAATTTTTCATTCTGATTTTTTTTCTTTTGTGCACATTTTTAATAATTTTTATCAAGAATTTTATAAATGAAAAGGAAACAAAAAATATGTAAAAAATTTACTGTTCATGTGATTTGGGAAATTCAGACTGGAATCATTAGAAAGATCTCAGGACAAAGAGTCTAGATTGCTTATCCTTTCATCATTTTTCTACTGCTACAAATTTTTTTTACCAATATATAAATTGGAATTGCTAGATGATAAAGCATCATTGAAATCCAGGAGTCTACAATCAAAAAATAATTGTTAAAGCTCAAATCTATATCAAAATCTTCTTTTGCTTTCTAAAAAAATATTGGTATTTTTTTTTATTGTAAAATTATAATTTTTATAAGGATTATAGAATGTTATGGATTGTAAAATTTTAAACAAATAAAAATCACCTTGAATAAACTATAATGAAAGTGATTGTGTGCAAAGTATTTTCAGGAATTTAAAATAATTTTTTTTCAATGTATACCATGATACAATAAATGAAAATATTTTAGTTTGTCATCAGGGAATATTGACATTAATTTTATTGCCTAATCTAATATTCCCAATTTATCAAACTTTATTTAGTCTAATTTCGCAACTGCTGAAATCTATAAGGTGTATAGTCAGTGTGACCTGAAGTGATAAAAGATCTCTAATAAAATCATGAGTATGCTCAATCACTCATTGTGGTTACCTACTGATAGATTCTTGGCATTTTATGTTGTTGGGGAGACAATTAGCAGGTGCAATTTAATATTGTCCCATACACAAGTCTGTAAAATTGATTGATCAGAAATCAAGATATTCAATAGTTATTAATAATGTGTAACACATTATTATGCATGAAAATAATAGAATTAAGTTTTAGAAAAAATAATGACATAAGCTATGTCATTGCAGCCACATTTTCTTAAATCGTTAATATTCTAGTAATATGTTATGTAGGCAACCAGAAAACCTGTAACAGAGTTTTAAGACTTTTTATAGTGAAACAGTATACCATTCATTGATAATTACTGATTGGTTTCTATAGAAAATTGCTATTTATTGCCTAATACAACATGATACCATATCTTTGTAATAAAATGCTCTGCTTGTGTGCCGTATAAATTTTTGCAAATGCAATCTATGAATTTAAAGCAGCATTTTCCAATGTTTAGTTTTGTATTCAATTTATTGTCACAATTTAAAACCTTAGAATAGTTTCTTTTGTTTTCTATTTTAATTATTCAAATATTTTCGACAATTTACTAGAGAGGAATTATTTTTCAATCAATAGAAGCAATTATATTAAATGTTATAACATAAGTGTATGTGACTGCATTACTATCTAAAGTCCATTCAGGAAATCATTATTTATTGACTTATATATATATTAGAAGATCAAACATTTTCCTGGTTAATGCAGAACTAGTGCCAAAAATGATGGGGAGAAGGTTGGGGTGTCAGACGGCTAAATAATCCCATGTTTATTTATTTCTATTTTGAGCACTATATCTGCCTTTTACTTTACAAATGGCATTCATAGGCTAAATCTCATTTTAAAGTCATTCATCATTATAATTGTTTTTATACAAGCCTAACCATAAATGCAACACTTCTGTTCAAAGGTGCCGTTTAAATGGTTTAACTGATCTATGCTCATCTATTAGTAGTCTATGATAATCTGAGTATTATTTTTTTATTTCATCATACTATTTTTCTCAGTCAGTCTTATTCACTCGACAGCTTATTGCATTCTTTACTATTTTATGATATTTTCCACTTATATTTGATTCCCATAGATTCTCATAGATTATATTTCTATCTACATTAGCCTTTTTATATTCCATTAAACATGAATAAAAATGTTTAAACTATAAGATTATTTTTAATTTATATAGCCTTCAGATTGAATAGAATTTGTGTCAAAATTATATAATTTTTTTTTGCAAATTTATTATAAAAAAATATTTTCAAAATAACTTAAGTAATGAAAGTGTTGTAAAACAATGAAATTTCTTTTGAGCATGGATTGGAACTGGTGACTATTTTGAATCTTTGTATAAATCTTTTATTACTTGGAGCAAAAGCCTGTATGGATATTCAATATCATATCTAATAATTTTCTATATTTTAGAAATTTTACTCATTTATTATCTCTTGAAGTAAAAATACCAAAAGCATGATTAAAATTTAAACAGGAATATAGTTGTAACATGTAAAATAAAATCTCATGTTTGGACATTAGTTATTCAGTTACAGTAGTGATTATCATTTATTTAATTCACTATTTTTAATTAACACCTAACTATTTGATATAACACTCTTACGTATTTTTTAAACATTCACTATTATTTAATAGCAGTCATTTTGTAATATTGATGATCTTATAGAATGGAGTTCATTGGAAGTTAGTGGCGTTAATTTTTATGTCAAAAAATTATAGTATAATATATAGTTCACTCGTTATATAAAATAAATGTTTTGACTATGTGATTAAAAAAGATCATTATACTTATCTTATTGTTCATCCTGCATTTTTATAGTCAGCGCTTTAATTCAGGACACATCCAAGGCAAAAAAATCTTTCATTGTTAACTACAATAAAGCAAAAAAATATAAGATTCATTCACTATAATAAATGATGAAAAACTGATTTTGATCATGTACAATAACAAAGTATATTATTAATGAATCTTGAAATGTCTTCAGTAGCTAATTATTATTGCTAAAAAGAAAAGAGAGAGAAAATATTTTATGTATCATGCATTAATAATAAGTTGATAATATCACCTATTTAATTTGTACTCATTAACCTTGTAATTTATTTTTAAAGTATCCAAGATAATATTGGTTTTTTTATTGTGTGTACAAACAAATATCAATAAAAAAGTTACAAATATTATTGACGACTGAGTTTGGTCAAAGTATATTCAATCAGTCAATTTTGCTCTAAAATTTTCTTAAATGCTATTTCCAGCCAAGAGAAAAATGCTCCCTTTGTAAATCTAAATTATTTTTCCTAAAAGAAGGGAAAAAACTTATGTCACGGATTATGAAATTAATAATAAGCTTTATATAATCATATTGTACCAAAGATAAGTTTAAAATACCACTTACTCATTTAATTTTTAGTATCTTTATAATTCATTTCTGAGATATGCAAGATATTAGTGAGTTTCATTATAAATGTAAAAAAGTATTGAAAAAAGAAAACCAATTTCTTTTAATATAAACTTTAATCATACATAACAACAAAATGTATTAATAATAAAAATTTTAAATATGTATATTATCTCAAAAATGTTTTTTAAAACTAATTTTTAATTAGTATTTTTGCACCTATTATGTTATTAAAAACTGTAGCAAACAACTGTATATTGCATTTTTTGATCTAATTTTTATGGAATTATAACTGTGTTTATTTATGGTTAATAATACTATGATATGTATCATTAAAAAATAAGATTAACAGTGCTTTAAAAATTTTTTCAAGTTTTAATGGTTAGATAATTATAAAAAATAAATATAAGAAATCTTTGGCAAAAAATGCAGTGTACTAAAAATCAAAATTGTAGAATATGAAATCTTTTTTTTTTTCTACTTGCTTTATTTTAATTTAATAAATAGTCATTCAGGTAAATTTATTCCTTGTCTAGACATGATTTAAAATTGCAGATCATAAATTGAGAAATTGTATTGCTGTATTGTTTTTTTTTTTTAAAAAAAAATCCTGAAGATTAATATGTTTTTATTAAAATATTATTCATTAAATATCCCTTTTTTAGTTTAAAGCTTTATTCTTTTAACTTAGTTTTTCATATTGTTTATATATTTTAAATTTATGGCAATAAATTTAATATTTTCCCAAAGAAAATCATTATTGTTTGTTTCTTATGAAAGATTTTTGATTATGAGGCATTTCGAAGAAGAAATTAAACTTGCCATCTGGATTATGCTTATATGTCTATTATTTGCTTTTTGTGAAGGTTATAAGAAATCAGGATCTATTTTAAGTTTTACTGTACTTATGGCAATTATTCATCAATCTTCTAGAAATGTTCCAAAACAAATTTCAACTTATTTATCTTTATGAGAACAACTTAATTTATATATATATATATAAGACATATTTTGCGGGTTCATCCCGTGTTAAAATATTTTAAATATTGATATACGTTTCATCTTGATCACACAAGTCATCCACTGGGTGATAAAAGGTAGAAAGATGGTTGTAGAGGCGTTACAATCACTGATTTGAAAAAAAAAAAATGTTAAAATTCCACCAATAGCGAAAATGTTAAATTAAGAATGTTTTTTAAAAAAATCTTTCCAAATAGGAGGAAGTTTGCATGTATCATCTCACTTATTGATATAATTTGGCATTTTAAGTATCTCAATGGCTTCTCTAATTTTGCACTGGTAGAGATTATCACATCTGGATATGATCCTGGTACTAGAAAAATCAATTTTATGACCTGAATCTATAGTATGGAGTGAGAGTGCTGCTGATGATGAGTGTTGTTTAACTGCATTAGCATACTCATCTCTCTTAACACTGATGCAATGACTACTCATACCTATGAAAGAAGCTTTACAATTTTCACATGAGATTTGAAAAATACCATGAGATTCAAGAGGGATTGAATCCTTAGGCTCGATTATTATATTGCTGATCTTTTGTTGAGTAGAAAGTGCTGTATGTATATTATAGCATTTTAATATGTGTCCAATACTGTCTATAGTTCCTTTTATATATGGAACACAAATCGTAATAGCTGATTTATCATCTTTTTGTTTCCTATTTTGTCCATTTTGGGCTTGAAATAAGGCTTTTTTAATAAATTTTTAATTATAACTATTTGTTAATAAAACACTATTAATATGATTTATTTCTTCTTTCAGATATGACTTATCTGAAAGGTTAATTGCTCTATTTAAAAGAGTTTTGGCTACAGAAACTATCCGAGTTAGATGATGATGAGAATGCAAATGCAAATATCTGTCCATGTGTGTATTCTTTCTGTAAATTGAAAAAGATAAACTATTTGGTGTTCTGGTGACTAGAACATCAAGAAAAGGGAGTTTTCCATCATACTCTATCTCCATTGTATATTTAATATGAGGATGAATATTATTTAAATGTAAGAAAAAATCATCTAATTTATTTTTTCCATGTTGCCATATGACAAAAGTGTCATCTATATATCTGAGCCAAATGAGAGGTTTTAATGATGATGATTCTAAAGCATGATTTTTTATATTTTCCATGAATAAATCAGCTATTACTCCTGAGATAGGTGAGCCCATAGGAGTACCAAAAACTTGTCTGTAATGCTGTCCATTATATACAAAATTTGTCTTCAAGAGACATTGTTTCATCAAAGCAATAATATGGTTTGGTAAATTGCAACATTGTGAAATTACATTTAAAGCTTCATCATTTGGAATGTTTGTAAACAAAGACGCAACATCATAACTGACCAGAATGTCATTAGCATTAATTTTTAATTTTTTTAAAACAGAAATAAAATGAACAGAGTTTTTAATAGATGATTTAATAGATGGAATTGTAGGTTTAATGAAATCCGATAAATATCTAGCTAAAATATGAGTTGGAGAACCTATTGCACTTACTATTGGATGGAGGCAAGGGGGATCTGCTTTGTGGATTTTTGAAAGTCCATAAAATTTTGGACAGACATGAGTTTTCATGAGGAATTATTTTATTTTTTTTATCTCTGTTTCAACAGGAGATTTATTAATAATGACTTTTTTTTTTTCCAAATACGTAGTGTGATCTCTTTTTGATGGTTTATAAGTTTTATCATCAAGCAAATCTAAAATTTTATTATGGTAAATGTTAGTAATATAGAATTAAGATGATATTTTAAATACTTTTTCTTATGATTCTTTTCTGCTCAATTTTTTCTCAAATGTCTGGTAACTATAGTCAGTAACCTAGTAGAGTTTCAAAATAGTTATATGAAAAATGATGAAATGAAAAATCAGATTTAAAAAGAATAATCTAATGATCATTTCAGAGTAAAGATATGTTTTCACAAACAAGTTATATTCCATTGATTTAATACAGCATAGAAGAATGAAGCCCAATGTAGTCTTTGCAGAACCTACTGGTACAAAAATATACATGTTATTTATTGCACTTTTTTAAAATTTGAAATTCATGATGAATTAATTTTTTATATACTGAGTATTGAGATGAATGTTGTTCTCTATTGTAATTAGTTCTGCTTTAGTTTTGTGTATTTTAATATAATCTTTGAAATATCTTTTTATCATTCTCAAAGAGGCATCAGTTTTCAAGTAGTTAATAAGTATAGTTATCACTCTTAAAACTGTTGATATTGAAACCTTAAATATTTCCGGAGTTTGAGATTTTGATACTCCAACTATTTAATAAGTTAAACTGTTTGGACTCTTATTTTCTTAAGTCTTACAAAGTTGATGTGAAGTTTTAGTCAGATACATCATACCAAATTCTTAATATTTTATCTGAAAAATAAAGTTTATTGTTATATATCTTTTATTATATTTTTATGATATATGATGTCTAAAGTTTAATGCTAACATGACTGAGATTCTTCATTTTTACAAATTTTTCTATATGTATATAATTATACACTTTTTATAACATGACTGAAGGACAGAAATAAAATTTCACATTTATTAGTATTATAAAAAAATAGTTTAACATAGACATTATGCTTTTACTCAAAATCATTTTCTATTAAGAATGTAAATAAAGAAATCCAAAATTGATTTATACCTTATTTTAAAATTTAACATTTTATTTAGTTAATCAATAAAACTCTGATACGTTTCCATCAAATTGAAGATTTTCCATTGAACAAATATTGCATATGTTTTTTAAGCTAATGTTTTATCATTTTTTACACTTAGTCATTTTATACACTTTTAAAAATGTTTATGTTTATGTTTATATATATATTGTGCCCTTTTATATGGGTCTCCATAAATTGATGTATCAATCTATTTAAAAAATTTTAAATTTAAGATATATTTAGCTATATGATTTTAATTTTGTTTATAACAATCTTTTAAAAAGTGTAGTTAAAGTAATTCATGAGTGTTTGATATGTAAAAATTGTGCTGATGTTTGAGAGAGACGTTTCAATGGGGATGATAATAGTATATGGTTGGGAAAACTGGCCATAAGCAATACTGCATTAATAAATTTAATAAATAAATGTTTAAAGTTAAAGTTTTAAAAGACAAGTTAAAATTAAATGCCTATATTTATTGTTGATAAAGATTAAAATTTAATAAATGAATATAAATATTTTAATTATTAGTAGTACATAATAGAAGATTAATATTTGATTTAAATAATATCGAAGTATTATTTTAAAAGCTGTTATAATATATTATTTATTTTAAAAATAGTTATTTTTAAAAAATGAATTGTTGGTTTATTTTTAGATTATTACAAGCGTCTGTAGCTTTGTTAAAAAAAACAGATGTTAATTAAATACGTACACACATGCTTGGGAGTTTTGTAGTAAAGTTGCAAAGCTATTTTAAAAAATTCTGTTATAAAATTTATAAATATTATTTTGGCTATCATGAAATAAAAATAAAAATAATTAATGTGAAACATTAAATCTGATTTTTAAAATACTACTTAAAAAGATAACGAATAAAAATAGACTTAATTTATTTATAAAAATAATCTTATAAAAGTTAAACGTGAAATTAAGTAAGAAAGTATATTTTAAAAAATGTTTAATGGATTTAAATAAACGATAAAGATTGATTTAAAAATTTAATAATGTGATAAATAATAAATATTAAAAAGTCATTATTTATTTTTAATTCTGTCTTGTGGGTGAAATATGTAAATAAGCTAGCAAGTCGATTGTTTAATTCACCAATCAAGTGGGAGTTTTCCTCCGGTATAAAACCAAGGTTCAATTGTTCGGAGGGGACTTGTGATTGAAATTCTTAAAGTAAAAGGTGCTATTAAAAATAGCTAAGTGATTATAGACGCTCTAAAAATCGTTTTAAAATTATAAGAGAGTAGTTTTTTTTAAAATAATTTATAAAAGTTACCAGTGAATATGCAGTGTTAATTTATTATAGTTCCCTATTGATCGTTTCCTTATTGAAGCTCAATTTACTATCAAATAATCATGAGGACATCGTATGAGGATAAAATATATTGGAGACTTTATACTGAAAATTTAACAAACGCTGGATTGACTAGCAGAGTTATTAGATGCCTAGCAGTAATACGTTGGACTTGGTATAAATTTAAGAAAACTAATGGTAGTTAATTTTATAAAGTAGATATTTAAAAGAATGAGAAATACTTCTTTATGAAGAAAGTATTTAGTAAATTATAAATCTAAGTATATAACTTAGTAAAGATGGTAAATAATTATGATTATAAAAATATTTGCCTTGTTAAGTCTTTATGGTTTAAAAGACTAAATTCTGACAATTTTAAAAGGCAAATAAATTGGAGATTTAATAAGTGAAGAAACACTGATAAGTAAAAATTATTGTATTATTAAAGTCTGAACGCTGGTCGTACAAAAGACTTTAAAAGTAATCTTACCTAAATATCTGTTACGGAATGCGCAAATCTACGTGGATATCCAAATCAAATCAATTAAAATAATTAAACAAGAACTTTATAAATTATTGACTAATACTAAAAAATAATAACTTTAAAATAATTTTCCTATAAAGAAGAGAATATGGATCCTATAAACTATTCTAATTTTATTTTATTTTATGATGGAACTGACTTTGACTTTTATTTTTATTTTTTTTTAAAAAAAGAACGTTTTCATTTATTTCATAAAAACTTTTAAAAACACGTGATGTACCGGAAAAGGAAGTAGTGTTTTGGTGAAAATTTGTGCCTAGGAAAAAGAGCAATTATCGCTGGAAGAAAACACCGTTGGATGTTATGTAATATGTTTTATTTTTTAACTAACATAAATATTTCATTAATTATTGATTTATTAAAGATAGGAAAGGTACATTTACATTTTTTTAAAATAATAACTAAATACTAATATAACTTTTTATTGCATAAAGTTTATTTTATAATTATACAACACGTAATATTTTAAAGAATAATTGTTGAGTGTAAATGTGAAATTATTTTGTAAAACTGAAATCTTGGAAGACATCGTGTGACGGACTGGACATTGAAGTATCATTTATGGTAAAATTGTGTAATAATAATAATAATTTGATGTATTTACTATGTTTTCTTTAGATCAACCAAATGTTATATGATTATTGAATGAATGTATTAATGTTTAAATAATATACACGCACAAGATGAATAATAGCAGTTTTATTTTAATATGCATATTTTAAATTGATGATATAAATTTAGTACAACGTAATATGAAAACCTAGAAATAATTATATGATTCTTTCGTGAATAAATTTTAATGTTTTCTATCACCATGTTAGGAATTAGATATTTTATTAGCGTTAGTTATTTATTTTCTTTTCAAGTTAGTAAGAAGTATATAAAGTCTATATTTTTTATTTTATTTTTTTTTTTATTTTTATTAGATAAGTAAGTTAATTTTACATAGAAATTTATATCTTGATTGAAGGTTTATTGTATATAGAGGATGAGGTATAAGAGAGTTTGGATCGTTATTATTTTGTTTTAAAATTGGTCATTTGTTTTTCGGAAATTAAATAAGGTTAAAATGACTTTTGTAGATAGAAGTTTATTAGGAAGAAATAGGAATAACAAGTAAAAGTGTAATATTTTGAAATGGAAAAGAATCATAGAATTTTATTTAACATAATACTTTGTCAAATTTGAAATTGTTGAATAATTTTAAATATTATTTTTTTAAAAGTACATATACGTATTGCATATTTTAATAAGACATGTAGTATGACATTATATCGGAATGAAATAAACAGTGATAATCAATAATTGTTATTATACTGCAAAGTTATATCAGTTTATACATTGATTAATATTTGAGTCATACTGATAATAAATGTAATACAGCCTTATACATTATAATATAAATAACAGTAGGATTTAAGTGAAATAGCAGTTAAATTATTAAAGTTGATTTATTTACATACATGCTACATGAATGATATCTTACATAAAACCTTTTCTTATATTAATTGATAACAAGTAATGTTTATTAAAATTAAAGTCATAAATTTAATTGAAAGTTATTGATAGAACATTTAATAAAGTTATAAATTATCTACTTATGATTATGGAAGTAGTAACAGTGTAAAGAAAACTTGTATTATTATTTTTCTTATTTTGTTTATTTTCTTTAGTTCTACTTAAATGTAAATATTGTAAATAAATTATTTGTTAAAGTTGATGTAAATAAATTTGTTAAGTTGTTTTAAAAGTGTGTCGAATTCATTATTTTACACCACAGCATTTGACAACAGATAATTTGAATGTACATAATATTTGCACAATATAAATTTATTCTTTTATTATTTGAGAAAGAAACATAATATTTTCATAATATAATTTATAGAAATTGATTGACATTAACATATGATATTACAATGGTCATAAAGTAATTATAATGCACAATATAAGAGTATAAGATTATTTATTGCCACAAATTGTTGAATTATAAGATTTTGGTTTATTTTAAAATTAAGATACTATATGGAAATGAAAGACATGTATATGATTTTACTTATTTTCTTAATGATTAAAAGTATAATCCAATAGATAAGATTAAGATATACCCTAAAGATTATTATTGTTAGTGATTAGTATTAGAATAAGTTAGGTGTATTTAGGTTTGATATTAAATCCCTTATCATTCCTATCTACATGAATTATTATTACTTTAAGATAATTAAAAGAACCTGAGATCATTTTAATTATATTTCCTTAACAAAAGATTGAGATTTATTTATCTATTATTATTAAAGATAATTCATTTATAAAAGTCATAAGAGTGCTGTAGAGTTAGGAATGAGATAATGAAGAAGTAATAGTATTCTTATGCTATTGAGACAGTGTCTTGGAAAGACATTGACTCAATGTAAGTCCAATTACCAATTGTAACTTCACTTCACAGTCTCATGATTTTAATTAAATACTTATTTAGTTAGTACATTATATTGAACTATATTAATTTAATAAGTTATAATATTATAAAAATATATTAAAGATAATTGTACATATTTTTAGCTGAGCATAATGATTTAATTGAGCTAGTCATATTTTAAATTATATCATATATCGAGAAGTGAGGGTACAATATATATATATATATGAATAAACACAACTTTCTAACTATGTAAGAAATGGAAATGGCTTCCTTTTTCATCACTTGTCCTTTGTGATGCTGTTATTTTTATTTATTTTGTTGACTATATTGAATGTAACTTTGTTTCCATTTTGGTGTGAATTTAAATTTGACTCTTACTAATATCACTTTCTTTGCCTGTCACTCTTAAGTTCTGGAATAATAATTATAATGATTGGCTTTCAATAAATTACAAGTATTACAATGTTATTGATAACACATGGAAAAGAAAATCATTTTTTTTCCTCAGTGATGAATGTTTATTCATAAAAAAAAAAACAACAGATACAAATATAGTTAGAAAAAGGTTAACAAGAGAGTGATTGTATGATAAATTGAAATTTCAGAAGCAACATGGTAAGAGCAGAAGGAAAAGGGAATGGAAAGTGGAAAGGGGAAATCGTGTGTAGTCCAGGCCAGTCCGAGATGCATCTCTCCATTGGGCAAGCACCACATGGGTCACAAATATTTGAATGATTGAGTCCTATGACAGAGGCTGAGAGGATGGGAGTTGGAGGATTGCCCAAGTGTCCGTGGGGAGTGGAGGTGGGGCTAGTTTGGTATCTCTGGTTTTGAGAGAGTGAATTAGGTCCAATAGCTTTTGATTCACTGAGAGAGTGCATAGATGAAGAAAACTGATAATCTAATAGTTGCAAAGACCCCTGTTTCTATGGATTCTTGGAGGTTGAAGATGGTATTCCTGTGCAAGGAAAGGCAGGAATTAATGACATGTCTCATTACTCTGAGCAGAAAGGGACATATAAGTAGGAAGTGCTGGAGGGTTTCATTGTCAGTTTTACAGAGCTGGCATACGGGAGAGAAAGAAATATAGTGTGTATATATATATATACACATAACCATAAATGTATGTAAATTTTATGTACACACCAAATTATATTTTGATATTCCATCAAATGTGTTTTCATAGTTTTAAAAATAATATAAAAGTTTTAAAAAAATATGTTGATAGCTTTGATAAGAAATAAAATTATAGATATATTTTTTTAAATTTAATATTAAATAAAAAAATATATAAACAAAAATGTATTGTTTTGAATATTTTTGAGTCTATTTTTTTGTACGTATATTATTTTAATTAATTAATATATAGCTGGGTTGAATTCAGACTTTCACACGACTCTCAACTATTCATGCCATCTCCTACTGCTGACACACTTAATCACACACATGTTGAAAAGATAATGAATCACCAATATAAGTACTAGTCTGTACTTTAGAAATATATATATATATATATATATATATATATATATATATATATATATATATATATATATATATATATAAACAAAAAAATAAAGACTTATAAATCCAATAAATAATATAATATTTCAACCAGAGGACTGGTTTTCATCAGAAAGAAAAAAATAACAGTAAAAATATATATATATATATATATAATATATATATATATATATATATATATATATATATATATATATATATATATATATATATATATTAATTAAGAAAGAATATGTAAATAGCTTGGTACATAGATATGATAAATGATCTAATTAAGGTTTGAATTAGTTAAAAATAATTATTAAAGATTTATTAAAACAAAAGTTTTTACCCCCAAAGAACTTGCAAAAGACAGAAAGAATTAATCCAGTCGCAGTTAATAGTTTGGAGAGAGATACAAGATGATATAGTTTCAGAACCAGAGAAGACCATCGGTCATAGCTTTGTTCTCAATGGTTCATTATATTAAAGTCATGCTCAGCTAGAAAAATTGGGAAAATTTGGATAACTATTCATGCAGTTATCCATCATTATCATCACTATTATGCCTTTCTTAAGAACTATATTTTAAATCTTTTTTTTAAGTTTCCATTGTAAGTATGTGGATGAAAGCTTTTCACATATGTATTTTTTTTTTTTTTAATTTAAGAAAATTTAAAATCATTTTATTTCCAGTAGAGCAATGTTCATAAAGTTGTAAAATATTTAATTATTTTTGACCTTGTTTTAATCTTTCAGACTTATTTATATCGTTAGTATTGTTTTTATTAATTTTTTAATCTGTATAATATATGTGAGTATCTAAGTCCTATGTTTTTGCCCATGTGACAATGGAAAGCAATAAATAATATTTAGGGATGTGATATGCTGATTTCTCATTAGTTTATACTAGGAGTAATGGGTTTATGCTTAAAGAATATTATTGAATAACAGTAGAACCCCCCAAAAAAACAAACAAATACTACACATTTAAATATTTCTCATTCATTTATGATAATCTTGTTAGGTAGCTAATGCATCCTTCTCTCTGTTTGCACTTTAGGTTATCATGGACAGTTATAGCTGTTTTTCCCTCATCAACAACTATATTATGATACTTATAAAATAACAAGCATCTGATTATCATCGGTGGATGATCTTTTTCCAATATTTTCACCCATTGCAATATGACACATTACGCAAAGCAATTGTTTTTATAACGTTGTGTTTTGTATACTCCAAAGAAATAAAATATTGATTTCTTTCATTGGGAGGACATAGCTAAAGGTAGACTACAATGACAAGAGACAAGACAACATCTTTGGGGATCACATCTTTATTCTTGTATCAATATTTCTGATAGTAACTTCTGTTTTTTATTTTTATAATTAAACTTTTAAATAGTTTAGTTATTTAACACTTAGTGCTATTTTATTAATCAATTAATTAGATATTATTTTATCATCTTGGTAGTATTTTTTTTTTTCAATTAGTCTAATGATTCGGCTCTGAGTTTAGCAACTGGACTTATGTAACATATATGTGTGTGTGCTTGTGCATCATTAATCAGCTTTATATTGGTAATCAGCTTTATATTGGTAAAGTAGGTGATAATAATTATAAAATATTTCTATACCAATTACTTTTCCATATTTGAAAGTACAGACCAACTACATACTAATTACGTATAGTTTTTTCCGTCAAACAGGCTTGCCATATTTATATATGATTATGTTTGTAATTGCTGATAAATATTTCATGTTTTTTTTTTCGGAAATTTACAATTCCTTGATGGTAAAATACCAGCAATACTTTAATTTCTATACTAAAATCCTATTTTTTTTAATGCATTTGATTTAAAATGTATTTTTACCAGTAATCCTCTATTTGACAGTAATAAACATAATTATAAATACAAATACAAAATATTATATATTGAATAATAATTATCATAAAGTAAAAATAATAAAGAAAGTTAAATATTTTCAAAGTTATTAATGCTAAATTTATTAATGAAATTTAGATTTTGGTGTATTAGTTTTAAAGTAATATATATAAATCTATATAAAATGGTAACTAAAATGTCATATAAGTTATACCATCATTTACTTCAATAGGATTAAAGTCCTGGTTAGAAAATGTCTATTTAGAAAGTCTTTATTTCCTAACAAAATAAATATTAAATTATTTATAATAATTTGTTATCGATTATTTATATATTAATAATATTGATGAATATGAATAACAAATGTAAATTAATAACTGAATTTTACATCTTAAACATATGTGTATGTCTGTATACATTGAATGCCTATCATCATCACCACCATCATTATCAACCATTATCAATCCACTGCAGGATGAAGGTCTCTCGAAGTTCAATCCATCTTCTGCAATTTTTAGCTTCTCTTCTCCACATCACACCTGCATACTTTCTTATTTCATCCATCCATCTCACATGTAGTCTCTTTCTGGGTCTTTTACAATCTCTTGCAATCCAGTTTAAGATTTTAACTGTCCATCTTTATTGCCTATATTGCAATTTATATTATTATATAGCCAATTTCTTTTACAAACTAATATTAAACATATAATTATTAGTACTGTACTGATAATTTTTTTTTTTTTCATAATTAAAAGAGTTTTATATTGAGGCAATTCATTTTAACATAATGTATAAAATATATTTATTAATATTGTATATATCTGAAAGCATCCATCAATTTATTTTAAAATCTTTGTATTTAGATTCTCTGCACTTTTTTGCAAAAACGTGTTTTTAAAATATATTTTTATGAAAAAAAATAGTAAAGAAAAAACTGTAAGGCATATTGGGATTTTGAAAATTCCATTGGAATGAGGAATAAATTATTCACAACCATATGCTTGTGTTGTGAAAACCATATTTTTATTCATTTTCTCAAAGTGAAAAAATTGCTAAAATTTTTCTTATAAATGCTGTGAACTATATGACATGAATGAAATCATTAAATAAAATGAAAAAAATATATTTATGTGAATTTCTATACATATAAACTGTGATAAACACATATAATAATAAAAAAAATGTATTTCTTTTTCTCATATTTTATATTCTAAACATATACCTAATACTACAGATATATTCTTTTAATTACTTTAAAAACAAACACCAACTTTATATTCTATTGCAATTCTAATAATTTTAACAATATTATAAATAAATACCAGGTATTAACTGTATAATACAGAGAATATATATTAATACTTCTGCAGTAATAAACTTATATTCACATACTACAAGAATCCTATACAAGTCAGACTTTCATGAAGTCATTTTTATATATTTGCAAATAACACTTTCTAATGATAATGTATTAATCAGATGAAGAATTTTTATAATATATGCTCATAAAAATTATTATTTTAAAAATATTAAATGTGTATTCTCAATTCTACATAATTAATACCTGTATTTATACATAAGGTTAATGAATTTACTAGAATTTATGCTTTACAATCTGAAACAGAGTTGTTTATGTTGAGATATTGCTAAACTCACTGTTAATGTAACATTTCACCATCTGAAATAGAGATTAATCAGCCATCTATATAAGATCTTTGGAACTAGATAAAAGTGGATATATTTTTCATAATTGTCAGAGGGAATTATTTGCTAGTTTATTAAAATGTCTTAAGAAGAATCTTTTTTAATAAAGACATATGAACATTTTAGTCAGAAATATTATACTAATCAAAAATCATCCTCATTAATACATTTTTTATATATAATACTTCCAATATTGTGGATCTTCACATTTTCTCCTTGCTTATTATATAAATTAATTTCTTTATTAATAAAAATAATGTTTTTGCTTTTGTTCGTTATATTTTATTGAATTAAACTCAAATATTTTATTACATTTGAATTTATAAGTATTTAATATAAATGATGTTTGAATATCTTTTATTTGGTAAGATTAAGTCGCATTATAACTGTAAGCTAGACTATATTGATTATAATGTTTATATTTAAAATAATTTGAAGCATACTTTTATAGTATTGTATATTAATTGATGATTTAGATTTTGAATGCTTCTAATACTGTTTTATTTTTTATATATATAATAAGTCATTCACTCAAAGATGGTATGATTTTGGTGCAGAAATTTATATATATAGGATGAGATTTTGACCTTTATCTTATATGTATATAAGATAGAATTTAACATTTTTTTAAAGGGAGCAGTCCTAAATATTCTTTTTATCATATGCCCTTGTCTATTGATATTTTGGAGAGGATGTGCATTACAAAAATTGTATAGAAATGTTTATTTATACAAATAAATAAATTTTTGCTTTAAAAGAATATATTTATGCAAAGTTTTAAATATTATGGAGTTGTTTTTATTTAAAATTAAAATAAATATTTTTTATTTGCTTACACTAAATGTTTCTTACGTATGCTTAAGTAGAGGGAGTTGAACATAGGATTTTTCAGTTTATATTCTTCCTTCACTTCATCTCATGCAACTTATACACATGACTACATACATGCAAAAAAAAGTTATATGATCCCCAATATTTGCATTTCATGCAGAACCCATCAGTTGTGCCAGTTATATGAGGTGTTAGATTGATGGTATAACCACATGGGTATGACTACAATATTAAATTTCATAAGGACTTTAGGCATTCCATTGTAAGTTTTTAAATAAAATGAATAGTTGAATAGTTGGAAGGGTGAGTAGATTGAAACCTATCTATTACAGTTTGAGGAATTGCTATTTTAATATAAGCCAAGCATTGATTGTATATATGTGTGTGACATTATATTCTGACCCAGCTGATGAGTGCTGGTTCTGTACAAAATATGTATATTAGAGATCATTGATCATTTTCATATGCATGTGGTCATGTGTATCAGGTACTTGAGATGAAGTGGAAGACAAATATAGACTGAAAAATCCTAAGTTCAAAATCCTCTACTTACAAGTTTTTTAATTGTAAGTTATTAAATAATATCTAATATTTTGTTATTTTTTCAAAAAATATCTTTTTAATAAACCAATGTATATGTGCTTGTTATGTGTAACATATCTCAGGAGGAAATTACTCAGAAAATGTGATATTTGATAATATTTTGAGTAGACAAAAGTATTATTAATTTTTTGTGTGATTTATTTTATGGTGATGATCATAAATGTTATGTTTTTTTTTGAAAGATAATATTCAGTATAAACGAAATTACTATTTATAATGAGTATAAGAAAAAGTGTGAATTCTGAAACTTTTATTCATTTGGATATATAAAGAAAATAATAACCTGCAGTGAGTTATTAGCAATAAAAAAATTAAGAAATCACATATTTAGGGGATAATATTAAAAGGTTAATATAGTTCTTTAAATAATAATTAGCTAAACATTGAATAAGAATGGCCTTCTGAAAAATCATAGTTGAGTTCTAAAGAAGTTTTTAAAATGCCTATTTTTTTTTGATACCTCCAATGCTAAAGTAAAACAATTATATATTTTTTTATTTAAACTATCAAAAGTATTATATAGATATATTGAAAGCAGAATATTCACTATGTATATATTTTTTATGCTAATCTTCTACTTTCTGTTGTCCAGTACCTTAAAGCTTCATTTTCAATATCTATTATCTTTGTTCAGAATAAAAAAAAAATATGATGAAAAGAAAGAAGCATTATTTTAATTAGGACATTATATTTTACTCCTTGCCCTCAAAGGGAAATTACAAGACAACTGTATTACTAAGTTGTCAAGACTGAAATACTCTTTTGATTTTGTCTTTCTATCATTATTTCTTTTATGTAAATTTATCAAATATTGTGTAAATATTTTTTGTAATTACAATAATATGACATTTTTATACCAAGGTTTTATTTTTTGATAATTTATAAAAATCATTATTAATAAATTTTAATCACATGGGTATGACTTTTACTGCTAATCAAATATGTGATTGTTTTGTGAAGTATATTTAAAAATCATTATAATTAAACATGTATTTTAATGATGTGGTAAATTGTCATATGTGTAGTGAATATATGATGGTTGATGTCTTTTTTAATTTTTGTTTATAGTTATTCTAAGAGATTATTATTATTGGAAGTTAAAATTATATGTATGTTTTTACAGGTTTAAGTGATAAGCTGATCTTTTTTATATGGATAAGCCAATTAAAATAGTGTCAGTTAAATTTAATATTGGATGTCTATTTTGTTTATTATATAATATAATTTCAGATTTTTTAAATAAAAAAACAGGAGCTATCAGTACTATTCGTGAGGGATAAGGATATTATTCAGCAATATCCTTTTTGAAAATTGCTCTTTTTAATCTAAAGATATTATTATTGAGAAACTTAGGTTTTATCTTCATCATCATCATTTTCAAAGTTCTTATCTTTTTATGGCTTTTTCTGTGAAATAATGATCTTGCAGACAGATATTGTAAAGTTATAATGATGATGATGATAATGATTTTCAGCCATATATGCCTTCTAATAAAACAACCATTGTTAACAGTGTATGCTAAGGAATAACATAATATTAATCGTCCATGAATTGCATTCATAGATCTTGATGTCTTTTGAGATGATTATTCCTCAAAAATTGATGGTATTTGTTAAAGCACTCCAAAATTATTTTATTAGATATTAAAATATGTAATGAAATAATAAATACCTTCCAATTTACTCAGAGCCATGATTTAAATCTCAGCATAATTGTATATTATAATTTTGTTATTTAGTCTTCTCTTAAATGGATTGTTATAAGCAATCTGCTTAAAATGGAGTTGTATGTCAGATAGTTGAAAATTTGAGTGATTTTATACATTTGAACATGTTTTAATTTTGTTTATTAGATACTTGTAATTCTATATCAGTTAAAATACATCCAATAATTAATTTCAATAGATAGCTTAATAGTATTTTTTTTTTAAATCTTTACATACTGTTAATTTTGTCATAATATATTTTTGTTTATTTTGCAATTGGTACTTCGTAGTGCTGGTATATTATACTATTATATTTAATTTAGTGGAAAATATAATTAGCTTTGTGCAATGATAGTACAGAAATCTTACTAGAGATCTAAATATCTGTTCATCATGAGTGTGTTATCAATTTTTGTGAGGTTGGAGGTGAAGTGTCACTTGTCTTTACCACGATTAATGTGTATGAAATAATGCATATTCCTTTGCACACAGTCATCAGTGAATTTATTTAGATTTTTATAGATTAAATCAAGCTATTTAAATATTAAGCTCTCATAATTCTTTTAGTATTAAACAGATATTTAAATGTCTGGCATATGTGAAAATATTATAAATGGAAAGTTGTATTAGAGTGTGTTAATTTTTTATTTTGTGTGGCATTTGCATGAAAATAGGTACTGAAATTATGTATGTGTATAGGATGATGAAATGAGTTATCATTGGTAAAGCATAACTAAATTGGTATGTTTACAAAAACTGTGATGAAATCTTACATGTATATAGCTCAGTAAATTGTCAAACAACCTTTAAGTAATCCCATCTGCAGGTTAAAGCTTATACTTTAACTGTCTTCTATTAAAGTTAGATTCATTGTTTCTCCCTTGATAACTCATATGATTTACCCAGGTTACATTGGGACATTTATTCCCTAGTTATAATAGCTAGATAACTATTTACTGATCAATATAAGATAGCTAATTCAGTATCCTATAGTGTTTCCGGGATAGATTTGAAATTTAGCACATTAGAAGGAGACCTATCAATTAAACAATTGTTTTGTTGAAAATAAATTTTTAAGAAACTAACTAAGGCAGTTTTTTTTAATATTTTTATATTTATTTTTATAGTTATTTATGAATGCATTTTTATTATTCGCTAATAAATAATAGGTATTTGTGTTTTCTATTCTCATTTATGCAATTCAATATTATTACATATTAAATAAATTTATTTTATTTTGCCAATTATAAAAATTCTCTCTGGACGTCTTCTGCATATTTCTTTATTCTTAAAATCACAGTATTTCTTTAATTTTTAATGGTTCTGATGTACAGAATAGCGTCCGTTTATTACGAGGTTGAAAATGAAATATTAATTTGTTTTCACGCTTAGGATATAAATTGAATCATGTTGTACATATTAATAATTTATATTAACTTGTTATTATTGTCATGATAAATTACTAACGTTCCTTCAGTTTTAATATGAAAGAATAATATGTCTGTTGTTAATCATGACAGAATAATAATATATGATGAATAGAGAAATATTTTAAATGCTTTTTTGTTCTTTTATTCTTTGTCATACTTCATAATTCGTTTGACAGTTCAATATATTTGGCAATAAATGTTTAACTATATATATATAACAAGAAAATTAATTACACTCCATCGCATAAATTTTTTTTAATTTGAAGTAATAATAAACAGACACTATGGCCAACTAAAGATCAATACGTTAAAGTAAACTTTACTAAGAAAAAAAAGCATCATTAGATTAATTCTTGTCATTTGTAAATGTAAAATCAATGATAATCTAAAATTCCCAACTTTCATTTGTTAAATTATAAATCAGAATATTTCTTATGAACACGGTGCAACCAGAGAAGATTATCAAAGAAATCATTCCTATTACTGTTACCTGGGAACAAGTAAATCAGTTAACACCAATATTAAGAAAACCATACCCCCCCCCCCCAAGTCTATTTCTAAATCTTTCTGAAGATGCAAGTGCAATCTTTAAATGAAAAGTTATTCATTATCAATTTTGTTGTGAGTATTGGAAATTAATTCCAAACTATTAAAAAAAGATTATCCAATGTAATATCATTGAAGAATTTCCAATATTTATGATTTATTGTTGAAAAAAATTGCTTTATCAAAAATTAGATTCTTTAGAAGAATTAGTAAAATATGACAGACAATGTGAATGTTCACCTCACTATTTATGGGTTAGCAATGTATTGTAATGAAGATATATCAGATATTCTAGTATAGAGGGTGCTGTTATATGAGGACAGAAACATGGACTATAATAATAAAATGATATGATCAGAGATTGTTGGCAGTAGAAGTAAATTATTGAAGTCTAGTGAGAATATCAAGGTTGAAGAAAAGGAAAGTCAAAAAGTTAGAAGAATGGTGAGAGTGAAAAAATTATAATAACAGTCATGGAGGAAATGAGGTTAAATTATTATGTTGGAAGAATGGATGAGGATAGTATATCAAGAATGATGATTGATTTGGAAGTGGGGAGGAGAAAAGGGAAAGGAAGATCAGGAACTATGGAAAGAAGACTTGATGAGTTACTTGTGATATGTCTTAGACAAATATTATATAAAGAGGTAAAGCAAAGAAAAGTACAGGATGTTTTTGTTTGAATAAACACCAGTAAAGTGGAATCCTATATTCCTGATTATTATTTTTAAGGTGGTGAAGCAATTAGGAATATGTAGTAAAATATTCTCAATTTTGATGTCATGCATAAAGCACAAATATTTCAAATATTCAAGAATATACTATTACGGAGTCTAATTTCTGAGAGAACAAACATATATGTACTCAGAATGTCCATATTTTCCAAAATTCACTCTATTTATTGTAATTGTAAATTAGTGATCAGGCTAATGTGCATGCACTTTACAAATTTTAAACTAAATGTAAATGAATACTCTCATTCTCAAACACAAGATATAAATAAATATCTTATTATATATATATGTTTAACTTCAACTAAGAATAACGTATAATAAATTTTAAATAATTTTGCAAGCGTCATTCATTCAAGCATAATAAAGTAATTTAAAGTGATTGTTTAATATCTTCATGCTCTTATCTCCAAACACTTAATATTGACCTATACTTAAACATTATGTTTGAGAATAAGAGTATTCATTTAAGTATAGTTTAAAATCTGTAAAGCGCATGTGCATTAGCTGGATCGCTAATTTACAATTACAATTTATTAACATAGCATTATATAAATAAATACCTTATTATATTTATTTATTCTAATACAGGAAACTTTTTATTTGTAAAACCTTGATATATATAAACATATAGATATTAGTGAAAAGACCTAACTTTATGAATGTTGTGCGTATTGTTCTTCTTCTTGCAAAAGGTTCCACACTATTATTAATAGTATTAGAATAAAATTATTTTATCAATAAATTACAGAAAAGCTGTCTGTTAGTCTTGTTGTTAGTGATAAAATATTAAATATACTGAAGCAATTTAACCATCAACTGTCATTTATTGGAATAACTATTTATTCTATAATTTAAACAGATTAACTTACAAAACAAAAATTAAACCATTAAAGTAAGCATTTTCACTTCAGTTTTAAGGTTCAAAGTGAAAAGAACCACATAATATGTGAATTTTCTTGTTTCATTTATATTAAAGGCATAGAGCTTGCAGCTTCAAGTGTTTCTGGATACATCACTTGATTACAGACTACTATTTGTGAAATCTGTGACTATCTATAGATAAAGCTAAATATTTTTCTGATCTGTGAGGTCACTACAAAACAACTCTAAGTAATCTTTCGTATGTTGATACATTTTGTAATAACTGCTCCTATATCTTGAGATTTTCTTAGCACTACCTATTTTAAGTATGGAAATTTTAGAAAGATATGTTGTGGATGATAAATTAGAGACAATGCAGTTTCAATATATTTTAAAACATTAATGTTGAAATGAAATTCTCAGTTTGGAAGCAATTTGGTTTCAAATAGAATGAGGTTAATATATTAGTCTGTCAATTGTAGATTGCATTTCAATAAACAAGGGGGAATCTTATTTGTCGATAAAAATATTATTCTGATGATAATGATAAACTGTATATTTTAGTTATATAAGATGACTAAGATAATAAAAAAAACTTTCTATCAACAAACACTAGATATCTAACTGAAACATGGTATTAAAGTAAAATAGTAAAACGTCATTCATTTCGAATTTTTGGAGAAAAGTTTCTATTTAATAAAATATTGTCCATTTATATATGTTCTCTAATAGGAATAAATAAAACAAGGTTTGATAATAATGCTAATCCAAATATTTTAAAAGTTTTCAGAAAATTGAAAATGTTTATAATTTAAGTGAGACTTTAGGGATTTCTTGTTCTCCAGATTAGCTTTAAAATAATATATACAAGTAACTATTTTATAAAAAAAACAACAACTTTTATTTAATGTGATCAATAATGCACCAAAAAAAAATTTTTTTTTTCTGACTATCATTTGGTATGTTATATGGAACTTGAAATAAAATTGTGGAAGCATCTATAAATTAATTAATTCAATCATCCATCCATTCGTGATTGATTAAAAATTTATGGATGGTCTGTACTATTATTTTGACTTACATAGAATAATCAAGATTAAACTACAAAAGCCATAAGCTTGAAACTAGTCTGGAGATATTGGATAGCACAATATAGGGATCTATTCATGATTGATTAAATAACTTATGGATGGGCTTTACTCTTATTTTAAGTTACATAGAATAATCAAAATTAAACTACAAAAGCCATAAGCTTGAAACTAGTCTGGAGATATTGGATAGCACAGTATAAGGATATAGTAAGCACTACCTTCTGCCATATTTTAGTTAGCAACGTTTATAGTAAGTGGCATAGAGATGATGAAAGAAGAATGTATGCCACTAAAAAAATTAAAATAAGGAAAAAAAAATGTTTGTTTTTTTAATACATTACTGACTTAATTAAATAAAAAGTTTTTTTTAATAAAATATTTTTTATTAATTGGATATTTTGCCATGGCAGTTTTGTATTCAAATTTAAAAATTGATAATCAAAATAGTGTCACTGTATTCCCAGTATTTGAAATGAAATAAGATTTTTGTGTTTATGAAGAAAACAGCATTTAAAAAAAAAAAAAATCAAGTTTTAGTTATTCAATGAAAGTATATTTTTTAAAACATATACTGGTTCTATTGTACATGACTGAAAACTTTATGCACCTATATTAATTAACTTACTTTGAAATTTGATCAATCAACAATGTTTGATTGGGCCAACAACTGGACTATGGTGATATATTGTATTATCATTCGTACCGAACATTTGTATCAGATTTGAATAATATTTGCTCAATAGTAGCATAGTAAAAATCAATTACAAGATGTTAGAAAGTGCTTAATGATCTTCTTTTTCACTATTTCATGGGGAGATATTTAATAGATAATAATCTTACAATGAGCTATTTAAAAGCAGTTTTTGTTAAATGCTTTTATTGGAAGTAAAAAATTTGTTTTCTTGTTTGATTGATCATTAGTTCATTTGCTAAAGGGTAGTGTAAAGTTTTTTTTTTTCTTTCAATTTAATAACAAAAAATTAACATGTAATATATTCAAGTTCAATATAACTTATTGAAATTTTGTACATTTGTTTTAAATGTCTATGAAAGTGATAGAACACATTAATTTTTTTAATAGATGAATTTTTATTAATCGGGGAGGGGGGGGTGTCCAAAATAAATTAGTCAATTCTTTTTTACTTAACATGGGATTAACATAATTAATTTCTGGACCCGTCCCCATGCTTTTATTTGAAGTTACATTTAAGACCCAATTGTGATTGAAGAAACAAGTATTTTTTTTTCTTTTTACTGAATGGTCAATAAAAGCATTTAATATAAAAAAATTGTTTATCTCTATTATTTTGATAATTAATCCAATATATAGAAAATTTTTAAGTATTAATGCTAAATATTAGGAATAACAATTATAAAATTCAGAATTCTTTCACTTACTTTCATAACCATTCTCAAGCTAGTAAAACTTCTACATCCTAAAATTCATGAATTTTAATATTTTTGGCTTCCTTGTTAATTGGAGATTTTTATTTTTTATTTATAAAAATTACCTCATGTAGACAATTTTTAATTAATTGGTGAATTGTAAATATTAAAATCCATGAGTCATGGTATATTACATAATGATTTTACGTCTGGCAAATTTAAAATTTTTAATTATACTGCAAATAGTATGAATTAGCATATTAAATAAATAACCTCCCATATAGAGATTTTATTTTGATTAGCTTCTGGTTGAAGACACCAGTTTATCTAATTATAAATAACATTACTAATAAACATCACATGACCACCATCTCTTATGCTTATGCATAACTGTTGTTAAAACAGGCAAAACTCATTATATGTATGCCACACACAGCAAGCCAGAGTAATCAATGGATGCCAGAAGGCTTGTGCATAAATTCTCCATCTAGTGCCTACTCATGCAATATTCCCAGACTAGTTTCTGGCCTGTGGCCTTCATCAGTGAGGAGCCTTGGATCTGAGAGCACTGCATCTAGATCATTGATTACTCTAGCTTGCTGTGTGTGGCATACATATAGTGAGTTTTGCCTGTTTTAACAACAGTTATACACTAGCATAAGAGATGGTAGTCATGTGAGGTTTATTGGCTTAAAACCAATCCTGCCTAATAGGATATTGGTGGCTATGGTTATTAAAGAACCAAAGGCAAAAAAATGTATAGGAACTGAACTGGGTTCAGACTCATATAACTGTATAAGCTGGTGGGCTTGAATTGGAAACATTAAAGTGTTTTCAGTTTAAGACTCATAGTTTTGTAGTTAAATGGAGATAAAAGGTGGTTGCTGGAGGGTTGCATTACATCCTAAGATCTAGATGCAGTGCTTTCAGATCCAAAGCTCCTCACTGACGAAGGCCACAAGCCAGAAACTAGTCTGGGGATATTGGATGAGTAGGCACTAGATGGGGATTTTATGCACAAGCCTTCTGGCATCCATTGATTACTCTAGGGTTGCTGTGTGTGGCATAAGTATAGTGAGTTTTGCCTGTTTTTAAATGATAGAACACATTAATTTTTTAATAGATGAATTTTTATTAGTCTGGGGGGGGGGGTCCAGAAATAAATTAAGTCAATTTTCTTTTACTTAACAAGGGATTAACATATTAATTTCTGGATCCGTCCCCATGCTTTTATTTGAAGTTACATCTAAAGACCCAATTGTGATTGAAGAAACAAGTATTTTTTTTTTTATTATTGAATGGTCAATAAAAGCATTTAATATAAAAAATTTGTTTATCTCTATTATTTTTATAATTAATCCAATATATAGAAATTTTTTAAGTATTAATGCTAAATATTAGGAATAACAATTATAAAATTCAGAATTCGTTCACTTACTTTCATAACCATTCTCAAGCTAATAAAACTTCTAAATCCTAAAATTCATGTATTTTAATATTTTTGGCTTCCTTATTAATTGTGGAGATTTTTATTGTTTATTTATAAAAATTACCTCGTGTAGACAATTTTTAATTAATTGGTGAATTGTAAATATTAAAATCCATGAGTCATGGCATATTACATAATGATTTTACTTCTGGCAAATTTAAAATTTTTAATTATACTGCAAGTAGTATGAATTAGCATATTAAACAAATAACCTGCCATATATAAACTAGACTTTATTTTGATTAGCTTCTGGGTGAAGACACCAGTTTATCGAATTATAAATAAAATTACTAATGTAAACTGTGGTGGAATATGACAATGTTGACAACTATGAAACACTTTGAGTGCTAGGTGTACCCTCTAAAGAGTAATTATATTTTCACCTAAGAAACATTATAAACTTATTTCAACTTAACTGTGATAATATATCAAAAATTGTGATTACAAATTGATTGTTTGGCACAATGCTCATTTAATTTTCTTTCCAAAGACTCATCATTCTTATACTAATGCATTCTTTTCTTTTAAATTTGTACATTTACATTTTTTATTGATTAAATGATTGTAATAATGATATGGCTTTTTTTGTTTCAATCTATCTTTTAAAATAAATAATTTATATTGAAGATAGTTAAGTGATATTGCAATCACAATTTGGATAGATAATTTTTATTTATGCAATGTTCACAAACATCCTAATACAAACTGGTCCTTTCCTTCTCTTCCAGATTTTCGGTATTTATAGATTTCAATTCTTGTAGTAATGTTTGGGGATATGTAAATGAGGATCAAATAGGTTGTTAATTTTTAGAGAAGATGAATTTAAATAATATGCACTTACTTGACAATGTCAAACAAGTGTTAATTTTTAGAATAGATTAATTTAAATAATATGCACGTACTTTACAATGACAAGCAAGGAGGTACTTTCTATTCAAGCTAATGGAGAACAGAAACAAATCACGATTTATTAACAATTATAATAATAAAAAAATAGTAATAATTCTTTACAACAACTAAATAATCAAATAATAATTTTATACGTAAAAAGCTTTATTCAGCACCTGCTTTAGTGCCCTTTTCAAATGTTACTAATCTATTTAATGAATCACCTTACATAAAACCATGCAGTGTCCAATAATGGAATTAAAACAAACAATAATAATATAAATAATTAAAACAAATCAAAGCCTTCATATATAAATTCAGCAATTATAAACAATTGATTATATCATAACAATATGTTAAACAATATTACATGCATTTTTAATACTATTATATATATATATCAACTTATATAATTTTCCATTCATTTTTAATCAACCAATTATTAACCAAATTTGTAGAAGACTTATAAATATTTATACAATTAGTCAAATTATTTATACTATAATATGTTTCATATATTTGCCTTCTTTTTGAATCTTTGATGAAATTTAAATATTTAATACTTTTTGTAGCTTCTATTCTATGGCCATATTTCAAGTAGTGAATATATAATGCTGACCTATCATCTCTTCCAATTATATGTTGGAGTACACCCATCATCTAATATTAAATTTTGAATCTTTAAAAAAATGTAAACTTTCCATATAATTTAACTGTCAGTAATTGCACACAGGTTAGCATATCATATCATGTTTTGAGAGGTGTTATATTATCCAATGTTGCCAACTGACAAGCAACAGTACTAACATGGAAAATATGGTCCTTTACATTTATGAATATAGAATTTTATGATAACATTCTAATCAACTAATGCGCCATATAATTACTACTAAAATGCCACTATCACAAAACTTTAGGCAACTTCTTGATGTATGTTTTGTTTAAATAATATTTCTTTCCTTATTGATCTACAGAATCCACAGTCATGTAGTTGAAAGTTATTTTTGGTTCTGAAATAGAACTTAAGAAAGCTAACTGGAATCAATGTCCTGGATATTTTGAAAAGAATATTAATATAATTTTTCCAATTCACTTTTGTTATAATAAGTTTAATAATCTCTTACCAACAGCTGACAAAATGCCTATCTCTCATTGATATTGAAGGCAATTCATTTTGGATTGGAATAAAACCAGCAATGGTTTTTATGCTACCTTTTGTTTGTTCAGATGAAAAATTGCTGACAAACTTATAAAATTATTTTATGGTGCCTGATGAGAAAAGTGGGGAGGTCATGAAGAAGTAAATCTTTATAAGATGTAATTGTAATGGGCCTGATCACTGTTGTGCAAACTTAGTGAAAATAATTACTGCTAATGAAGTTGCCAATCTTATATGGCAGACTTCCAAACCTAATATTGAATATTGATAGAAAATAATATCATTCAGACATAATTCTAAGCTTCACAAATGCAACATTAGTATTCATGTATTAAAACCTATAGACGTTAACAAACTTGAACATAGCTTGGATTAACTTAAATCAGGAAAGACTCCAGTAGCAAATAGTATACTTCCAGAATGTCTAAAAAAATTTAATGCCTACAGTAATAGTGGCATAAAAGCAAAAATATATGAGTTTCAAATCAATCTACCTATGATTCAAAAAATTATTCCCCAATATCATTATGTGTTTCCTAGAAGTTTTTTAAATCATATTAACAAGAATTTTGTCAATAGTCAAAAGCCTACCTATAGAGCAGGTTGTGTTCAGCCTGGGAATAAGTTGCTATGAATAGTTTTTTTCTTTAAATTACAAACTGGTGTATGTTTTATTAATCTAATCTCAGTTTATGATTCTGTTTGGGGAAAATGGTATTGTTTTTGAAAGTTTGTAAAATCTTTATATGCAGGAAACCAATTATTTAATTCATGATGTGCTCTCTAATAGGAAAAACAAAAGATATTAAATGATAATCATATTAGATGCAATTTTTTATGGAAATATTTATATCCAGAGTTCAAATCTTTCACATACTTCATTTAGTTTATTTATTATTGAGCTTTCTGAAAGAAAATGCAGGAAATTCATTTAGGCTGATGGTATGTATTGCTTTGATTTTTCAGAAGAGTTATTGAAATAGAAAATTTCCTCAATAAGGATTTGGACAGATTGGAATTGGTTTTCCAAAGACTGGAATTTTATTTCTAATCCAATGAAGGCAGTATGCTACAGAGAATTATTTTATAAGCTGAAGGTATCTTTTACAATAATGGACTGAAATACAATCCTAACATATGTTATTTAGGAATTAACCATGTGTCACATTTAAAATTATTTTATTCATTTAATTAAGATTAGATCAACATGAATTTTTAAAAATAACATGCACAGAGCTAGCTGACCCTATTTTGGATTGTGATGCAAATGTTTTAAGATTTTTTTTTAGCACTAGTATATTCTGTCGATGAATACTGTGTCCCTTCTTGGAAAAAAAAATTCCTACTTTAAATTGGATACTCACTGGCATATTATTCCAAGAGATATACTGGTACACTCAGTATCTTCATTTGTTATGAAATTTTACTTTTTCACATATTTTTTCGTCTAATATCAGAAGTGTGGTTGCTTCACAGAAAATATAAAAAGCTGTTAAATAGATCAGATTTACCAAATAGTTGTCACAAATGAAAATCCTTTTTTTTTTGTATGTTCAGGCTAAAATCTACAATAATTATGGATAAAAAATAGAATATTTATGTTCTAAACAATTTTTTTTTTTTCAGATACAACTGGACTCTCATCGATAAATTCGAAGAAACTATGATCAGTGCACTTATTTTGTACTAAAATTAGAATTTTTCAGTTATTTATTTATATAAACAAACTATGAACTACACTAAATAACTCAAATCTATAGTTACAAAGATAAATTAAAAGAATTAATAATGCCAATAGTAATTTTGTCTCTTGCTTGGAATCTCTTCGAGTTCCTTTATGATGTTTTGTTAATAGTTAAACTGTGAAGTAAATCCATTATTATTACAGTTAAAAATATAAAAGAGGTATTTTTATTTAGTTTATATTATAACAGGAACAGCAACCTCCACACTTTATACACTTGGTATATTGTTCAGAGATGTCACACACTTAAGATTAATCAGTGTTAGGATTGATTGCTCTGGATATATTTAGTATGATCATCTTAAGTAATGATGATGATTACACTGGGTCTTCATTAAATTTATTTATTTTCAGCACTGACATCAGGTATACCTTCTACTCATTCCTATAAAAATGGTTCAAATTGAAGAGAGGGTCCATTATTGTTCACTATAGACATTTTTATTTATAATAGATTTACTAATATGATGGACTAAGAACCATCTCTATAATAATGAACATCGATAGGATAGATTCAATCCTCTCCCTCACTTCTTTGATGTTAATCTCCTAGGTCCTTTTATCTACAACTTGCTCAGGTGATCAAGATAATAATTACAGGTCATTAATTCCATTGATTTAATGATTATGAGTAATTGCTTATTTTAAATAAAATAAAAATAAAATATTAGAATTGCAACTATATAAATATTTATGTAAAAACGTCATAGAGTAAAGTTTATAGGCTATTCTTTATCCAGTTAACAAATTAACTTATTATACTCTCATAATTTAATCAATCCCATACTTATACAATTTAATCAGTATTGTCCAGAAGGAAATAAACGTTATACATAAATAATAATGATGATGATCATTAATAGACATTTGTAAAATATAAAACAATATCAATAAGTCCAGAAATGTAATATGATTCAACTTGGTTTAATTATAATATTTTATATTGTAGATCTGATTTTTTTAAAAAAGGAATAACACAGTTTTAATGATTCCTTAACTGTTTTGTGATCACATTTATTTTCTTTTTATTGAGGTTCTGATTTCATATATTTTCATACTGCATTCTTTTTATTTTGGTCAGTTTCCTGGTCTACTTTACAGGGCACTTGATTTCACTTAGCTTCAAACTGCAATCGTTCAGTTTAATCAGTTTGTGGTTCACTTTTAATTCACTTGCATTGCAAACTTGAATCATTATTACATGAATCTTGATTCCACTCTCATGTCAGCTGGATTCATTGCATTTGATCCAGTTTTTTTTTCATAGACTGAACAGAGATTCAATGTTAATCTCACGTTTCTTTTATTTTATATATATTTTCCTGTTTTAAAATTTTTTCAGCATAATAGCCTCTGGTAGACAGATGTCATGGATGATAGTAAATGTTCTCCAATAGTGATAGGTTTGCTTTCAGATTTTATTATATTTTGGGGCCGTATTTTAAGTAATCTTTTTCTGCTTAATAGCTACATCATAGAAAGGTCAGAATGAAGACACCCCATAGGTTTAGGAGCCCATGATAAAAATATTTATATAAAAGATGGCATATACATTTATATGATATTTTATATAGTCATCACTTTTCATTGTCTGCTAATTTCTCAGTGATCTTTATAGTACTGCTTTGTGCACTGGCTTCTAAAGAGTTTACCTACTGGTGTTTCTGTTTATGACTTAAAGAAAAGATAAGAAATGTTAGTCTCTATTCACAGGATTTTGAGCTTTTTTATACTTGACCTCATCATTTATGTGATACATATTTTTATCTTATCTGTTTTTTTTTTAAATATTTTATTTAATTAGTTTTTATTCCATATAAACTTTAATTACACTTCAAATATTTATTATTTCTATTATACAAAAAAGTGCAATAATTAAATTTTTATGAAATATCAAAATATTCAAGACTAATTAAACTGTTTTTTTTTTTTTTTAATTTTTTTTATTCTATATATTTAATTAAATAAATATGCATTTTCTGGTTCTAATTTATTTTATTTTAGAATTATATTTAGTTTAATTAAAATAAAACCTACTTTATTGATATGAATCTATTGATTAATATAAATAGAAATAACTATTATAAAACTTTTATGTTTTTCTCTCTCTTTTTTCATATGTATAAATGAAATATACCCAGTGCATTTGGATGGCCAATTGACAACACACACACGTATATATTTGTGGCCTGGTTCAGCACACCCTATATTCGCCCACTCTCAATTGAAAAATACTATTTAATGGATTATACCAGAGGTGCAATTCCTGGAAGTCCATATTTATAGTTATTTACTAAATATAGACTACCCATTGTAGGTGTTTAGCAAATTGTGTCAGTGAATGCTGTTGATGGTTAATTATTTTTGTTATGTCATTGAAAGAATATGGTATGGATGATGTAAAGGGATTGTCAAAGAATTTTGGCATTTTATTGATGGCATCACCATTAGTGAATATATGAGATTTATTGTTGTCTAATGAAGGAATTAAATTTTGTGCAAGATGACAATGATATACATTTGAAAGAAAAAATTGTGATACCATGATGAAACAAATCCGTAAATAAAAAAATGAAAAAGAGAAGAGACTATACCATGTAATAATATTTTTATTTGGGAGGTCCAATTTTTTTTAATTAATAAATAAACAGTTAACAATAACAAAATATAAAGAAATTTTGAGAGAGAGAGATATGTTTATTTTAAATATTACTCTTCTGATTCTTGGTGGAATTTGTAGGTGATGAGAGGATGGATTTTGATCTCTCTTTTGTGCTAAATTATTGATCATAAAAGAATCTTATTTAAAAATAGAAGAAATTGTAATATCATTAATGAAAGAATCAAAACCTCCATTGATTATGAAAAAAAGTTTGAGTTCTTATTGCAAAAAAAAAGGAAGAAGATAGCATAAAGATGAAAGAAGATATGAAAGAAAATAGTTTAAATATGAAAGAATATATGAAAGAAAGTAGTGTAAGATGAATTCCAAATTAAAAGTGATTGGTTCTAAATTTGGAAATTTAAAATTAATATTAGTGGAATTAGAACATAAAATAGAAGAAATAATAAATGTGAAGTGAATTTTACTAGTATAAGTAATAGAATGGACAAAGAAATTGTGGATTAGCAATAAGACTTCAACAATGTTTTAAACAAAAATTTAGAATTTAGAAATCTAATTTGGAGAAGAATTAAAGAAAGTTGGTAAGAAAATAGTAGAAATGGACAAGAAAAGAAAAGATGAAAGAAAACAAGTAATTAAGTTAGAAAAAGGTTTAATAAATTGTCAAAAAGTGCAAAAAGACAAAAATTAATTGGAGAAGTTTTGGGGAAATTATCATTATTTTCTTTTACTTCCACCTATTTTATTTCCTTGTTTTTGTTTTTTTATTTTATTTTAAAGTTTCTGCACTTAGCCACAGTTATATGAAAAAAAAATCAATACAGGATGAAATCACATATATTTTTAGTTAGTTTTTCTTCTTTTTAGAGATTTGACTGATATTTAATGATTGGAAAGTCTAAATATTGACTCACAAATTTGGGATAAAGAATTCAAGCAGTGGACAATAAGTACACAACACTGCATGAACACCAGGAGGGCTACCTCATTTTTGAGCTCTTTAAGTAACTTATAATTGTAAATATTAAGTGATAAAATCTTTGCAGACTAAAGCCTTGTACATAGCGATTTATGAGGCTTAAAATAGTTCATAGTACAGAACTAATGTTTATGAAAAGTAACTACAATGTTATTTCCTATTCATTTTGAGACATAGAGACTGATGGAAATGTTGCATCACCAAGCCAATGATAAAATTATCCATCACCAGTTCCAAAAATACAGCTATTGAACATCAATAATTCAAAATCTTTCTTCTATATCTCAAAAAAATTTTTTTTCTTCTTCTGTTTCATTTTGAACATTATCCAATTTTTTACATTTGTTTCAACACTATAACTACATCCCACTGTAGGTGGCTTAGGTTCATGGTCATAATAATGGTAATAGTCATTTTTATTTAGATACAATTTATTTCCAATTCATCATATGATCCTCATTGTATCAGGGCTACCTATGTATCTATCCTACTATATTTATGTGTAGTTTATTTTCTCTTCTGTGTTTTTCTTTTAGATATCCCTTTCTCATTTATCAGCGTACTGCTGACAAATGCATTTAAAAGACTGTATCTATTTTACAGATAAATATTTGCTCAATATAACTTGGAAACTATGCCTCACTATATTAATGATTTGATATTTGTATAGTCAGCAAACTATCCATATCCTTAACTTTTCCATCTCCTTTCTAAATAAACAGAATGCACATCTCTCCAGGTTTGCATTTTTCTTGTGATATTTGAAGTTACATACTTTTTTGATAGGCTTCACTACAGTAAGCAGTTTAATATAGCTTTCTTAAACTTATCAAAGTTGTAGGATTTCTTGAATAAAAGTCATTTCAAATTTGATATGCACCCTATAGATAACAACATGCTATGGCTATTTTTACATCCTTAGCTAATTCAAGCAAGCTAAACTATCTCTCTAAAGTGCTGAGATATTCCACTGGAGCTTCATCTACATGTCCTGAAAAAATCCTTATTTTTAAGAATTAATTAACAATACTATTTGTGTCGTGAAGAGTGTGTATGTATGTTTTAGTAATCCTTTCTTGCCTACTTTATGTAAAATACTATTACAAACTTTTTCTGACATTGTTTTTTAAATTACTATCATTTACAATGTCTTGTTTGCCTGGCCTCTATTTTCTGGATTATTCTAAACAATTTCAGACATATTTCATTCTGACTTATACTCTTTATTTATATTTTTTTTATCTAGTGAGGCAAACTATTTATTTCTTCACAAACTTGTGCATTGCCTTATTATTTCCTGTTTTTTAAAACTGCATTTTGCAAATTTCTACTTTCCTATCTTGTTTCTTTTTATTTTACTGGACTTCACAATGTATCTCTCTACCTTACTTTTAAATATGATAATCCTCTTTCCAGCTTTTCACAATTTCTTTCCTCAATTAATCCTGACTTTAAGTCTACATATAAATTTTTTATTTGGCTTTTGATATTTTTAGTTTCCATAGCTAAATTTTTTTTCTGGATTTTTGTATCTAATTTTTACTGGATATTTTTCTATTTTTTTTTGATAAATTTTTCATGTTCATGGGTATATTTTCCCCATGACTTTTTAGTATTTCCTATATATGTGTTTGTTATTATACTTGCTCACTAGTTTTTTTTTTTTTTTCAGAATTATTATTATTTTTTTTTAGTTCTGTAGTAGGAATATTTTTTATTTCTTCTGAGAACTGCATTGTAACTTTTGATCTTGTAATCATACAATTATCAAATACTACCTTTTTATAAATATTTTTTTAATTGATATGTGTCTTTTTCCCCAGTCACCTATATATATATATATATATAACTAGTCTTTTCACCCTATTTTTACCTTTCACAGTATTTGCCCTTACCCTTCTATTCACAATTATTGCATATTCATCCATCGCTCCCTCCCATTTTTATATATGTAAAAAATTAGCTTATTCTCTTTTCTCACATTTTCCACTATATATTATATTACTATGACCACGGCAATGAATTATTCCCTACATCAGTTATGTTCTCCAGAAATTTTTGAATTTTCAATGCTGACTGTATTAACTGTAATTGGATATATGGACTTATTTTGTCAACCTTCACATTGAAGGCATCACATGTAATGGGAGCCGCATAATTCCTTGTGTACTCTTGCTAAAAAATATGTGAATCTCAGACACTAGGATTAATGGGTGTTAGGATAAATCATGATTAGTATATTTAGTATAAATGTCTTAACTAATCATAATGATCAGACTGGATTTTTGTTAAATTTGTTTCTATTCAACACTGACACCAACCATATTTTCTGACCATTATTTAAAATCGGTTAAAATTGAGAAGGGAGTTCATCTATGATTATTCTAGGCACTTTTTATTTATAATAGGTCTGCTAATATAACAGACTATGTATCTCCTTTTTAATGAGAATCATTCATAAGATTAGTTCAAATTCTTCCCACACTTCTTCTATGATAATTTTTTTTCTATCTGCAACTTGTTCAAGTGAAGAAGATAATAATTAATGGGTCATCAATATATTGATTTATCAAAGATGAGTAGTTGTTTATCTCCAAACAAATAACAATAAAATTTTAGTATTGCAACTATAAATATTTATTTGAAAACGTCATAGAATAAAGACTATTTTTTAAAAAATTAGAAAATTAACTTTATTATATGTTCTAACTATGGCATATTAAAAAAAATACATAAAAAGAAAATTTAAATATTTCATGTGTATTTATAAAATATAAAAACAATATTTTATGTTTTTAATTATAATATTTTATATTTTAGGACTAGTAGAAAATTGTGAAGTAATAAAATCTTATCCATTCCTTAATTGTTTTCATGATCACATATTTTCTTGTTTAGAATTTTTACTTCCTGCCATATATTTGAGGTTCTGATTTTGTGTCACTTCAAATTGAGATCGTTCATTTTAGTTGATGTTTTGGTCTACTTTAGTTCACGTATGTTAGAAATATGAATTATTATTTCACTGCTTTTGAATTCTCTTAACTTAGCAACTACAATTATTCAGTTTGGTCAGTTTCCTGGTTCACTTTTAATTCTTTTGCATTGAATAATTGAATGGTTATTACAGCACTATTGATTTCATTACCATGTCAGTCACTTTCATTACATTTGATCTATCCCCCCTTTTTTTTTTTTTTTTTTTTTTAGAATAATGGGAGATCCAATGTCAGCCTCTCATTTCTTTCATTCTACATATATTTTTTATTTTTCTAAAATCATAATATTTTTCATCATATTAGTCTTTGATGGTAGATTTCGTGGATGATAGAAAATGCCCGTCAACAGGTTTTATTACATATAGGGCAGTTTTTAGGGCACAATCTTTCTACTTGATCACTACATTGTGGAAAGGTTGGAATGAAGACTGGATTTATAAAAGACCACCATATTCATAATGTTTACATGATATTTTATATAGTAGTCATTATTCTTTGTTTGCTTATTTTTCATTACTGTAAACACAAACTCAGCTCTTATGTCTATCTCCAAAACTGGTTTCCTAGCTCTGTTTTAAAGAGAAGATGAGAAAAGACTACAAAATACTTTGAACCCTTTTATAGTTTTTTTTTTTTAAATATTTTCTAATCACTCAGAAATAATCTGACACACAGTTTTTTTTTTAATATTACTTTAATTAAGTTTTTTTTTCTATATAAACTTTAATGAAATATCAAAATATTCAAAACTAATAAAACTTTTTTAAAATTTTATTTATGTAATTAAATAAATCTGTATTTTCTGTTTCTGACTTAGAATTTTGTTTTATTTAGTTTAAATAAAGTAAAATCTACTTTACTGATATGAATCTATTGATTACTATAAAGAAAAGCAACTATTATATAATTTTTTTTAGTTTTCTGACTCTCTTTTTTTTTTTCAAATATATATCTTTATGGACAGCTTTAGTGTATGCTACAACATAAATATATAAGACCAGCTTATTGGCTTTATTGCTTGCAATTTGTAGCTTACTGTATCTGATATATTCAATACTCAATCTAATTTGTTTTGCATTTTGTTTAATTAGATTAAGAACTGTTCTATCTTAAGAAATTTTCTCAGAATAGTCTGCATCACACTATAAATCCACTGTTTTTAAATTTGTTGTTTCAGATTTCCATCTTTTCTTGGTTGTATATTTAACAATTTTAGCATGCATTATTAATATTATTCTAAAAATGAGATCTTGTAAAATATTTAAATAAAAACTATTGTTTAAAATGTCTCTAATGGATTCTTTTTTCTTCTAAGATGGTTACCAATGGATATTAACTAGTGTCACCTTTCATCAATTTTTTTGTTGACCAGCAAAAAAATTGTATTCTGTTTTATTCACTCCACCAAATACTAGCAGAATAATTAATAACACTAAGGATAAAATAAACCTAGAATCAATGCCACTGATGGTATACAAGATTGCATGCTCTAAAGCAGGATGCAGTGCAATATATTATGGTGAAACTAGAGCCACAGTCAGTAACAGATTGTCACAGCATAAGTATGCATATAACAGATTGCTAACTAAAAATGAAGGTGATTCTATATTTGTTGATCATGAAAAGGTGACTAATCATGTATTTGAACCATCCAGGCTTTATTTTTTAACATACATTTCCAATATCTCTAATTTTATATTTTAATTTCACCAAAACCCGAACTTTGGAGGGTAAAAGATAAGAATCTTTTGATTCTAATTCCCTCTCTTTTTTTAATTAGTTGAAACATTTCTTTGTTTTGTAAATTTTCCAAGCTTACCAAAAGGGAAATCAAGGAAGCTTATTTTATTGCTAGTGACATAAATGCTATAAATAGAAAAGACACATGTTTCACAATTTCAAAAAAATGGATGGTCTGAGTTGTTTTGCATAAATGTGCATACAATGAGTTTAATACATATTAAGGCTATGAATATGGAGTAAACAGGCTCTGAAAGTGCTTAGCCAACATTAAGATTTAGAATTTAGTAATTTTGCCTTTATACATTGAAATGTATTTTATTAATTTCATCATTTGTATACATTGTCTTTACCATTTATTTACAAAAGTCAAGATTCTTAATACCATTGTGAAATTGATTTATCATATTTTACATTCCATGTTGGCCACTGGAAATTATGCTAAAAGAAAAATCATGAATACATTTATCTTTGGAATGTTTCTATTCATCTTCAAATCTTTTTTTTTTTTATTCAATTCACCATTATTACTTTATTCAAGCATATATGTGAGACAATGTCTGAAGTTGTATCAATATACTAAAAATCTTTATTTCTAGTCATAGTCTGTGTGTCAAATCTTTTATTTGGAAAATGTGATTTGGCATATGTTGTATTTTAGTCATCAAACACCCATTTATTTTTATATCTTTGTCTATTCATAAATAAACTTCTACTCAAATTTGGAATAAATTTATACTATGCAATATATTTAACTTTTGAAAAGCATTATCATTGGAATAGTTGCTAAGTAACACAGAAATTAATTATATATTTAAATATTATCTGGTAATCAGTTTCCTTGATAATATAAATTATGTTTTTTTTTTTTTTTTGAGAAATGATGCAGATTAAGAGAAAATGACATTTCCTCCACTAATCTCAGTAACAATCTGACATCAATAAGTCATAATTTAAGCCAGATCCTGGATAGCATCATGAATAAGAAAGAAGACAATATATTTTAATTATTTCAGAGGGGAAAAAATACTGCAACTTTGTTCATCATTTATAATATAACCATTATAGATAGGTGTACCAAAATAATTTTGGATATTTTTTATTTTTTCTTTAAGACATAGAAGGTGCAATTTGCTTGATTTTCTAGTTTGCTATAAAATATATTTTTAATTGAATATTATTATTAATAGCTTTCTGTTCTCTACATTATTAAAGATATGATCTCCAGTTCTTTTACACTCCCTTAGAGTCTGGATTAAAATTTTAATTCTTCCCATACTGCCATGTCTTTCAGATACAGGAATATATAAATGATGTTAATGATCTCTGTTCATTTGTTGCACAAATATTTTACTTTTATTTATTTTTGTGTACTTTCAGCATATTTGTCTTCATTTTTTTCTGCGTGGAATGTAATTATTGAATTGCTTTTTTATTAAATGTTGAGCCTCATATTCTTATATAAATATTAGAACTTTACTTTTAATATATTGTTATTTCTACTAAAAGATCTCCAAGTTCTCAGATGTTTTCAATAGTAAAAAATATCAGAATATCTTCATTATCTGTATTGTAAGTAAAACCTTCTTTCATCAGAGTATATGTTTTAAAGCACTTAAATTTACTTACCAGAAAGCATATTTCAATTTTACAACAAATGTTGATATTGTAGTTATCAAATGGCATATATTCGCAATCATTTATATACACATATGACATTTTAGCTTATTAGCAGAACACCATATATAATTTACTTGGCATATGGACAATTTCTGCCCATATTGTATCACCCAGAAAACAACACATCTTACACAGTAAATTATACATATGTAATAAGTGACAGCTGCATCATGTTACCAAGAACAGGTGGATCATTTTGACACAACAGCAAATTTAATGTTGAGTTTTGATAATTCTATTGTGTTTCATTTGACAAACTCATGTGCGAGGGTACCATAGTCAGCTAGCTTCAATATATTTAATTGAAATGGTTAATGGCATATGACAGTAATTATTTATAAGAACACTGACCTAAATTGTTTTGTTTTGATGATTCTATAATGTTAAATGATTAAACAATTGCTCCACAGGATATAATAATTTTGATCAACATTGAAATGTCTCCAATTCTTTTTACAAATATTGTAATTTTTTACTAGCTGTTGAAAGGAATTAGTTCTCTGTGAAACATATTTGTTCTCAGTGTGATTGGCTGACTGTTTAGATTATACAATAATCAAAGGATTAAAATGATCTGGCATCTGAGATTCCATATTTACATATAGTTGTAGTTATTACTGTTGAAAGAAATTAGTTGTCTGTGAAACATATTTGTTCTCAGTGTGATTGGCTGACTGTTTACATTATACAGTAATCAAAGGATTAAAATGATCTGACATCTGAGATTCCATATTTACATATAATTGTGGTTATTACTGATAGTTTGAAGTATAAAGATGTTCCCAATCTATGTAAAATATAATTTTTATAATTTGGTTTAGATCAATTTTTTAACAAATGAAAATAAACATCATTAAAAACGATTACTTTGCAAAAGACATGAGAACAGAGAATTTAATTGATTTATACTTTGTCTGTGTTGTGAGCCTTCTGCATATATTAATAGAACACAATTTTTAATGAAATAATATGTAATAAAGAATGCTTTTCTAATATATTTGTGTTCTTTACAAGAGGCAATACTATTTATCTGTAAAAGAGAATTGCATATGTTATCAATAATATGAACATTATATGTGTTGGAAATGTATTTATTACTATTATGTTAATAATTTATCATTATATATTTTATACTGTTTTTTGTTATTTTTTATATTAATTCATTTGAAATAATTTATCTGAATACTTTATATTAAAAGTTTGACAGATTATTCAATAATAAATTATAATTTTTTAAATAATTATAATGAATTACATTTTTTTACCCCCTAAATAAATAATATTTTATACTTGTTAATTAATTCATAATTTTTTAAGTTATTTTAAAGTTTTCACAAGTTTAAATGAGTAACTACTGATTTACAAGTAGCATTTAATGTTTATTATGAATTTAAATTTAACGAATATGCCAATCATTTTAAAACAAAATCTTTTTTTTTTTCACTTATTTTGAATAATGGGTTTTTTTTTTTGCTAAATCAAAATTACTTATAATAATAATGATGAGTTTTAAGTAACTAATATATTAATAATTCAATTGTGATTTATGTGACCTTAGCCATATTATCCGTTGTCCAAGTCAGTGTCTGGGATTCAAATGAAATTAAATAGACAGTGGTAATTCTTTTCAGGCTCACAAGTAAGCTTATGATATTTTTCAGGATATCTCATAGCCCATCCTGATATCCTTCTGTAGTGTGTGTTAATGGGTGTCTGTTTAGTTCTGTTTTGACGATTTGTATTGAATTAAATTATATTGCTTGTTCTAGCATCTTGTTGCCTGGTTATTTTACAGGGTCTCTGAAAGAAAATTTAACAAAGTCAGAAAATTTAACAAAGTCACTTTCACACATACATATTTATTGATGACAAGAGTCTGTCTTTTTATTATTAATTGATAGACATAAACCTCTGCCAAGTCTTATTTTAATATTTTTTCCTATAAGTCTATAAAGCATCAGTGATGTACCCATTATTTTAGCACCTTAGTACAGTGGTCTTCAACCTTTTCACACCTTAGGGCCGGTAAAAATAAGGATAAGGTTTATAAGGTTTCGCGGACCGGCAAAAATAAGGATAAGGTTTCATGGACCAGCAGAAGTCTATAGATAAATTTTCTTAAAGATGTAAACAGCTTAGCCTTAGATGAAGTTATATATATATATATGGAGTTTGTATAATAAAAAAACTTTTTTTTTTTTTTTTAATTTTGAATTTTTTTAAAAAAGTAATAAAAAATTTAATTCTACCCCCCCTCCCCATAAATGTCTGTGATAACTAGAAAAACAAATTAATTTATGTATGACTGATTAGATTTTGTTCTGTTTCTTTTTTTTTTTTAATCAGGTAAAAGTGCAGTGAAAAAAATAAATAAAAATTGTTTATATTAATTAAAAGTTTAAAATCTTATTAGTTTGTTATTAAAACTTTCTTGCCAGTCTATCGCGGACCAGCAAAGAACTTCTACAGCCCGGCACCGGGCCGCGGACCGGTGGTTGAAGACCACTGCCTTAGTAGAATCATTATTAAAAACATTCTATTTTTTGCTTTTTGCCACTATTTTTTATTCAGGTGTCATTGTTGCCCTTTTATTTTATTATTAGGAAGTTTCCTTTTTTTAGGTTTTTATAATGGTTAAGCATAGGAGTTCTGTTTTAGATTCACAGTCTGACCCTTTTTCATAGATTAAAAATCTGATTTTTTTTCCCACCAGATACCGACTTTATCCAATGACTGACCTGTTCACTTATGTATCTATATATAATCAATGATTTGGCTATTGCAAGATATTAGTAAATAGGGCATATACATAATACACACTATCATCTTTATAAGCTTTAAACACATAAACCACAATGTAATTTTCACTGAAAGCCATGTATTTTGGCTTTTCAGTCATATCTGTCAGTATACTTATTGCAATTGGTGGAAAGTCTTCATTTATTAAATTAGTCAGTCATTATTTATGTGGAGCATCTACAAAGAGGGTTCTGATTGTTACTACAGCTATGTATTGTGACTGAAATTACTTTCTAATATTTCAATAACAATAATTTTGGACATTATGCATACCATAATAACATTCAAAATTATATTTTGGATTGCCCATTTACTAATCTTCTTTATGTACATGCTTTACACATGGAAAAAATAAAACAAAAAAACTTTGATTAATATTAATGGTAATATTATATCACATATAAATACCCATAAGAAATGTAATAATAAATTATATGTGGATGATTGATTGAAATATCATTAACACTATTAAAGAATAAGCATTTTTACTTGAGCATAATTATCATAATTGACTGTAGATCCAAGACTGCCTTCTATCAGAAAACTTACCATGTAATAGGATATACATGAATCTTACAACTGAAATCATATAACCTAATTTCACATTCACAAATTAGACTTTATGAATATTTAAATTAATAACAATAGCTTTAGAAGGGATTCTTTAAAAATATAGAAAGTTAATGATCAAGGAGATTTGATGAATGTAATCATTTATTCTTATTTATATATATATATGAAAACAAAAAACAAGTTAAAAACTTGCTAACGCTTGTATTTATGTCAACAGATGGCGTTCTACCAAAAACACCATCAAGCGACTTTCAGATCATGATTTCAAGCTATTTGCTATCATCAGTGAAAGACAGGAATAAGAAACTAGATCTAAATACAAATTTTGAGCATTTATGAAACAGTTTCTATTCAGCTTGCAAGCGTGAATCTTTTAGACACGTAATGTCTTCAAACTCAACATAGCAAGCCAGATAGCTATATGGGTCTGATATCAGTTCAGCATCATCACATACTAGAAGCCTCTGCAATATATATCATTGCTAGAAAGACCTCAAAGGTACATTTATGAAAAACAAAAAAGTTAAAAACTTGCTAACGCTTGTATTTATGTTTTTTAACTTGTTTTTTGTTTTTCATAAATGTACCTTTGAGGTCTTTCTAGCAATGATATATTTTGCAGAGGCTTTTGCTATGTGGTGATGCTGAACTGATATCAGACCCATATAGTATCTGGCTTGTTATGCTGAGTTTGAAGACATTACGTGTCTAAAAGATTCACGCTTGCAAGCTGAATAGAAACTTTTTCATAAACACTCAGAGTTTGTGTTTAGATCTAGTTTCTTATTCCTGTCTTTCACTGATGATAGCAAATAGCTTGAAATCATGATCTGAAAGTGGAATTAAAGTTAGAGATAGTGAATGCTTGCTCTGACGTTTATGTAAACATACGCTTGATGGTGTTTTTGGTAGAACGCTATCTGTTGACATATATATATATATAGTATTTCCAGGTATTGGTTGAAATAATGGAACAACTAACATATTGGAATTACATTTTTAATGTATTGTCTAATCACTGTCTATGTAATAAATATTTATTGTGATTAAAAAATGATTTCTGAGGGAAATAGTGAATCTGTCTGATTTTAAAGTCAAGCAGTTTCAAATTGCTGAATTGGATTCTTTATTAGAATTGCTTGTTTCATGGGTATGAACTGCACTCATTAATTGGGGGGAGTACAAAACTATTGTGATGAAAAAATAACTTTTATTAGGTTGGATTAATAAACATTATAAAAGCAATAATCAAATCTAACAGAAGATATCAGTGTATCAAGTTAATAATAGATGTGGATATATCAATACTTTCAAACACAATCCATAGTGAAATCCACAAACAGAAAAATCATAATGGTGTGTTGATATCTTGTCTTTATAAAAATAACAATGATCTATTGTGATAAAATATGATGAATCATCTATTACAATGTTCCAAATCATATTTATTGGCAGTTATTAAAAGATATTTAATGACCAAACAGCTTTCTTTTAGTAGTTATGTCAATGCTCTCTATGATTGCTTTGCTGATGTGGTCTGTTTGAAACTTGAAAGGGGACTAAACTTACTCCTTGATGATATTATTGTTTCCAAGCAATAATGCCATCTTCTGAAATGATAATGTTTCAGTTAGCAATCAAGTCTTGGTTTAAACTATATAGTATGAAATTATGTTTGTCCATAACCTCTTTATTGATTTATTTTAAATATTAATATCTCCTAGCCATTTTGAATGATTTTGAGACTGACATCAATCATTCTGTGACATATCAGAAAAGTTGGAGATATTTCATCATTAAGAATTAAGCACTGTTTAAGTATTACATATGTCAACTTATCGTACAATATAAATAGTTCTGGACCCATATAGAGTTTTTATAATATGTTAATAAAGCTGGCATGGGTGTTCCCATTATTTTGTCCAAACGTAAGAAAATATTTATACCAATTTTGAATATAAAATTTGGTATTTTTTTTTATTTTTGTAAATACTCACTACAATGATTACATGAACTATTTAAAATAATGGGTTGCGCTAATTTTTCAAATTTTAATTATTAAAATGAATTAATTTTAATTAATATATATAGTAGGATGCTTTATTACAAAATTGTAAATAATTTATTAGACTAGATAACAATCATTTGATTTATTGCTTGGGAATTTATGTGAATTTTGAACACAGATGCAGAGTGTGAGCCTTAGTATACAGAATATTGGATCTGAGTTAATTTATAATAATAGCAAGGAAAGCAGTTTACTGTTTAAGTCTTGAACAGGATTATTAGTAACAAGGGAATATATATATATAATTGGAGAAAAGTGGGTGATTTAGTCTTAAAGTTATGTAAAAAAGAAATGGAAAATATTAGGCATCTGCTAATTGAATGTAATTGCTTACAAGCAAAAAGGGTACAAATAAGAAATTGTGGAGGAAGTTATGTAAGGAAGACATGGAAAATATTAGGCATCTGCTAATTGAATGTAAATGCTTACAAGCAAAAAGGGTACAAATAAGAAATTGTGGAGGAATAAATATAAGCATAAGTGATTATACAAAAAGTGGGTTCTTGGTCTTATGATGGGTTTGGAAATAAATAAAGGAGATTTAAATATAAAGGTCAATGAGTGGATAAATAGGATATTGTGGTATAGAACAGGATAGAGAAAAATATGGGGAAAACATAGGGGTGGGGAATGGAAAGATAAAGTAAGGTGGCTAACAAGATTTTTTTGGCTATTGTGGCTGAGAGATTTCTGAGTTTGTTAAAAGAGTATCCACACCACATCACATAGACATTGAGCTTCAGAAATCAGTATTCACTAGACTAACTTATGCAAGGTATTCATATTGAAAGCCTGTACAAGGCATTGATGAATTTATAACATAACAATAGATGATACTAAATTTTGATAGTTTTTAAACAAAAATCTAAAAATTTGATGGCTCTTCTCTGACACTTGTAGAAAAAATGTGGGAAAAATTTTTTTTTATACATTTAAGTATTTATTGCAGTGAAAGTACAATTTGTAAATCATTTGTTTTGATAGTGTATGAAAGAAGTAAAAATAATAATATTAATATATTTTGCTATTTGTGGTGTCATGTGATGACCAAATTTCATTGAATCTTGATCTTGGTACTTCTTATTCTTGACTCTTTTTGTCTCCTACTATTTTAAAGTGTACAAGGCATAGCAATATTTTATATAAAGCATATGCTAATTTTTCAGTGACTTTTAAATGAAAAAAATATCATCAATATTCATGTTCTATTGCAGTTTTTATAATGCCTTTATTATTATTATTATTATTATTATTATTATTATTATTATTATTATTATTATTATTATTATTATTATTATTATTATTATTATTATTATTATTATTATTATTATTATTATTATTATTATTATTATTATTATTATTATTATTATTATTATTATTATTATTATTATTATTATTATTATTATTATTATTATTATTATTATTATTATTATTATTATTATTATTATTATGATGATGATGATGATGATGATGATGATGATGATGTTGTTGTTGTTGTTAACAGTTTTCAATACTTAACAGTTTTTTTCACAACTTTTTTTTAATGTCTAACAATGTTTAGTGCGATGTGCTAATCATTTGAAATTTTAATTTCTTTGATTTCATTTTAAATTTGCGGGGGGGGGGGGGTGAATGCAACAATACTGTCATTCTCTGTGGTATTAGTTCCTTTTTCAAATGATGTCCATCTTGTTAAAATCAGATAAAAATTAGAATTTTTATTAATTTAGATCAGTAAGTTCATTTCATTTTTTGTTTTTTTGCTCAATTTATTATATTGTAGGACAAGACAAGGTATACATTTTTTTTCCATATGTCATAGCATTGGTCGGGAGGCGAACCCGCAATAACTGTCTGCAACCAACTGCTTTATTGCCAGGCGGCTGTGCTGATTTCTCAGCTAACAATGCTTGAAAGGGGGGGTGTACATTTTTGATGGGAAAAAATGAATTTGTAAGTGGAATTCAATTTCAAGGTCTTCATCCCAAAAACAAACTTAATTAACATAAGTATTCCATTTTAGGTTTTTTTATTGATTATTATTATTTTAAATAAAGTATTATTTGAAGAAAGTAATTGTCACCAATAAATACAATTAGTGTGATTGTAATAGCGTGTCTGTGTTTGTATAATGAAAGTGATTTTGATTGCATGTATTGAAGTTGGAAATCTGCCCTGCAGATTTGTGCTTCACCTAGTGCCAATTATATAATCACTAGAACAGGTTTGAACCTGAATTATATATATTTAATAGGCAATGATATATATATATATAGTGAGATGTATGGATACACAAACATTTAGTTTGTTTGCCCATTCATCTTACACATGGGTATGTGCATATAAAAAGTAATATTTGAAAATTATAGAATTTTATAATTTTATTTCAACAGCTTTCTAACCAATTTATATAAAACAATTTATATTATATATATTTTGCAAATCTGCATGTAGTAATTTATATAAAATTAGAATAGTCAATTAAGAGATTAATCCGTGGTATTTTTGAAAGTTTATTGCTTCTAATTTATGTAGAAATACAATTGCCATTTGAGAGACAAACCGCGGTAGTTTTGAAAGTTTATTGCTTTTAGTTTATGTAGAAATACAAATGTCATTTAGAAGACAAACTGCCCTAGCAATTTGTGAGTTTAAGTAATATTTAATGGTTAAGCAATGCAATTAGTTTTATTTTAAAAATTCACGGAACTTTGTATCATTCTTAAAATATACACAAAGTCATAGATGTCAGAGGTTCTTAATTATTTTATCTGGTCATTTTATTGCTCTGATCTTTTTCATTCCTGCAGCAGCTGATTCTTTAATATGTACTTGTATAGATAGCTAATATTTTATATTTTTTGATCTAATTTTTGTTTCATGTCCAGTCAAAGATACTTCACGCAAGTTTACATTGTGCAGCAAAGTCATGGAGGGGTAAGAGAAAAGCATCCACCCCTGCCTCTGGGAGGCTTATCTAGCTCACTGTACCCAGTTAGAAACATCTAAACCTAAAATGCGAACTGTCCAGAAAATGACTCTTCAATCTCGACAAATGCCTGTTTCAAACCCAAGTTAGCCCATGATCATGATCCACCGATATCTACATCATCACATCCTCAAGCCCAAGGTAATATCTATCTTGCCGCCAACTATGAACTCTGAGTTAAAAAATTATGCTAATCCTAAACTATATTGTACATCATTCCTTTCTTACTTAATGTTAAAGTTATTATATTAATACTAATAATGTCCGCGATTTAATATAATCTTTTATTTAACTATATTGTACACCTTTCTTTCTCTCTTAAATTTAAAGCTGTCAAATAAATGCATAATGTCTGTGTGGTTTATTATAATGCTATATCAATTTTCTGTTTTGGTGCGGCAATTTAGAATTAATTGACTGTTTTATTTTATTATTCTAATTCATTTTGATATACCAAGAAAGTATACAATCTAGCGAGTGAACTTATCCCTCCCCCCCACAATAGTTTTCTCCTATTAAAAACTAAGAAGACTTAAATGTCCTTTAAAGTTTGTTGTTATAAACTCGCTCGGTTTTATACAAATTATTTTCAATAGTGTTATTCTTTAAATGACCAGAAGGTTTTGATATTTTACATTAAATTATTACACCTAACTATAAAAATTTAATCCTCATCTCATTATTAAAAGTTATCATTTTAACTAAGTACATCTCACCAGCAGTGAATTTAATATGTAATTTCTAATTTTATTTTAATAATTGTAACATGAAAGGCTGTTATTTTATAAGTGATCACAGTTATCTGTGCAATGACTGTGGTAGAAATGTGGAGATATTTCTGAGGGGTGGGAGAGAACAATTTATCCTTTTTAGTTTTAACTCTGATCCCCTTTATGTGTGTTTATTGATCGTTAGTTAACTGCCCAGGATGATTTGCATTTAAGCATTCCATTGCGCAGGAGAGCATCTTATAAGAGTCAGGTGTTTATTAATTTATCGTGGTCATTAGTGACATGAACTATTTATATGTTTTGGGCATTATAAGTGTATCATTGCAATTGTTATTTATAATTTTCCTGCTTTGTCATTATTTTGGGATCTTTGGAATGATCAATCTCACTATTCATCATTCCTCTAAAAGTAGATGTATTTTCCTACTCGGGATCTCATCAGGCACCCCCAATGAATCAGTGTATGGGAAACATACAGATGAACTGTCCCAACACCCATTTGTGCCATTACTCTTCTGAGATATGACCTTGGCCATCATGCAGGCATACTCCTTTCACACCAATATGACAAAGCAACTCAAGAGCATCTTAAATGACCACCTCTCTAGATTCGATTGTAAGTGATAACATAATCTGCCTTATTATTATTATTATTATTAGTAAGTTTTCTATTCACTTGCAATGCTCTTTATTAGTCGTAATTGCATGTCGTTCACCATCCATTCATCTTAATTGCTAAGTCAGATTATGCAGTACAGCTTCTTTTAAGCTGAATAGTTTTGCTCCCACACATCTGAGTGATCTCCCAAGTATCACACATTTTTCAGATCACACAACCCAAATTCTTATTCATATATATATATAATGACCAATACAACTTATTAATGTGAATATATAATATATTAGATGAGGATTAAGTTCCAAGGTATTATTGGTTCCAAATGGGTTTATTTGATTCTTGGCATATTAACTGCACCACAATATTTGAGCAACTACACGAATGATCCTTGTTCTAGATATGTAATAATTGCACCAACTAACTGTATGTAGTAACACTTTATATATTTATAATTACATTCATATCGGCCTTTCAAGCCAATTGTGCAAACGCTTTGCGAGTGTTAAATAATAAATGAATACCCTCTGACCAATACAAGATATAGAATTTATGCAGGAATAAAAAGAATCCTCTTATTCCTACGAATGTAATTACAAATTGTATACAGACGCTATAAAAATAAATGCTTATTTATATATATGATTAAGTTTCAGTTGGAATGACGCTTAGTAAATTCTAGAAAATTTCATCAGCATCATTCATTCAGACATTTGTAATTTAAAGTGGCTGTTATATTGTCACACCTTCTGTGCCAGTACTTCAGATTTGCTCATATATAAATATTTGAGTCGTAGGAATAAGAGGATTCTTTTTATTCCTGCATAAATTCTATGTCTTGTATTGGTCAGAGGATATTCATTTATTATTTAACACTCACAAAGCGTTTGCACAATTGGCTTGAAAGGCCGATATGAATGTAATTACAAATTGTATACAGATGCTATAAAAGTAAATGCTTATTTATATTTATGTATTTATATAAATTGTATGATTTAGTGACTCATCTCTAAAGTGCGTGATTGCAAATCAAAGTTGTAACTACCACTGCCCAGTCATTCTAGACAGCTATTTTATTATTACCATATTTAATTGTTCAATAAATTTATAATATATTATTTTCTATATTCTCGCATTTGTTATTCATTGCCCGAATCTCTCATATGACTGTTTAGGTTAAGTTAAATTATTTCAAATTCAATTAAATATTTTATTGGTATTATTAATTAATTCATTTTATTTAAAGTTGCCTTGAATGATATTAAGTATCTGATTATTAATCTATTAAAGAACAGCCTATTCCGCACTTTAAGTAATATATTGAGTGATAATCATTGGCTAATTGTTTAAATATTATCGATTTCCAAGTCTCTTTGCTCACCCTGTTCTCATTGCTGGGACTGGAGGAAATTAAAGCTTGCTAGTATCCTTAAAAGCGTTGTCCATATAGTCAGAGGCTCTGGAGCATGAGCAAATAGGTTAGTGTTTAGTACTGTTCCAGACCTGTGTATCTTGCACATTGCTGGATTGCTATAGTTTGCTTGGATTCTAGGTCTTGTTGAATGAACACACAATTTTGACTGGTACAGTACAATATTAGCCAATTATGTACAATGTAATTTTGTGGCTCTGATCCAAATTTGAGGTAATCTTATTTTATGGACATAATGATTCTCAAAAGGATCAATAATTTATTAATGTGTCTGCATTTGTATTAGTGTATTTGTATAACAAGTAATATTTTTTTCTATATGTATATAATTAGGCTATTATAGAACAGTGCAATGTAAATTTTAAGGCTGCTTATCAGATGCACAGAAAGGTTACAGTTGATTAAGAAATCACAAAAATTTCTGGCCATAAAAATATAAAATTTTAAAACTAATAAATAGAGGCTTCATATGGTGTGTGTAGTGATAACCACATTGATTATGTATACCACATGGAATTATATGTTAGTAAAGAATCAAATTCAGATTCTTGTCTATGACTTGGTACTCATGCTATAGAATCAGTAGTTTTGCTGTATCTTGCATCATCTTATTTTCAAGTTGACAGCTAACAAATGAGCTATATGCAAATAAATTTTTATCTCTGATGAACAATAAATATAACAAGATAGCAACAGAAAATATAAAATAAGAGGCGACTCATTATTTCATTGATAAAGACAATGACCTCAATTTCTAGTTTGAGATAAAGACAGTGGCTTTCAATTTCTAGTTTGGGTGGGCAAGAAATCAATTTCTATGATTAAAAGTGCATGCCCACCTTCTGGAAATGGATTTATTTTTGTATCTTTTATTAGGAAGATTCATTTTTCTTATGTAAGCCTTGAGAGTTTTTAACTTCTGGGATACAAAAAAAAAAAAAAAGATGAACTTTTATGGTTTTCATTTTGTAAGTTCTGAAGCTATGGATTATCTCAGGTAAGAAGAATTTTGAATCAGAATTTTATGAGGAATACAAAGAAATTATCGATGAAAATATTTTTAAAACTTATCTATAATAAATTAGAAATTATGAACAAAAAGTAAAGTAATAATTTTTTAGAATATCATTTTTTTTTTCTTAGTTTTTTAATGGTAATCACAATTTTTGTTAGCCATATATTTTTCCTTAGTTTTTCTAGTTTCTATCAATTTATCGCTTTTTGCTCTACCATTATTAAAACGGAATGGTACGAATTAGTACTATTGTAAGAATAATAAAGAAAGCTAATGTATATATTTTTTAACTTTTTGGTATGAGTTGTAGTCATATTCAATTTTTAAAGAATTGGTTTGAGTCATAAATAATAGTACTAACTCATACTAATGTGAACTGACTGATAACCATTAGAAAACGATTCATTTATAAATTAGAGAATGAAATGTTTACAAATTACCAATATATATATATATATATTAATAAAATCAAGTCATACATTACGTGACTTATATAGCTTGTATTTACAAATATGTAATATAAACAAGCGTATAGATAGCTCTAAACAAGCTAATTTTATTTTTTCTCGTTTTTTTTACCTGATAAATGCCACAAGAGAACGCATTTGAAATCTCTATCTAGAAAGACACTTGTTTATATTATATAAAATGCCTTGTGCTTTATTTACGTCTTTTGATTTATTTTATCATATTTATGCTTGGGTTTATTTATATATCTAAAATGAATCAATTTTTTATTCTTTTTTTTATCCTTTGTAAAAAAAAAATTCAACTTGATCTTAATTGTATTAAAAGTGTGATTTTTATTTGCAATAATTTATTATATATATATTAATAATAATAAATTATTTTTTGCCAAATAAATAATTTTTATTTTATTAATTGATTTATTGGTGAATTATTGAATTCAGGTAATTCATTTAATTATTAAAAAGTTTGTCAATGATTTTAAAAATAGATCTTTAAGTTTTTTTGCTCATGTTCTAATTTTAATTGTTTTTTTTTTTTTTTGCTAAGTTTAGATTAATTTTTTTTATATAATAAAAAAATTCCTTGAAGTGTTAAATGATGCTTGAAAGATTATATAATTATAATACTACTAATAAATCTGAGTAAGTTTTATATATATGGTAATGGAAAATGCTAATGAATAAAAGAATAATGCTAATGAAGTAATCTTGTCTCATAAATAGCAATATTCCTTAGTTAGAGGAGCCAAAAATGTAATAGATAATTAATAAAATAGTGGATAAAAAGTCACCTGACCTGTACAAATACCCGTATATTTGAGCAAGCTAGAAAATGTAATGGAACAATAAAATACTGGTCATCACAAATAATAAATAATATCCAAAGTGCAAACGGATCAACAACAATGTGGATAAACTAAAACTAAGTGTTTACTAAATAGCTTGCAGACTTATGTAATGATAAGTATAGTAGAAAATATTATAACTGAGCAGGGCTAGCTGGTCTTTAAGTGCTTCATCAATTTGGGTGACCAAATCTAATAAATAAAATTATGAAGCATTACATATTTGAGCAATCTAAAATATACTGAATAAATATTGTATTTAGGCAACTAGAAATATAACTAATGAATAAACAAATAAATGAATTAATCCATAATTTGACTATGATAGTTTGGACTTAAATCTACAATGGACTTATGAATTTGTAAGACACCACTGAGTCCATAATAAGTAGTTTTGCTCATCAAAGAAGATAAAATTCAATAAATAATATTTTACTTGCTAATGAGATATCATATGGGATGTACCCTTAAATATTTTAATTGTAAATAAATTGTGTAATAGAATAGTTTTATAATGATTTATACAAAATGTAAATCAAAATACTTAGGTTAGTAATAATAATAAATAAATATATTGAAGTAAACATTAAGTCATTGTGGTGGCTGAAACCAAGAGCATAGGTCTAATTTCACCAACTGCAATCTAATATCATTTAATGTATATTTTATGATTTGTCCCTGCTAGATTGCAATTAATAGAAATGATCTATGATTAAAATTATTAATGCATACAGTCATAAATGGTGAATTACAAATTCTGTTTCACAAAAAGAATTAAATGCAATAAAATTTGAATATTATTTTTTATATCTGTATATCTAATATGTTTTATATCTTTTGAATCAAGTAATACTTTTTAATAATAATTATTTCATAATTTAAATGAATTATGTAGAATATTATTTATGTTTAAATTTGGATTTGTTTAAAAAAAATGAATATGTTATAAATTTAAGTCTTAATTACTTGAGTCTATTATTTAAGCCTATATCAAGTGATAAGATAAAACTGCCTTATAATTAATATTATTAATATAAAAAAAACTTTGATAAATATTTTATCATTAAGCTACTATTTTACTTTTTATCATTATTAATACATGAAATTTTATTTCATGAAGACAAATTAAAATAAATTTTTCATTTAGCATCTCTTACCAAGTTTATTTTATATATAATTGCAGCTTAGATTCCACTATCTCACCTGTTTCTTGGCACACCAATGATGATAAAACACAAATGTAGGGCTCTATGAACATTTTATTCTTAAATGATATTCAACCATTCCCTTTTTTGATATAACAATTCATGGTAAATTTTAATTGTTTCAGAGCTTCATTGTGATTAAGCATAACATTTATTGTCAATCTTTTTGTTTTAATGATAAAAATATCTAATGATGAGAAGTCTGTGTTTTTTACTTCCTAAATAATTTTTCTACTCACAGCACTTATTTCCTTGTTATAAGTCCAGAATATCTATTTGTAAAACTAAAATAAAACACAAAATTTTAATCCAAAGAAACTGTGTGTGTTCTTCCTGCTGAACTTGTGTCTATAGCTATTGGTAACACAAAATGCAGTCTTTTTCTTTTTTTTAAACACTAGCTTGTGAACATGTGATATTTTTTATTTTAATTCTAATAATGCACTGTTATCCATCAATAAAACTTACTAACATATTTAATTTAATAAATAAAGTATCCATCCATTCTACATTTAATCCAAATTAATAACCATATTTATTAAATATAAGTACTTTAATTGTTTTTTTTTATTTAGTTACTTATATACTACAATGGGAACTATAGATCACAACATGTGTTCATCACAATATATGTCCTGCTTTTTAATTCATAAAAGGCTGTTAATGTTGAAGTCTCATTCTCAAGCTGAATAAAAACTGATCTCTAGTATCCATTACTATTTTTACAGTCAATTTACATAAACACCCAAGTGATTATTGTTGAATATAACCATTTTGTCAATACTATTTCATTGATATCACATTTTCAATTATCAAAATATGTTAATTAATGGTGATAGATTCTAATAATGGTACAGCTATTGATCAATATTGTGCTGAATTTTTTGTCGACAAATGAAGATAGATTCATTTTGTACAGAATGAACATCAACATTTCAAAGAATTATAAGTTCATTGTGTGATTAACTTTATCAGCAGCAATGGTATTTAGCAAATTTGCTCATCTGGTACAGTATATATATATATATATATATATATACATACATTTTATTTGTGTTATATATATATATATATATATATATATATAACACAAATAAAATGTATGTTAATTAAAAAAAACTATTGTATTAAAAATATAAATGTAATGGTGATTAATTGTTATATACCATCTTTCATTCTGCAGAAGTACTTTCAGTTAATTTCTTAACTGTTGTCAGCTATTGTTAAATTCAAAAAACATAGTGGAAGCAAATATCAGCTACTCAAAATCCATGTATTCCAAAGTTTTACACTAGCAACTTGTCTATTAATTATATTCATTTTATTTCTATTTATTAAAATTGCCTCCTTAATTCTTTTTTTATTATGGTTTCTCTCTTCATGAAGAATCTTAACACTTTCTATATCAAACTTATATTTATATGTTCTTTCATGATACAAGAAAACTGAAGCAGCCATTAAATCACTTATTTTTACTTTTCACATGCTTATACAAAAATCCATGCTCCTTTATTTTTTTTCAATACTGCACCTCGATTCATCTATATATGATAACATACTTCCACAAAAAAATTGATATACTACATTACTTTTCTGCTTGACATGTATTACATTTTTCAAATTATTTACTAAGTTAGTAACATTATTTGTAACACAGAATGAAACTTTAAATACATCCTTATATACATCCTTAAAAAATTTCACTTGAACATTTGAAATACATGGAATCGATATCCATATTTTATAATATGTTCACACTTAAAACCCACTTCAAGCAATTCCTTGGCAAGTATCTTAATATTTTTTAATTTATCACATTGGTAATGATTTAAGTATCAATTATGCATAAGATGGCAATTTTTAGGTATTTTGTTGTTTTGTAATGAAAAATTCTATCATTAACTGTGTAATAAATTAAAAAAATATTGAGGTATTTGCCAAAAATTGCTTGAAATAGATTATAAGAGTGAATAGATTAACAATACTTTATGTCAATTTTAAAAGAGTTATAATGATTTATAGGAGTTGAAGACTGCTAATAAAAAATAGATATATATTCTATATATTCAATTGCTCAAGTGAAATTTTTAAAGGATGTATATAAGGATGTGTTAAATGTATCATTTTATGTTATAAATAATTTTAATAAGTTAGTGAATAATTTTAAAAATATTATACCTGTCGAGCAGAAAAGTAGTGTTGTATATCAAATTTTTTCTGAACATATGTTATCATTTATAGGTGAATCAGGGTGCAGTATTGGAAAAAGTTTAAAGGAGTATGACTTGTTATATAAGCAAGCAAAAAGTAATAGTGATTTAATGACTGCTTCAGTTTTCTTGGATCATAAAAGAACATGTAAATATAAATTTAAGTTTGATATTGAAAGTGTTAAGATTCTTCATGAAGAGAGAAACCATAATATTAAAAAAATAAGGAGGCAATTTTAATAAATAGAAATAAAATGAATATAATTAATAGACAAGCTGCTAACATTAAAATTTAGAATTCGTGGAACTGAATTAGTGATGTTTGCTTCTCTTATATTTTTTGAATTTAACAGCAATTGAGGAGAATTAATGAATTAATTGAAAGTACTTCTGCAGATTGAAAGACTGTATATAGTAGTCAATTACCATTATATTTATATTTTTATTGTATTATATATATATATATATATATATAATATATATATATATATATATATATATATATATAAACACAGTGAGTTCTTGTCTCATAATTTTTCAAGAAAGTTAAAAAATAAATGATGAATAAGGGAAAGCAATGGTAGTGACAAATTATTAAAAAACTATAAACAAACTATAATTTAAATAGTCTCTGAAATAATGTTTAATGTGATTATTATAATTCATGCATATACACACAGAAATAATTTTAATATTGCAATAATTACATATATTTAACCCTCTCACAAGTTGTCATTTTATTTCATTATCAATTGCTGTAAATGTTCAATATTAAGTTTAAGATTAAATCATTATTATTTATCAGATAATATTTCTATTATTATTTATCAGAAAATAATAAATTTGACTTCATTTGATGGATAATTTTTATTTACAAATGAAATAAATTCTAAATATTCACATATTATTTCTGAAAATATTAAATTGTACTCAAAACAAAAGGACTCATATGTCATCTTTGCTGGAATTATTTTCATTTTCAAATATCAATGAAAGTTTCTTTTGTTTTTAAAAAAGTGAATAAATAAATATTTATTTTTCTTAAGTTTAATGAATTATGCTTTAATAGTTTAAATTTTTTAAATATTTTTAACAGTTTTACAAAAATTTGACACTCATTATTATAATTGCACTGATTAGATAGGCAGCTAAGCTTGGTAAATAACTTCAGGGTAAATTTGCATTGTGCAAAAATATAAAATTTCTATTTTTAAAAATAAAATATTTCCATTCAAAATAAATTATTATTTAGTTTATATTTTTGTTTTGTAGTGCTTATTGTATAATTTATTGTATAAAAACTGTTTTGAATTGTAATAAATTAACAAATAAATGTTTTTTGGTTATTCAAACTATTTTTTTCAAACCATGTCATAAAAATTAATGATGTCAATAGATGTCAGAATGCAAAAGGAATACTGGTCAAGGCGAAAAAAGCTTTTATTTTATTTTATTTCTTCCTTTTAAATAGTTTGTGCCTTTTTTGCATCTTCTTTTTTTATTCCATACCACATTAAATATCTTGTTTACTCATTATTGCTTTTCAATACTTTAATTACTGTCACTCAATTTTAATTATAGCAGAAAATTTGATTTAAATCCCGAGATTGTTAAAAAAAATTAGAACCTCTGAAGCACATGTTTAAATGGCAACACATTTCTTTACAAATTTACTCATATGATGTAATTTTTCATGTATGCACATATTTAAATACCATATATATGTCAGTATTATATTTTATAACATCAGATTTCATAAAATAATTTTTATTTATTGCATGATTTTGCCATTTCAATCTCGCTCTTTTCTGACTTGGTTCAGTTATAGAACTGTTCTATTTTTCTTTAACTATTAGCTCCTATAATGCTATGTTTAATTAAAAATAATTTATTTGATTAGTTTTTTATTTTATTAATTTTAAGTATTAATAATTATTATTGGTTGAATGTATTATATCCCTCCCCCCACTTTTTCTTAAATTTTATGTTCAGTTCATGTAATTTCTTATTGACAATTGGCATAGTATTCATAATCTTTAGTCTTATAATATGCTTCAATTTATTAAATGTCTATCTTTTAATGTTATTTTTAAAATTAATATATTACTATATTCTTTACTTTATGATGAATGTATATTTACTATTAAATAAATAACTAAAAAATATTACTTAATCGAAATCTTAACTAAAGCTAATATAATAGTTTAATAATTGTGAAAATTGAAAGTATGTATGCAGCTTTGCCCCAAATGTTGCCAGGTGTTTCATATTCATATTTACGGTATTATATATATATAAAATTTTCACATGGCAATTTATATTACAAAATATAAGTAATAGTTTTTATCATTAAGTATTTGTCATAATTTTTTAAATTTAATTTAATTTAATTATTTCAGAATTCTTGTTTGTTCCACATTTTCATAAGCAAAAAATTTAAAACATGTAGCTGCATTCACACAGTTACTTTTATTCTAACTACATGATTGCCCTTATGCATTAGTACTCTTGAGTTTGAAATAGTGTATTTACTAATAAAAAGATGATCAAATCCTCATTTCCAAATTTGATTATATATATAATTATTAAATAATGTAGTATTAAGATGGAAGAAAAAGACCATTTCACTTAGTCTGTTATTAAATAAACCCATACTCATTGACAGTGGTGATAAATAGAGTGTAATCTAATTTAAAGACCAGATTTTATATTCATCTTACTAGTAGTATCGATTTGAATTATATATATCTCAAGACGGAGAAAACATGTGATTTTTATCAACTTATGATGATGCCCTACATAAGTTTGCATAAATGTAATTATTAAATAACATAACATTAAGATACATATGTAATTTGGTCAAGCATTGGTGGCCTAGTGGTTAGCATAGCTATCTTCCAAGCAGTTGGTCTTTGTTTGCTTCCTGGTCAATGTATTTGACTATGAAAAAAAAAGATTCATATGTAATTTAGACTGAGAAAAACTATCTTCCATTTATACACTATCATGTTAATAAATGTTTTAAAAAATACACTGTCTATTTATTTATAACATATGAATGGAAGCTTAGCTTTCTTCTGCCTAAATTGTGTATATATCTTAATGCATGTTATTTAATATTTGCATTTATATAAGCTTATATGTTTATGATTGTAGATCATTAAAAATGTGATAATTTCTTTACCTGGTATATATAATTCAAACCTATATTAGTAATAAGTTGATTTTAAATTCTGGTTATTAAATTAAATCACATTTTATTTTCCAGCCCTGTCAATTAATGTTGGTTTATTTAATAGAAGGCTTTAAAAATGGGTAGCAACCTGTTCTTTTAAAACATTTATTGATGTGGAATGAAATTTATTCATACTGTGTGATGGTAATTTTCTTAGTCTAAATTAAATATATATAAATCACAAAATGATTATTAGAAATTATTAAATTAACTTTAAAAACATTAATAATATTATTGATATATAATATTTCATATTTGCTGTCATTTGAGTTTTTTCACATAATATATTTGAAAAAATTAAAAAAGTTGTCTGTAAATATTATGTATCTGAATAATTTTTTATTAATATTGATGTAAAGTAACATAAAATGTGCCAATATCTTCTTCCTATTGTGCAAGCATTATGGTTTATTTTCTATTGATTAGAGCTATTTCCTTTCTTATGTTATGCAAGGTGATGCACTATGGCTTCTCCTTTATCAGAGTCGGAATCTGTCAACAACTATGCCCAGAGAAACTTGTTAGCCACCTTATATACCTTTTACATTGCCAGCCTGTTTCCCCCATATTTTTCTCCATCTCATTTCCACAACAGCATCTTTATCCACTCTATGGCCTTTATCTCTATACCCCCCCCCTTACTTTTTCTAAATCTAGCATAAAAACCAAGAACTCACTTTTTGCAAAATCACTTTGTTTATATTTATTCCCCCATAACATTATTTGTATTTTTTCTGTTTGTAAGTATTTACATTCAATTAACAAATGCCTAATATTTTCCATTTTATTCCTTAAATAACCTGCAGACCAAATCACCCACATTTTTCCATTTATGTGTTTATTATTATGTTTTTAATGATTCTGTTCAAGCCTTAAACAGTAAAATACTTTCCTTGCTGTTATCATAAATTAACTCTCACCCAATATTCCATTTACTTCTATATATATTTAAACTCTTTTTACTTGCCATACTAGATCTCCATTTCTCCATCTTCCTATTTTTTATTAATGCATCTATTCTTCTATACCATTCTTTGCCACTATAACACTCAACAATTCTCCTAACACAATTATTCCATCTTTTGTAGAAGTATACTGACATAAAGCCCTTATCCAAATCTTCTATATACTGAACTATCTTTCTCACTCATCTTGTTGCCTGTCCTTTACTCGTAACCCAATTAAATATTATTTTGGCTTTTTTTTTATTATGCATAAATTGCAATATAGTGAACATTTTCATTTTGCTTTTTGCATCTCTGATATAAAAACTTGATCATCCTATTTTTCTTTAAATTGCCTTCTTTACTGTCCACACATCTGCACCTAATGAATGACTTCCAACTTATCTTTAAACTTTTTCTAAGTAATCTAACAATTCTTTACTACATAATGTTTCATTATCATAAGTTAATTTTGCTACTGTCACTCCTTCCATCCTGCTACATCATGTTTATTATATGAAAACACTGTTAATTTCTTTGTCAGTCCCTTTTTTTCTTTGCTGCATTTATCAATTTTTCTCCTATTCATGAAAACAATTTCTTTAATTACTTATGATGATTCCCAAATAGTTATACCTATTCACCACATTTAACTTGATATTCCTCAAGAAAAAAAATTTTTTTTCTCTTTCCCCAGCATTTATCATCATTACTTTTGATTTTTCTTCACTAAATTCAATCCCTGTCTTTTTACCACCCTTGCACACATCTTTAGCATAACTTTCATATCTTCCATAGTTTCTATGCACAAGAAGATATCATCAGCAAATAAAAGATCTTATTAAACTCTCTTGCTAGCTATTAATGGTATCTCTACCCATCTTGGTTGTCTTTCTATTGCTCTCTCCATTTCTCTCAAATATAACAAAAACAAAATAGGTGGCATAGGGCATCCTTGTTTTAATCACACACCACTTTTAACTCTAATTGATTTTATATTTTCTGTTTGATACATATAGTAATGATTTTTATACAAACTTTTAATAAGATCCATTAAAGCTCCATTTATTCCCAAATGTACTAAACTTACCCATAATCTATTTCTATTTACTCTAGCATATGCCTTTTCTATATTTATGAAGTTCATATATAACTGCCAACTTGTATTCCAACTCATATCTATAACGTGTGTGACTACAAATAAATTATCTCCTATACACCCATCCAATATAAAACTTCCTTGCCTTTTATCCACTATTTTATTTTCTTCTATCCATTTTGGCACTTTTCCATCAACCACATATGAAAAACCTTTATATAATACTGATGTTACCACTATCGGTCTATAATTGCTATGATTCTTACTCTTTTCTTTACATAATAGTCTTACCCTTGTATTATTCCAGCTATCTCAAAGTTCTATTTTCTGTGCCATCTTATTAAAACATAATAAGAGATTTAGTTTTGCTCTATTTCTCATATTATTTTCTATCTCTGCTGCCCATCCATCAAAACACCTTTTGCCTTTCCACTTTTCAATTTCTTCTTTGCCTCATTCAATTCATTTTCTGTAAAAGTAATATTTCCATTACTTTATGCTTTTAGTTTTGTTATCACTGTCCTTCATATTTAGCATCTTTTCCATATTTATTACTACTTATTTAACATTCTCTCTAATTCTTTTCTACTGCTACATTCTTTTTCCTCATCATTTAGTAATACTATTTCTCTGTCTTCTGCATTACTTCTTTTAATATATTTCTAAAAATTTTACTCCTATCTTTTTCACTTTTATTAATATCCTTCAATAATTTACTATTTAATTTCATTCTCCCTATATAATTATCTATTTTAGCCAACTTCTTTTTTTTAAACAATTTTCCTATTTATTATTAACATCTTTTTCACTTTCTTTTTTCTAATAGTACATTTGTTCTCTGGTGCTTTTTTCTCCTCTTTACACTTTTATTAATTCTCAAGTTTCTATTGCTTTTCTTCTGAATATTCTCACCTAAAACCCTATTTTGCTACTTTTCCACTGATTATGAATTGCAACTGACATCTGGTAACAATAATTAAAACTAAAGTACAGAGTTTATTCAATTCTTGAATAATAGAAATTCTTGAAATTTATTGAAATGTTGCAAAAACAATCAGAATTAATTTTAAAGTTGTTTTTTTTTTTTCATATTAATTTTTAAGTAAGTATGCAAAAATTTATGAATTGTGCACTATAACGAAATTTTTAAATTTCATATGAAATGTTTACTATCTGTGTATTATACTTTCAAGTAATAACATTTTTTGTGTGGAGTAAAAATAATCCAGACATCATTTAAATGGTAATTCTAAAGGGTTAATCATAATTCCATAAATTGATAAATACGAAGGCTGCACCCTGTCATCGCATCCTGATTTTGTCAGCAATCAAATCATTGCTTCTAACTATTAGGATTAACTGATACTTATACACGTTATGTTTTATCTAATAATATTAATTGATTTGATATTTTGGCTGTAATCTGATTAACAGCCAAAAAAATGTAAGCTTAGTTTTGGATTGAAATACGGATCACGAACATTACATTCTAATATACTAATCATTTCACGTTAAGACCTATGTTTGCTTCTGAAATATTTACAAGCACATACTTGCAATTAAAGGCAAGTACTTTTTTTTCTTCACTTTTATTATGTTAATTTTTAGTAATATTTGTTTGTTTGATAAACGTCTCTTGTGAATAACTATCCATGTAAAACCTTTTTATTTTTTTTATATTTAAAGGTACATTTGTGTTGTTTTCTACTACTTGAGTTAAATTAATGTTCTGTTATGAAACTACTCCTGGACTTTCAAACTATATAAATCAAGCTTTGCAACTACTTGCCATAAATCAATATGGTTAAATTGATTGTAGTAATTTATAATGTTTCAAGCAATGTTTGGAATTGCACCAAACATTTTCTAATTCTCTAATGTAAAAGTTAATTAAATAAACAATTTAATGCTTTCCAGAAACTTCGCATTAATGATAACTTTCAAAGTAATGTTTGTTCAAGAAGTACTTCTCCATTGAATTGAATTTCATTTATTAATCAGATCATACAGGAAAAAGCAGAAAAACAGAGACGTTATTAAATTATTTAATATAATGTCATTTCATTATTTTACAAAGTGTTCTTATATTGTAAAATGTAATTATAATATTATAAATAAAATGTAACATATTTATATATGCAAGTAACTGTGTGGGGACATATAAAAATAAACAACTGGATAGATTTTGGGCATAAAAAGCAACAGATTGAGTTTAATTGAGAATGTTTAGTTCTTGTATTCGTCACCCCCATGATATTAAATATTTTTGAATGCATAATAGAAATCCATACTTTGCACAAATTGGTCTGAATTATTTTAATCTTCTGTTTTTTGTTTTAATTGAAAATAAATGAAGGTTTTTTTATTAACGAATTATTGTTTGTTTTTAAAACTGTTTATTTAATTTTTAAATCAATTTTTTATTTTACAAAGGAAAGACTAGTCCAATATTAATTTTTGGCTTTGTATTTAGATAAATTATTTGAAAAATGAATTACTAAAACTTTTTTATGTGATTTTACTGAAGTCTGAAATACTTTATTGATTTAAAACTTTTGATGTGCTTAAGATGTTTTTTTATTCTTATTTATTATCGTATATAATTAAAGTTTTGATTATTGATTAGATATATATTTTGTAAAAATATCTTTTTTTTTTTAAATTATTGTCAATACATTTCTCAATTTAACTATATCTCAACCTTCCACTAACACAGAACTCAAACCATCTCTCTCATCCTGCACACATGTCACAGACATTCTTCGTGGAGACCTGGATGGTTGACAGCTCTGGTTCATTTGTTAAGTGAACATTGTTTGTGGAGTGGATGCGTAGTGAAAGATATGGTTTGAATTTTAATGTTGAAAAATGGTTGCAGTATGATGGAATTAAGAGGACGCATGCTCTCACAATAATTTTAAAATTTTGAAAATTATTGCATCTGATTAAAATATTTTGTTTTATTTTTTATCTCTAATGCATCAGAGTCAGACATATCTAAATTAGAATGTAACATGTTTACAGAGAGGTGGTAAATAAGATAAGTTAGGGTGTATATTGATGCATTGTACCTATTTTTTAAAAAATAGATTTAGCATTCATCAGAATATGACACCTTATAATAAAAGCTCTAAATATAATGGTATTTTTGATTTTTATAGTATTCCCCTCAACATCATCTTCCAATGTAGATTAAATTAGAGTTTCAATTTTTCAACAAATAATAGCTAGATATCCATTTACTGGGTAATATTGGATGGATAGTTGTCTGAATTCATTATGGGATGACAACTTGAAAGAAAAATACCTAAATCCAATTATAATCTCATAACATTTTATAAGATTTTATGATCCTGTATTGAATTTCTTGTTGGAGACGCATCAGATGATTAATGCTAGTGATGATTTGAACAATAATGACAAATTGGTTCTGTCATATGATTGTTGTCTTTTCTTGGTTTTAAACTTTAGTTATTTTTAACGTCATAACTGATATTTTCTTTAATATTTGCAGTGTTGCTTTTTCGTATTTCTTCTTCTGTGTTATTTATTTAACATTATTATAACTACTGCAATTTCTAATTCTTTTATATTTTTTTTATTATTACAGCTTCTGCATAATTTTTGTTGCAGCTTTTTGTTCCAGTTTTTCTTTCAGCATTGTTTTCCTTCCTTCTCATTCTATTTTTATTTTGTGAAAGCAATATAAAGGTTATGATGTAAACATTTTTAGGGGTATAGGCAGTGTCCCTACAAATTGTAAAGATTGCATCATATTAGAAATGTTATTTTGTATTTTTAGTCAGTATGCCATTACTCAACATATTAACCTTGATTAATTTAGAACCTATACCTTCAACTAATAATAACTAGACAGTCATTTACAAACTATTAATGGATGAACAACTGGATTGAACATTAGGTTGACTTCCTGAAATTAAAATCCTCCGGTGTTTGAATATGGAAAATTTAAAATTACACCAGTTTTAATTCAATTTCTAAGCCAAGATATAGCAGATAAATGTGCTAAACATTATGTCATGAGTACTTCTGTGTACTATTAGTAACAATTTTGATTCTGGGTATAATGACAGAGTGAAAATAATTTGTTATCCAATTTAACAATTTTATAATTAATAGAAATTATAAAATTGATTGCCATTGTAACAACAGTCTCAAATTAATAGTAGAGATGAATATGCTTAATGTTCTAGAAGTTGAATGCAGTCCAGTAGCAGCAGCATAAAACAGCTTTATAGCAATACTTCTTTTAGCCAATACTTTTACTATTAAGTTGTTGACATTAGTATTGGACTGATTGATTCTGAGATCCATGGAATTATGCTTTATTCCTGTCATTTTCCCAAGTTTGATCTACTTGGGAATCTCTATTTGAACTTCTAAATAACAAATCATCCCTCCCTGCCTGCATGGACTAGTACAGTGTTAGTGGGGGTTGGCTCTGGAACCAAAGGTCCATGAATTGTGGCTATAGGTATATCACTTTCAGTGATCAAACTTTTTATACTCACTTTCAGCAATAAATCCATTGTTTTCAAATGTTAATCCTCTTAATAGTATTGTGATTCAATTAGTATTGCTTTGACATTGTTTTTATCCTGTGGGTTAGCTCAGTTTTAAGAGCAGATTTAAGCCCAAAATATTCTTGGATCAATTATCACAGGAATGCAACAACAACAAAAAAAAACACCCTTCTGTTTTGTGAATTGATGAAACACTTGTGCTCAACTACCATTTGGGTGCTTTATCCAATTATATGATCAATATGACTTTTATTAATCTATATATATATATATTTCTGCATTTGCATTGACAATATTATCATAGCTATTAATATCAACTTGTTATGTTCATAGTTACTTTTAATATTTTTCTTATGTGAAATTTTTTCCTTCTTTCTCATCTTTTTATTATTATCTCATACTCATCTCTCTTCTTCTCTCTCGCACATGCAGACACACTTCCTTTATTTCTCGTTCTAAAAGTTTTTGTTAAAACGCATTATTAATATTAATTGTTAAAATATATGCTAGGTTTTTGAAAACCATTTATAAAGTTATTTAATTATTTATTGATGCAAAATTATGTAGATTTTTTAGCGTGAGCGTCTGTTGGTAATTTATGAAAGTCATATATCATACTAATTTAAAAGTATACATTTGAAATTATAAAAAAAATTTTTCAAAGATTAAAAAATTAAAAAACTGCAATAAAAAGCACACACGGGCCTGAATAATGTTTTTTGCCGTTATTTTCCGAAACAGCTTTATTTCTCATAATGATTAGGTTTTGCAAATGAAGCAATGGTTAATTTTCTTCATCATCGCTTAGTTATAGAACCATTGTTCGACGTTTAGAATAGTCATTATCGATTGATTCTGAAATTTAAAATAAGTAGAAAAATCGGAGAAGCGACAAAGAAAATAAATCTTGAATCCTATCTTTGATGATAAAGAATCCGGTTCCAGAAAAGTTTAACCATTTTTTACCAGTCATTATGAAGTGAAGAGATAAAAAGATAAGAATAAAATTTTTGTTTTGACATGTAATTTATATTATATGCCATCTTTTTAAAGTATAATTTAATTTAACAATATTTATTAAGCTATAATATGGATTTTAATGAGTTAAAATTTTGTGATGAAGCTCATATGCTATCATTATTCAAAAATGAATTTCTACATTTTAATGATAAAGATTCACTAACATAGTATATGATTCAGCTTGAAAATTGAGATGCTAGAATGTGATGTGATGTACTGTAGCTTCTCCTTAAACGAAGTCAAGAATCTCTCAACAATTATGCCCAGAGAAACATGTTAGCCACTTTATTTTCCATTCCCCAGTGTATGTTTTCCCATATTCTGCTTTATCCCATAATCTTTGTCCATTTGTTATGCCTGCACCCATCTTGAATCTAGATCAGCTATAACTTGTATATATTTTTAAGTTTTAATAAGGCATAGGATGTTTTTTTTAAATAACTATTCCAAACCTATAAATAAGTAGAATGTAATCCAAATTTGGAAAAAATTTTATAGCCTAGCGACTGGCATTTGGTAATGCTAATGAATAATGCTATTTTTTCACCGTTACTGTGATCAGTACTGTTGCAGAACTTTGCTATACAATGAAGTATTTTAGTTGATTTGCTTGCTCTTTTTATCTACCTATATTTATATATTCTGTAAACCAGATCCATTTCTCTCACACTACACATTTAAAAGTGGTTTTAGTACAGTAGATCATATCCAGGGTATTGAGAGAAGTTATAGAAAGGACAAATCAATATGAGTTGCCATTATGTTTTGGATTTGTAGATTATGAAAATACATTTGATGCTATAAACATTTCTTCAGTGATCAAGGTATAGATCCAAGGATATTGTCATATTTTAAAGAATATTTATAAAAATGTAACAGCAACAATTAGATTACATAATGATACTGGGAAAGTCAACATTGAGAAGAATGTAAGACAAGGTGACTCCCTATCTTCAAAACTTTTTACAGCAGTGCTGCAAGAAATATTTTGTGGATTAAAATGGGAAACTAAAGGAGTGAAAATAAATGGAGATTATTTAAGTCATTTCAATTTTGCAGATGATGTAGTTGTTTTTGCAAATAATGCTTCAGAGCTACAAGAAATGTTGCAGGAGTTATCAGATGAAAGTAGGACTAAAGATAAATGTTAAAAAGACTAAAATAATGTTTAATCGATTTGCACAAAATGTGAAAATAAAGATTGATTATGTTGAATTAGAAGTTAACAGTTACAAATACCTTGGTCAGATTATTAATATTGATGGAAAGATAATAGAGGAAATTAATCATAGAATTAATGTTGTTTGGAGTGCTTTTGGTAGAAATAACTTGATACTAAAAGGAAATATGCCTATGTGTTTGAAATGGAAGGTTTTTAACAAATGTGTTTTACCAGTTTTTACTTATGGATCTGAGACTTGGACACTTAATAGAAGAGCAATACAGGGACTTCGGCCACTCAGAGAAGTATGGAGAGATGCATGTTGGAAGTAACAAGAAGAGGTTGAAAATGCAATGTATGGGTGAGAGAACAAACAGGTGTTACTGACCTCACTGAAAAAAATAAAAGATTGAAGTGGAGTTGGGTTGAACATATTGCTAGAAGAGATGATAGTAGATGGACAATTGAAATCTTAAGGTCATTTCCAAGAGATTGTAAAAGATTCAGAAAGAAAACACATGTGAGATGGATGGAGTAAGAAAGTGTGCAGGGGTGATGTGGAGAAGAGAAGCTAAAGATTGGAGAAGATGGATTGAACTTGAAGACACCTTCATCCTGCAGTGGATTGATAATGGTTGATGATGATGAATATAAATAAATAGCAATTTTATGCCATGTATGAAATGAATACATTAGTGAATGCAATTTTTGGATTGGAGCATAATATGCACAAGATGTTTTATAATGATTTTCTTTATTTGCTGATATCTTTCTGTCATTTTATAGAGTTTTTATTATTATTAATATGTTTCCTCTGTTTGCTACTTTTAGTAGTAAAAATGCTGTATTTTTTAAAAAGTGTTTTATATATATATTTTAACCATGAATCAGAAATGTGGAATTTCAAAAATTAACATGAACAACAGGAAATATTTAGATTGAAGATCTTAATCTAAAATACTGTTGAAATATGATCATAGTGATCCCAGAATGAATTTTCACATTAATCAATTTATATAATATTCTAAATAATGTGGATTAACTTTATAAGGTCAGTGTCAAATGATAGTATCTGTGTGATTTTTTAGACTTTTGAAACTTCAATTTTTGTTTAAATGTATATATGCAGTACAGTGTATGAGTCAAACATGGTAAGTTAGCTTTATACAATTTTTAAACTTATATATATATATTTAAATGGGTATGTGGTATTTTAAATATTGTATATATATATATATTTAAACTTATATATATATATTTAAATGGGTATGTGGTATGCAAAATTTGCCTTTAAGTTATGGGTTTGGAATAAATTAATCTTATATTTATATATTTCAATTAATTGTTGAATGAACTAACTGTTTAATGGACATCGTTTTAGTCTCCAGTTATATTTGTTCCACAAAACTCCACCATCACCCTTGTCATTTTAAACATTATTGATCATTTTACATGACCTCTCCAAATTTAATCTAGTTTCTCCTACCCCTAATCTCTCTTTTTTACAACATGCCACAGCCTCATTTTATTCATCCATCTTATGTCTGGTCTCTTTCTAGGTCTTTTTAAATTTCTTGAGATCCAGTTTCGGACTTGAACTTGCATATACTGTCATTTCTTCTAGCAATATGTCAAATCAGCTTCATTTTAATATTTTAATTCTTTAAATACAGTCAATGATACCTGTTTAATATCTTACCCAAATATTTCACCTTTGATCCCTTCTTTCTTTTTTAGCATTTTTCTAATGCTTTAAAATTCCTGAATTGCTCTTCAGTTTAATTTTTCATGTCTGAAATCTATAAGTAAAAATTTGTAAAATAAATCTATTAAAAATTTTTTTTTAAATACATAGTCATATTCCTTTTAAAATTAAGTTATTTCTACCAAAAGCACTTTATCCAAATTCAGTTTTGTGATCAATTTTATTCATTATATTTCAATGTATGTTAATAATCTGCAATCTATTTGCTATTGTTAATTTCTTCTAATTCATTTACCTATTCTTCTATTTTCTTACTTTCATCTGATAATTCTTGCAATGTTACTTAAAAGTCTGAAACATTTTTTTAGCAAAAATAACCACATTATCTACATAATCTAAATGGCCTAAGTAATTTCCATTAACTTTATTCCCTTAGCTCCAATTTTAATCCAATGATGCTTTTTGTAAAACTATTCTAATGGTTGTGGAAATATTACCTTGTAGATTTGAATTTGACTTGCAGAGTTTTATGTTATTGGTCACTATGATTGACTTTTAAATAAGATCTGATATTTTTAGTAGCATTTTATTCTTACATATTATTTATTTGAAGATTACAGACCCATATATATATATATATATATATATATATATATATATATATATATATATATATATATATATATATATTAGAAGGGATTTGAAGTCAGACTTTCAAGATCCCCACAGCTATTCATTCTATCTTATATAACATGGCCACATCCATGTGAAAAGTATAAATGATCTCATGTATTTTGTGCTGAACTAGCACTTATCATTTGGTCCACATTACCATCTCTCATACATATATACAATCAGTGCTCAGTTTATATTAAGATAGCAAATCTAATTACATTAAGTTTGTATAGACAATGTACTTGTATTTGAATATTACATATTCATTCTGTGTTCTGCACATCCCTCTTCTGTATATTTAAATGGACATATTGAGATCCTATATGTGAGGGGTCAGATTGACTTAGGTCAATATAGGCGTGACAATAATATTGGCATCAATGAAGGCTTTGCACATTTCATCATCAGATGAATGGCGGAAGAGTGGAGAATGGAGAAGATTGAAACTTGTCCATTATATGTGTAGAGATGGTGATATGGGTCAACTGACGATTGCTCGTTCAGCACAAAATACATTTTTGGAGATCATTTATCTTTTTCACACATATGTGGTCATGTGTGTTGGTTGTAAAAGATAATTGGATAGCTATGGGGCGCTTGAAAGTCAGAATTCAAATCTCTTCTAATTACATTAATTTTAGTATAGACAATATATTTGTATCTGAATATTATATATACTATACACATTAATATTTATTTAGATTAATATTGAATGAAAAAGAATTCAGTGTATTAGATTTGTTGACAATTATAGATAGAATTGCAGAATGTAAACTAAAATTTAAAAAAAAAAAAGAATATTATAACAAGTATTGTATTATTTTATTCAATATAAATACACAAACTTTGTTTTACAAGTTTGGATTTTGGATTAGTATTTAAACATGTAAGTTCATGCAATAAATAAAATGACATTTATGTAAAATACAAGCTAAGATTTGAGTATTAATATTAGGTTTTTTAAAAGCTGCTTTTTACATGATGCCTAATACTATATAAATATAAAAGAAAACTCAGTATTAACTAACTATCTATTGCTGATAGTTACTTTGATCTATTTCTAGATATATTTTTTATTTCATTCTTGTGACCGAAATAAACTTAATTATAAACAGAATGGCACACAATCTGCAATATTTTTGTTTCGTTTTTTTTACTTTAAAAAAAAGAAAAAAAGATATACATTTCTAAATGAAAAATGACAGTTTGTTTTTATCAGGTTTTTGTTTTAATTTTAGAAGTATTTTTTTAAATGCTTATTTTTCAAATTATTTTTTGAAATAATTAAATTGTATGTTTTAGGTTACTTTTTTTTTTAGTTTTTAGAAAGTGATTTATAAAATATAAAGTTAAATGTAATGTATTTTTGATAGAAACATGCTGAAATGTTTTAAAAAATAATGCCTTTAATTTGTAATTTAAAATTCTCATTAGACTAATTATAGAATTTTATTATTATATTTTTTATTTTTACTTCTATATTCTACTATTGATAATTAGCATCTTTTTAAAATCTTTTTTGGATATAATAATCATATTTTAGCCATTTTCCAGAAGCAAAATTCTTTTTTATTTTAATCATCTATATCAGGAGTGGCCAACTTTTGTGTTCATAAGATCTATTTTTTATTTTTAAAATGTGTTGAGATCGACTTGTTGTCATAGGCGTAGTCTAAGTGGAGGGATGTGTGAAAAATACATACTATCTCATGTCCAGGGGAATTAAAGCAACATGAGTAATTATTAACAATATTTAATAATTCAAATTAGCTACTTTAAATCAAGATTAAAAATATTATTTTCAATAATGATACGGCTTAGTGGACTTCACCTATCTAGAATTGAAAAAAAAAAGTAGAACAATAATATTATTAGCCGAGAGGTCATCGCAGCCACCTTGCAACAAGCAGTTGGTTGCGGACGGTTGTGGGTTCGCCTCCCGGCCGATGCTATGACATATGGAAAAAAAAAAAAAAAAAATCTTGACTTAATTTGTTTCACTCGATACCCGACAGCTCTTGCCATCTTGGCCTCGCGAGCGACCAAAAATGGTTTTGTGATCGACTGGTGGATAATGATCGACTTGTTGGACACTCCTGATCTATATGAGTTATGACACAATTGATAACAAGTCGTATATAAGAAATTTAAAAACTGAATTGCTTTATGTATGAAAATTGTCGACTAATAATTATTTGGAGCTACAAAATAGGAGGCTATACTATGAAGCCTAAAAACAGCCATTCAGAAGTAATAGCTATGGTATTGCTTAAGCTATTCTATTATTTATGAAAGAGTTGATGCCAATAAAAAGGTAATTAGTATGATGTACATATATAGAACCTATGTGATAAAGATAAATTCTCAATTTATTAATGTATATTTTGAATTCCTATTGGATTAATGTACATTATGTATTACTGATTAATGTCAAAACCATTGGCAACATGATTTACTAACTTGTTTACATTTTATTACTTATAAGAATAAGTTGCATTATGAAAAAAGAGTGAAAAACAATTAAATGATGTTCTGCTAATCTATAAATAATTAAATAATTCTCACAATTAGTTGTTAATGAATCATTTTTTATTTAAATTTGATTCATATTAATGATCTTAGGAATCATTAAGAGAAAAAATGTGTTGTGTGACATGCTTTAAGATTAATGTTATTTTTATTTACTTTTTAAAATGTAATTATTTTAATGATATTTAGGTAATTTCTTGAGAAATGAGAGGAAAAATTTGTGAGATAATATTTAAGTTGGAGCAAACACAACTTTGCCATTTATCACACAGTATTTTATCGTTAATTTCTGAGATGTTTTACTTAGCTGGCAGCTTTATTTAAAGTTTGTTGGATTTTTAAAATTAGTTCTTTTATTTGTGATGCAGAAAATCAGGCAAATGGATTTTTGATATATTAATAAAAGTTTCTTAGAAGTAAGATACTAATAAATGAATGATCTAACTGGGAACTGTTTGAAATATAGATTTAAACGAGATGTGAATTTTAGTGTTTTATTTATGGCAGTTATTTGAAATTCCTCTTTCTATAACAGTCTACATATAAATAAAAATTATTTTGAATTTATGCATGTTGTGTGCATATATACATATATTATGCAGTCTTATCTTCTTGTTGCTTTCTTTTCCACGTGCATTTTTGAAGTGTTAAGAGAATAATGGCTAATTATAGAATTTTAAATATATACTGGGGACAATCCAAGATAATAATGATTTGAATGCCTTCCCTTGTAGTAGCATTTATCATAAAAAAAAAAAAGCTTGTTTAGAGTTATTAGCACGCTCTTAATTTTACATATATATATATATAAGTCACTATTCCTACATTTTCATACATATAGTTGCAGATATTGAAAAAATATATGATTAATATTCCACCATCGAAGTACCTTTTTTCTTACTCTATATTTATTCGATATATTTTATGAGATTTTATTGTAACAGTAATGTGATGTAATGCACTGTGGCTTCTCCTTTATCCAAGTCAGGAATCTCTCAGCCACTATGCCCAGAAAAATCTATTAGCTACCTTCACTTCTCTTTCCATTCCTCACTCTATTTTCCCATATTCTTTTCTATCTTGCTCCATCCCACTTCTACAACATAATCTTTGTCAACTCTATAGTCTTTATATCTAAATCTCTTATCTTTTCCCAAACTGAACATAAAACCAAGAATCCACTCTGCATAATCAATTTATTTATATTTATTCTCCCACAACTTCCTTATTTGCACCTTTTCTGCTTGTAGGCATTTACAATCAATTAACATAAACCTAATATTTTCTATGCCTTCCTTACATTCATATTTTCCCATTTATAGCACATTTCTTGTTCCTAAAGATCATGTTCAAGCTTTAAATAGTAAACTACACTCCTTGCTATTATCATACACTACCTCAACCCAGTATTCTGTTTACTTTTCTCCAATTCCCTATTTTTTTTTATTAATGCGTCTATTCTTCTATCCTATTCCTTGCCACTTTAACACTAAACATTCCTCCTAATGCAACCACCCCACCTTCTGTATAAATATACTGACATAAAGTCTTTATCCAAATCTTCTGTATACCATACCACATTTATTACCCATCTTATTGCCTGTACTTTACTCATAACTCAATTAAAAACTATTTTGGTTAGTCTATTATTATTCATAAACTGCAATCTACTGAACATTTTACTTTTTGCATTTCTCATATAAAAACTTGAGCTTTCCATTTCTGTTTGAATTTCTTCCTTTGCCATTTACACATCTGCATCTAATGCATGTTTTCCTACTTTTCTTTGTACTTTTTCTAAGTAATCTAACACTTCTTTACTAACACATGATCGTTCATTACCATAAGTTAACCCTAACTACTGCCACTCCTTTGCATACAGTTTTAGCTACATCATATTATATGAAAACACTGTTTTTATCAGTCTTTTTCTTTTCTTTGCTTCATTTATCAATTTTTGTAATCCATCCAAAAAATTTCTCTCATTACTTAAGACAATTTCCAAAATAGTTATACCTATTCACCACATTTAACAATTAGTAGTGCTTCCTAGTGCTATCCTTGGTAATTAATTGATACAAGAAGGTTATTACTAAGACTTACCCTAGTTGGCACTACTGTATGAAGATTTTATTACTGTTATTAATAACTTGTGAAAGTGTAGGAAATGGTGATCATGTGATGTTTTAATGATTTAATTGCACTAGTTTTATTTTTTCAGCATGTACTTATTGATAATTGTAGTTTAATATTATGTGTAATTTATTACAATGATAAAGAGATAGACCCTGGAGTTTTTAGTATTCATAGTTTGGCACTTCTCGGTATCACACACTATTCAAGCTTATTTCAAGTTTTTAATAAAGGTTAAATAAATCTTTTTTTTTTATTACATATACATATGCATGATTGTATTATGTTTTAATTCAGCTTTTCTACTTCCTTTACTCTTGTGCAATATCTCATAAATTTTTAATTTTAAAACTCATCATTATTATAGTTGTATCAGAATGTAGTCTTTGTAAGATAAGTTATAATTTGCATCCAGTAAGTATAGAGCGCTCATGGATGGTATTTAGAAGATGTTACCCAATCTAATTGAAGATCTTAGTTCAGTTTCCACAAGCTTCATAAGAATCATTTATAATTTTTCTGGTGTCTATTTGTGAGAAAATATAAGAAAAATGTTTGATGTACTCAGATTATATGTAACTGAACAGGGAGTAACTGAAACTTCCAATGAGTTATATAAAGTAAATAAACTCTCCAAAAGTCAGATGTTAACACCTAATATTTGTTCTTATATGTGTTTGATTTATTTACATAATTTTAAATAATGGCATGAATTTGATCTATTGATTATAAATATAAAAAAATAATAATCACCATTTAAATATTTAGATGATCAAAGCCAAGCTTTAGTTTAGAGAGTGTTTAACCTAAAGCTCAGTTTTGATCCTCCAAATATTTAATTGACGAATCTTATCATTTATTCTATAAATATATATAATCCATAGATTGAATTCACTCTTTCATTTAAAATTATGTAAATAAACTAAACATAAGAACCAAAGCTAAAAGAAAAGTAGTATCAGCTGTGTTTGGAGAGTTTATTTATATTATATAACTCATTGATCACTTAAGTTACTTCCTACTCAGTTATATATTTATATTCAACATATTATTTTCAGGAGTTTCCATGTAATAAAAATATCATAGCTAAATAGTTGATATTTCAATACAATAACAAGTACTTTCGTGAGAGCTTCTTTATCAAATTATAAGAATGTGTGTGGTGAGATTTAAAATTGTTATTTTTTTTATTTTGTTACTTTCTCCTCTTTCTTAAATTCTATTGGTTGAGAAGTTTTAAAAAAATATTTTATTTTCCAAAAGAATTTTCCAAGTATTGTTAATTTTCTTTAATTCACACTTTTCATTTATGCTCATAGGCTTTTTAAAAATCTCTATAGCTTCCCTTAGATATCTTTGGGTGTATTGTTAACTTTTTGCCAGAATATGTTTTATTGAAATTCATGTCATGTTTTGTTAATTTAATGTATGAATAAATGGCTGATGAATTAGATTTTTTTAAAACTGCCAAATGTGTTCTTCCTTTCTTATGTTTATTCTATGATTGGGTTGTTCAGTGTATGAATGTAAAGAAACTCCATAAGGAATTTCATATACACCATGAAACTCCAAAGGAATTTTATCTTTAGGGTGTGGAAATACTTCATTAATATTTTAAATGTTGTATAAATTGTGTGGTTATTATTTTTCTTTTATAAAATATTACCAATTTTATCAGTTACTTCCTTTATATATGGCAGAACAGTTCAATTCTTAGGGCTTCAGAAAGAAGATACTCTGAGGAAAGTACTGTTATATTACTGAAATGTAGCTATTTAGCTATTATATTCTTATTACATGAAAACTCCCAGAAATAATATTATGAATTCATTTATCTTTGAGAATATTAAAATTGGAACATATATATCCATTAGAAACTCAGTCAACACTTAGAATCCCAATTTAGATAACAATCAACAATTTCAAACTGTTCTCAAGACAACCTCCTTCTAACAATAAAGGTGGAATCCCACCTTTATTTAGGGCTTCATATATTTATATAGACACTAAAAATTGCAACTTGACAAAAGAGATTGAAATTATTGATATAATGAAGTTTAAATAAATCTCCTTAAATAGGCAAATATAACCTGTTCTGAATCCAGACTAATAAATAGTCAATTATAACATTACAAATTTGTGAATGAAGGAAGGAGGAAAAAAGTTGAAACTTTAAATAAAAATATAATTCTGTGCATATAAATAATAATAATAAAGATATATTAGATTTAAGGTCATAAGTTTCTAACTTGATTTAGGATGATGCTTCCTAGCTTTATAAATAGATTTCAATTTACCTGCAATGTCTACAGTGTGGTTTTGTGATATTATACTATATTATACTGCTCATGATAAAAGTGTTATTTGGTTCCAAATGAGCAATTATAATAAGTTACCAAACTAAAAATAATTTTAAAATGATTTTATTTTAAATTAGAACATTAACTGCATGCTGTTGTTGTTGTTTTTGATGGACTCTCTATAAGTCAGCCTGCTACATATTTTTCAAACATAAAAAGTTTTTCTTTTTAACTGGATGGGATATTAATGGCACACTTTTTATTATCTCAAATACTTATGTCATCTGGATTCTTGTCACTATCACTATTAGTAGCTTCAGGTCTTCCTAATGTTGCTTAAATATAAGCACAAAATTCAATTCACAAGTTGCTTAAAAGCTTTTTTTAAAGTATGGATTTGCTATGCCAATGATTTTTAAAAATCCATCCATTGAATTTTCTTTGACTGCTTAAAATTTTGATATAAAATGAATGCATTGACAGTTGACATATATAACATTTTCAAAAAATTGACATTTACCAATGTCTTGTTCTCCTGCAGGGAGAATAATTAACACATTTCTGATCAAATGCATCCATTCCTCTTTTTGTCAAGTTATAATGTGCAATCATCTCAGTGTTATATCTTGTTAGAGTTGTATATAGAAAAAACTTTATGAATAGGTGGGGTGGGGGGGATAATAGTGTAAAATTGTCATGACATTATATAAAATGCTTTCTATCGGTCTTTACTTTAAGGGAAGGAAAGTTGTAGGAATTTGTTTTTTATTTTCTTTCAAAATTTCCAAATAAATTAATCGTTTATTTTGTAACTCTGTAACCATTTCTATGGAGCTAAATCACAACTGTTTGTTGTAATATTTCTGTTGGAGCTTTATATTGGTTTCATCAATGTAATTTTAGCAGATTGGCATGAGATACTAAAACATTTTTACTTCATTCAACATTTTATGAATCTTTTCTTAAATATATGTAAGCATTTAGAAGATTACTGCTTAACACTTCAGTGAGTCCTAGGGGTTTTTGTTATATTTTCCAGGCTCTTTTGGCATATAAATTTTAATCTGCATCATAACATTTCATTGATGCAAGCACACACTCCAATGGGATAATGTTTTGCAAATTTCAATAGATATTTCAAATCACTTTATGATAGAAGGTGCAGCATCATTGTTTTTCCTCATTTTTTTCCATCACGAAGATTATCAAAATAAACAGCGAAAAGTAAAAATTCAAATCTTCTATTAAGCATCAAAAAATTTCTTGTCCTGTTTCATCAATTGCACAGAATGAATCAAAGTTTTCATTGCCTGATTTGAATATTTCTACTTAGATTAGTAAGTCCGAAAAAGCTTTCATGTCTGATAAATCCATATCACAAAGATGAGTATGATTTTGTTTTTGTTTGTTCCATTTTTTTTTTATTTGTCCATATTTTAATTTCATTCAGAATGTTATTGATAAACTGTTAATTCCATACATTTTTTGGGATTTAGGTTGCTTTTAAAACTTTTGCATTATGAGTTGGGTTTGGTGAAACTCTTATATATATGTATATATGCATTTTTATTTTTTTATTTATCAGTAGAGGCTTCTTAGACCATTTGATTTCATTATCATGACTAATATGTTGTTGCTAGAATTATTTGGTATCATATCTATAACACCAACTTTTTCTTCTGCATCAGATTCTGATATTTTAGTATCAGTTTTGTGTTCAGCTTCATTTTCATATCATTAATATCATATGATCTCTATAAAATCACCATCTTCTTCTTCATTATCTAACATTCTCAAATACCACTCTTGAAAATTGGGATCAGTGGTCAAAATTTGAATCTTTGTTGGACCCTTTCTTTTAATTGCAGACTGTTTAAACATGATGACCTACAAAATGATGTGAAGTTATTTATAAAACACATTCGTGAAAACTATGCAGCAATAACAAACAAAAAGCAGCATCACACAACATTTTAAAGACTTGATTTTTTAAAAATTACTATTAGATATTATAATAAAATAAATTCGATTTTTATTATTGAAAGCATTACTTTTGAAAAGTAATATAAGAATTATATAAAAACATCAAAAAGAAAATAATCATAGATCAGGCAAAAATGGAGGATAGAGTTTTATATTTGAAATTTAGACTACAAATGGTATAGTATATTACTAAACTCCAGAAAAAAAGGCATAAACCTTACACTATGTGAGGTAAATTCAAACTAATTTAATTTTTGTGAAATAGAAACATAATTAGGAAGATTTTGAAGTAGATACCCATTCAATTAAAAAAGTTCTATAGAATTAAACCTATGAAATATTATAGTAGTATCACAGAATGATTGTAGCTGTTGTGGGAATTAAAAAGTAAAATCAGTTTTTCATTTCAACAAAATTTTTTTATTAACAATAAATAGTGATTACATACTAATAAAGGATAGATAAATGAATAAATTGTACAATAATATGATTGTATAATGTTCTATTTGTCATCTGGCTAGATTTTGTTATGAGAGTACAATTGTTATACTCTTATGTGGTTAGGTATAGTGATGAGATTCTAAGAACTTGTTTAATGGAATAAGCATTTTTAATATAAACATGCATATTTTCTTTTAGAATTTCCTATTCTATAATGCTGGGTAGGTGGGAGTTGATAATCAGGAAAATGAAAGAGCAGTTAAAGACCAGGTGTCATCAAAGACTTTACTGGAGGCCAGGAGCTGGTCACGTTTCTTGATTTTTTTGAGCGTTTGATAAAACAATGGTATGATTTGTGGCGGGGGTAATTCCATGAGAGTTTTGCATCTCACTATCCATATGGAATAAAGGACAAAGGTAGAAAGCCTTATTATTGAAAAAAATCCATTATGAATGGCATTTTCAAGTGAGAAAATCATATCAGGTCTTATGTTGGAATTAATTATAATTATCTCTTTCAGTGTTTTAAGTCTTGGGCACCGGTGTATAATATGGTCTATGGTTTCATCTTCACGAGCACACAGACCACATATAGGATCAATGCTGTTAAAACCTCTTCGGTGATAAAGGAACCAATTCGTGGGAAGCGCATTAAGATTTATTTTAATGATGAAGTCAAGGAATTTGGGTTCCAGACTCCATCTTTTGAAGTGTGAAATGAGTCTTTGGTTGGTTATTTTTAGGCTGGTTTTAATGGGTTGTTGATTATAGTTGATTATATTGTATGCTTCCCATAAGGTGATTTTTTTGTTAAGGTTAGAGGGCATTATTGGGTTATAAAGTTGTAAGTGGTCTATTAGGGAGGCTATCCATGAACTGGCAGAGGGCGGAGGACGATCTGTCGGTGTAATTTTTTTAATAATGTTGGAGTATCCACATGAGATGATCAGATTATGTAGAGTGTTGTGGGTTTTCTGTAAAATGATTGCTTGTATTGAGTGGAATGACAGTCCATTGAACCTGCATGGTCGTTGGATGCCTCGCAAGCTAATAGCAACTGTCCTTCCTCTCCAGAGAAGTTTGGTACATAATCGGTTGATTTTATTTTGAAACTGTTTAGACATCTTTACGAATGGAAGATAATATGAGATTTTTGGCATTATGATCATGTTGAGGAGGCCAACCTTTCCATATAATGAAAGGTATACTCTAGAGAGTGACGTGGTGATGGCTTCAGTTGAATGGAGGATTGCATCTTGAATCTCTCTTGCCATTGCAGTTGGTGTTTTGAAGATTGGGAAACCTAGGTATCTTTGGGGTTTTGCAGAAAAGGGAGAGTTAATTTGTTTACCAGACATGATCTTCCAGATGGAAGATTTGTTAAAGTTTATTTGTAGGCCAAGTTTCGCTGTATTTCTGTTTAAGATGTTCATGAGATGGGGAAGGTATTTAATGGTGGGAAGAACAACCATGATGTCATCTATATATGCAAATACATTGAAGTTTTTATTGAGAGAGGGAAGGAAAATTCCTGGGAGGTTTTTTTCTATATCCATCAGAAGAGGGTTGATGTATGCTGTGAAGAAAAGGGCACTGAGTGGAGATCCTTGAGGGATCGACTTGTATGGCTTGAAGCCTGGTGTAATCTTGCCATCAAGAGAGAGAAAAATCTCTCTGTTGTTGAGCAGATTGCTGATCATCTGAACAATCCCGGCTGGAATGTCGCATTCCAACAGAATATCCAGGAGGATATTTATCTGGACTGAATCAAATGCTGCCGCAACATCCAGCTGGACAGCAATAGGTTTTGATTTACGATGTCCTCTGATGTAATTGAATAGTGCAGTTACATTGGACATAGCATGCGAGGTTGATGATCCCTTTTTCCCGTATTGGTTTGACGAGATATGGCTAAGGATTTGAGTTTGGATTTGATCTTTAATGACTGATTCAATTATCTTGATAAGCAATGGGGTCATGGAAATTGGCCGGATATTGTTAATGTCGTTTAGTGGTTTTGCTTTTTTAATAAAAGGCACGAGTGCCACTGGGTAAAGATCTGTTATGTTTCTGTTGCCGGAGGCTAGGTGATCAATCATTTTTTTAATAATTGGCACAGTGAATTGACTGAGGTGTTTGAGAAGGAAATTTGGGATGCCATGAAGGCCAGGATGAACGCCGTCCGGGAGAGATGTTATCTTCTTTTTGATTTGGATTTCTGTGATGCCATGTTCGCCGGGGTCACCAGCATCCAACCAGCTGTTTATAGGAGGAGCACCATCTTTTTGCATTAATTGGCAGAATTGTTTGCTGATGTGCTGCATCATTGGAAAGCCAACGAGATTGGTTCCATTAGAATTAATGGATAAGGGAGTGATTTGTTTTCTATTGTACCCCAGTGCCCATCTAAGGTAGTCTCTCGTCCAGCAGTGTTGTTGTGCTAAGAAACATTTGGCTCTTCTGATGGATATATATTCTGCAAGGGACTTTTGCTTAATTTTGTACAGATTTTTAAGGAAGATGATTTTTTCTGTATTTGTGAAATTTTGCTGTAAAGCTTGAAGTTGTATATTAATGTCTGTTAGATCATTTAGAAGGCCATTAGGTCCTTTGATTTTCCTGGCGTGGTGATTTAATATGGATTGTAGTATTCCGATGAAGGAAAACCAGCCCTCCTCAGCAGGAAGGGAAAGGATGTTTATTTTCTGGAAAAGGATGTATGCCTCAGATACTATCGCTTCGGTCATATTTGATTGGGTGATCATGCGCATGGTTTTACCAGGTCCATCAATAGGTGCAGGGATTGAAATAGGTGTAAGTTGTAAGATTAGAGCCATATGATCAGAGAAAGCAACAGGAGCCAAGGCTGCATCAAGGTTGAAATGGAGGTCTGGGGTGTAGTAAACCAAATCAATCAGGGACTTTTTAGTTTTAGTATAGAAAGAGTAGGCTTCAGGAGGGAAGAAGCCCTCTCCACACATTAATCTGCGATTTATTAGATGCAAAAATCTCTTGTTGAAGTCATTGTATGTGGTGTTAAAGTCTCCCAGAAGAATAGTAGGGGAGGCTCTGTTAGCATTGATGGCATTTAGGATGTGGATTATTTTTAGATATTGAGAGGTGTCTTTGGCTGTATATATATAAGCTATGATGATCGGATAACCCCAATAGTCTATTTCTATGATAATAATATTGGCATCTAGGAATAGAATGCTAAAACTGTTTGGTGGTGTTGACTTGCTGAGAAGAATACCGACTCCACCTGAAGCAGAATGGCCTACAGAAAATCTAGTAAATCCGAGAGTTGAGAGAAGAGATAGTATTTTATGATCGGTCTTATGGTGATATTTAGTTTCACCCATAAGAAGTATATGAGGGGAGCAGAGCGAGAGCCAGTTTTTAATAGCTAGAACTCTATCAATTGAGTTGATGCCGCGAATGTTAATGCCAGCAATTTTGCAGAACATGATAGATTAATCCAAACCGTCCTCAGCAAAGTGTGCCAAGTCAATGTGGGACATCTCCATGTTAATGAGGTCTGATGTTGTTTGGCAATCAGAGTCTTGTGATTGAATTTGTGGATGGATTGGCGATATAGTTGTTGGTTGCGGAAACGCATCCATGAAGTCTTCGGTGTCTGATGAAGTAGTGTAATCTGTCTGAGATTCGTCAGAAGGATCAATGGTATCAATGGTTATAGGATCCATGGTTTTCCTCTTTTTTTCTATGGATTTGCGAGGCTTTGTGCTTGATATATCTGGAATTTGTTTGTTAGAGGGTGGAGGTGAGTAATGTATCAGATGGGCGCTATCATCATCAGAGCTTGATTTATCTGAACGAATTGATTTTCTTTTAATTTTCTTATTTGTATTTTGGGTATTTGTTGTGTCGGTTTTTTGAGGGTTTTGAAGTTTAACAGTGTTTTTTTCATTTTCCTGTTCTTTTGATAAAAGTGTTTTTTTATTGTTATAGGAATTTGTTTTAAATTTTAGACCTGAGTCTTTTTCGGTTTGCTGTAACTGTTGGGAAACATTAACTATGCTGACTTTCGGGTTGAGTGTTTGACAAGTCTTTTCATCTGGATGGTTAATTATTGCAGGAGTTGAAGAATTGAGGACAGTTTGTGGATCACTTTGTTTAGGTTTACTGGACTTAACTGACCCAAATGAGGATGTATCAATGGTTTTAGACTGGGTGGGAGTTGTTATGGATGGATTGTTTTGAAATTTTTTGAGTGTATTTTCTTCATCTCCTATATTTTCCTTGCTCTCATCAGGTGGTTTGGTCATATTGCCTTCTTTTGTATCAAGAGTTTGGCCTAGTATTGTTTCTCGGGGATTAGTATAATATGTATCGTATGTATGATCTTTAGTCTTATCGGTTTGAGTGATTGGTTTAGGCGCGGTATATGTAATTGCTTGGATCTCTGATTCACTACTATTAGTGTAGAGGTTGTCGTTTGATCTTTCTTGAATATTTTCATTTTGAAAGATAGGTTTGGATGTGAAAGGGTTTGTTGGAGGATTTATTTGAATCAGGTTGTCTGGGTTTGTGAGGTTGCTGATTGAATTAGGCCCATGTGGTGATTGTCTATTTAAGGATGTGAGAGCCGTGTTAGTAGGTCTACCAGGACATCTGTGAACTTTATTCTTTTTAATACCACAGTGTGTACATATTCTTGCTGCACAATCTTTAATGAGGTGTGTTCTTTCAAGGCAGAAGAAACATTGTGGATGTACTCCCCTGAAAGTCAAAACCATAGGAGAGCCTCTTGCAGTAATAATAGTGGGTATGTCAGTGGGTATAATGTTTTTCTTCAATGTAAGTGTGAAGATAACAGTATTGGACAGGATTTGATCTTCGCAGTGAGGGTTTAATAGGTGTTTAAATTTGCTAACTGAGCCATAATTAATAAGGATGTCTTGTAGTTCTTGTTCTTTCAAGTGGACAAGGCAGTTTTGGATTCTGCCGGATAGTGTAACAGGACGGTTCATATCTATGGAGCATAGTATAAAATTTCCTAAAGATCTGTATTTATTTTTAAAGTTCATACGGTCCGCCCACGTTTTAAACTCAACGATAACATAGCGGTCATTGGGATGATTAAGAATCATATGAATGCCTCTGCCTAATTGTTTTTGATTGATTAGACTGTATAGCTGTTCTAGAGGGAACTTATATAGAGCACATTGTTGATTTGTTATGGCTAAGATTAACGACTTATCGCTGTAGTAGTTAGCAAACGATTTATATAGGCTATTGGGAATCGTTTTGTTGAACTCATTATTTATTTTTAGGAACATGTCGTCATTAAGATCGTTTATATTAAATGAGACATTTTCCAAAGTGTTTGATTCTTGTTCTATGTCTAGTTCTGAGATATTCAAATATAGTTCATTGAAATTATCGGCCTTAATATTTTCGGAGATGCTCTCAGAATTTTTAGACCTTACGATATTTGCGTACGTAGAGGAATTTTTCAATATTGGTATTGAAGAACTTGGATTAGATTGTAAGTTGGCTGAAGTAGCAATGAATTGTTCTGCGCTATAATCTTTGTTTGTTCTGGAATGTGATTTATCGGTTTTAAAATTTATTTCTTCTTTTTGATTTTTAAATTTACTGTTGACAAACTGTAATGTGACAGCACTGGTTTTGTCGACCTCTGGTGGAAAAGTTTTAACTTTAAAAAATTCGCCGAGATCATCTTGTCGGTAATTTTGTCTATTATTTTCAGATATGGTTTCCAGGGTATTATTGGGCAAAGGAAATTGCTCATTAGAGTCTTCTGAGGGTGCATAAAGTCTTCGGAGAGGTGATGATTGGTTTTTGCTTGTATTTTTAGGCATTTCAATCGTTTCGCTTGATGAGATATTAATGCTATTACTTATATTAGGGGTAAGTTGAATATTTTCTAAACTTTTGTTGATATTTGTGATGCTGTTTTCTTTTGAAATATTGGTTTGTGGGTTTTTATTTGTTGTAGAAGTTATTTTGGATGAATTTAGATTAGATCTAAGGCTATAAAATTTACGACCGATGACTGCATTACTAGATTGAATGCTGAGATCGGGGCTAACCTTAATTTGCGAATTATCGATTATATTATCACTTTCCATAATATATAATGATTAAAACCGACTTACCTTGAATAAGAAACGTAAAGGTAAGGGGACAATCGTCCCTATCTTCCTGAAATTGAATCGCTTAGGGACGCTATTTGTATGACCAGTTGCAAAGATGGCTGCCAAAAGCGGAAGTGAAATCAGTTTTTAATGAATAAAATTAATATTTTTTCGGTTTGTTTATTTTTGTCTGATATAGTTATAAACATAAATCCTAGACATAATATAAAATAAAATATCTTTATATAACAACAAAATAATATATAACAATTGCTGTAATATATACTTGGGTCTCATTTTATGCGGTAGATAGGTTCCTCAGAAAAATGCATACAAAAGAAATCGCACAAAAATAGACTTAACTTACTTTGAAAAATGGGGGATACGTACTGTAATTTTTAAAAATAACATAAAAGCAAAAGAACAACATAAAATTACTTTAAATTTGTATAAAAAAATAAGGAAGTAAAATATAATTAATAAAACATTTCAAATTTGAAAAAAATGATATAAGACAACCTTTTTTCCCTTTTTTTATTAACTACAATTTTTAATTTTATTCAAAACAATATATTTTTATGCGTAATTTACAATATTTTACATTTTTTTCATACATGTACAGTATTTTAATCATTACTGCTATTTGACAGTATGCAAGCTTGTTTGTGAACTAGTAAGACATCAGATTCATCACAAGAGGAAATACAACTAGCACCAACTTCATTTTTTTTAATTGATTTTATAGTACAGTCAGCCAAACTAAAATGTTTTCCAATCACTGTTGATCCTTCCCATTTCACTAAGCAATCTAAAATTGAAATTTTTGTTTCCAAAGAAATTCATTTTCTTGGGTTTTTTTCCTCTCCATTAGGGTAAACTAAAAATTTAAAATGAAAATAAGAACTTAAGACTTATGATAATAAAAAAAGACACCAACTCACCACTGTTGGGCAAAATTTAATTAAAACTAATAATTTAAAATTAAATTCTTATTTTTGCCTTTATATTTTTAATTTTCAATTTCATTTAAAAATCAAATTTCATTGTTTCACATCACATTAATTTCAGATCACATTACTTTATTTTTAAATTGTTAATTACAATTAAAAATCAGATTTTAGTTTTTAATTGTCAAATGTAATTGTGCCAATTGCTGTTACTCATCTTTTAAAAATAAACTTTGGACATTAAATGATTAATTGATTACATACTCTTTTTTTAAAAAGCAAAAATAGAATGCAATTTAAAATGCAAAACAACAATATGCATAATATAGGTATCTATAATGTTTAACAGATTTACACTATAACCTTGTAAAATTTAATGGGTGTATATAAAATGGGGAAATCCTGATTTTAAATGAATTATGAACTTTTTTAATGCATAAAATCTATTACAGTACTATTATAAAGTACTGAAAATATTGAAATTATTGGATGGAAGCCAAAGTCCGATAATGCTCTATTACTTTAAATATGACGTATGATTGCTTGAAATTTATAATAATTAAAGTAATAGTGCATTATCGGAGTTCAACTTCTGATCTAATATTTTTTATTGCATAAAAGAAAACCACAAAGATATTATGAATAAACATAACTTCAAAATTGCATTAATAAAATCTGCATAAAATGACACCCGGATGTAATCATAACATAAAAAAGCTCTCTTTGGCAATTTTTAATTTTTGCCTTTCTCAATACATCTTGGTTAACTAAAAAAAATATCTATATTGCATACATAGTGACATCTACTGGCTCTATATAAAATTAACACAAGCTTTTAATTATGCTTTAGTATTTTTATAATAACACACATTATATATTCCTCCATTTGTTTTTCATTATCCAATTATTAGTTAAATTAATTGACATTTTATAAATGTTCATACAATTATTTATGTTATAATTAATGTAATTAGTTTCATATATATTCCTTCTATTAATTTCTTTCATATAATTTAATGGGCTTATATTCTTAACACAATCTATTCTGTGTCCATATTTTAAGTAGTGAACATATAATGCAGATCTGTCATCTCTCCTAATAATAACCTTATTATGTTTCTTAGCCCTTCCAATTGTTTCGCTGTATGTCCATAATAAACCATACTGCAAACCCCAAAAGTAATTTTAGATACTATACCTTTTTATATTTTATATAATCATTTATTTTATAATTCCCTACTAATATATAAAGATTTTTAGTATTTGACCATCCTGTTTAATATTTTTATCTATATAATTTTTATTTTTTAAAAATGTATGATAAATGTTAGGAACATATGAAAGTTTTACTCATTTTATATTGTCTGATTCATTATTATTATGCAAATTATATTGTTTATAATTAAATAATATATTTCTAATACTTCTATGGTTATATCCATAACTAGTATACACTTTTTATAAATTGCTCTTTTTGTAAAGTAGCTATTTTTCTATCCGTGTTATATTTGTCAGTTTTTTTTAAAGTGTCATAGCATCGGCTGGTATGTGAACCCACAACCCGGGCAACTGCCTGCAAGTGCAAGGCAGTCACGCTGACCTCTCGACCACCAATGCAAGATATTTTTATTTTAAAATTTTTTAATAACTGCCATTTTTTGTATCGATGCCTGTTATAAACATATAAATATTTTATATGACATCCAGCAATAGCATTTTTTTATATTAAAGTTCACTTTGATATAAGTTTATATAATAAGCAATTTTTAATTTTTTTTTTCATCTTTTTGATTTATTTTTTCCCATCATATACTCCTATATTCTGTTTAACACTGGACCATTATGTAAAGATTCCCCATGGCAATCATGATCAATTTGTATCAAATATTTTGATTTGCAATTCATTATTTGCTATAGCGATCATAAAAATTGAATTTGTTTTAAAATCCCATTTTCAAAATATTTATAAGATTGATGATGTCATAAGATACTGACATTTTGTTATTTGAAACAAAAATGGCAATATTCATATTGAAAGTATACAATACACAGTTTATTTATTATATGCAGTACAACATACATTTAACAGTATCCAATATTTTGATTATAAAATAAAATATGATTAATGTATAGTACTTAATTTAATTTTCATCTAGTGTTCTTGCAAGACAATACATTCATTAATGATTATAAAAGCAAGGGAAAAAATCATCCAGTACAATTAGTCATTCAAAGCTTATTTTATGAGGTATAACCAACTACATATATTAGTATTTCCTATTTTTCTTTAATACATTTCAGTGCACATAAAGTATATTACATTTGTTTAAGAAAAGTCTAGTATCTTTAGAATTATAATATTATATTTTAAAATGTGTACATTAACTTAAAAACTGCATTTCCTCACTTTTATGGATTAAAATTCTTATGAAAGATATTTTGCTTGTAGCAATAATTATAATCATCATAATTGTAAATTTTATTTACCATAATTGCATGTTACTATGAGAAAAAAAATCATGCATTACACAATTAATAATTAAGTTTTTGTGATCAAAATTTACTTAATCGATGTTAAAAATAACATTTATTTACCCAATTTTAAATTATTATCTCAATTTGTTTCAGACATGGGGAAGCATATGCCACCATTATTGCAAATTTTAGAAATGTGCAGTACATAAAAAAAAAGATACAAATTTTATTTGGCATAAAATTAAAAATAAATTTGGGTTATATACTGTAATAATTAATTTTAAATTGTATTCTGTATGCATATTAACTAAACAGTGTAGCAATAGGTCAAATCAAAACTTCTATTATCTTAAATGCATTTTCAGTTTAAGAAAAGGAAGCAAGGAAATGATTTCATGAATTATGCAATTAATAATCAATTGTGTATGATGAAAATGCAATACAAATAAATTGAAGATTTATATTTTTAATTTTTATTTAAGTGGTTCATATCTGTATGGTGTTATTCAAAAAATTGCTTGATCTTTCCAAGAAAATGGCTTACTGTGCATTATAAAATGTGACATCTCATGCTATAAAAAAGCCTTAAATATTAATTACAACTCATTATGTCAGAATTTTTATTTTTATGTTTGAAGTTAACTGTGCAATTGGATTTTGTAATATACAGTAGTGTAATTAGGTTATTCTTATGATAAATAAAAAGTCTTTACAGTTGAAGCAATCCAGTTAAGTGAGATACATTTAAACATTGCTTTTTTCCTTCTAAATACTTTCACATAAATAATATAAAACTTTGTTTGAATTTAATGAGAAAGAATTTTGTGGAAGAACACAAAATTGTTATCTGTGAGCATACTCCCCCTTTCTTAGTCCATTTTGCTAAATATTTGTGTAATTACCCCCCCCCCGTTTTTATACAGGTATTAAAACTTTGTTCTTCAGATTTTTTTTTTTAAGTTTACAGCTACATACATCCTCAATTGGAATAATTGCAGCAACTAATATCACCAAACACTCATCACTGCATTTTGTTGACAATTTTTTTAATGATGCTATTAAAACAATTCTTCAGAAAGTCTACCCACAACTCATTACAAGCACTGAAGTTAAAATATCACATGTCTATATATGACCAGAAAATATCAAATCATATCATTGCTTTTTGTCTTTATTCAATTTCAACATAAGGAGTAGCCAACTTTGCATCTACAGGTGCACGGACATCCATTTAGTCTTCTAAGTGCCCGTGATGTCATTTTTTTAGATACATTTTAAACATCTTTTCTTAATCTTTTGTAAAGATAAGTAAAAGATAAAAAATAAACAAGAATAATTTTATAAAATAAAAACATTAATATTACTGCACAATAAAGTATTGTTTTTATTTTAACTAGCTCTTTTTCGGATGACTCTTTCTTACTTAGTGTTGCATAAACAACATCAGCTGTATGTTTATGGAGAATTTGTTGTCATGCAAGTCAGTCGAGACTAGCAACTTGAATTGCATACATCATTTATCATTATTTCTAATAATTCATGAGTTTATGGTAATTATTTGTTGATAAAATTATTTGTTTACAACATTTAAAAAAAAGAATGCCATTAACATGCCTAAATTAGGATCAAGTAAATATTGTTTTTAGAAACGTCCAAGAAGAATGAAAAGAAGAATATTGTTCTATGGAAATAAAGGGACATGCCATATATCTCTTGTGCAGTAAGCAATACAATTAAAATATATAACATTGAAAAAACATTTTAAATTGGAACATAAGAACTTCAAAAATATATGTCCAAAGTAATATTAGAAAACAGAAAATAAATAGTTTGAAGAATCAGCAATTAGTGTTTAAAGAGATACAGAATAAATCAAAAAATGTTACTATAGCATCTTTCAAACTTGCACATTTTCTTTAGAAAAAAAAAAGTATTTTAATGGGAATTATGTAAAGGTACTTTACCATCTGGTATCAATTTCCTGTTCAATACTTTCTCTAACAAATGAAAAAATACTCCCTGCACTAAACAATTCACAATTATCACAGAATACAATGAATAAAGAACTTCCGAAATGTCTACTAATATTAAAGATCAACTTGATTATGAGAAGTTATATAAAGAAATAGTCTGTCTTCTCATTAATATATAACTATTAAAATAGTAGTTTTTTTATATAATTTTAATTCAATTTCATAAATAAGCTATAATTACATTTTGTTAATAAATTAATTATTATTAAATAAATAAATTATTATTTTTATGATAATTTTTTATAATAGTTATTATATTATAACGGTTCACATTGATTATGTTTATGTTATTTTATCCTATTGGTTTCTTACATTTTTTCTAGTTGGAATCCAATATTGGACTCCTGATTTGAATGTCATGGAATTATTTTTTTTCATTAGTTTGAAAAATAAGTGAATACATTTTTAATTTTATTAAAATTTTTTACTATCAACTAATATGCATTATTGGGAGATAGTAAAATAAGATTAAGTAAAACAAAAGTAAACTTTAGTAAACAAGAATTATATTCATGTCTGTAGCAAGTCCATGAACCAAAGGTATTCATTTTAATACATTGAGGTTTTGGAATTGTTTTTTAATTGATATTTTTTATATAAAAAGAAATTTTAGGAAAAACTTAAGAAATATTGTAATGAAAAAACGATATAAGAGAAATATGTTTTTTTTTTTTTTATAAAAATAAAATACTTGTTAAAGAGAGATCCAGCAGAGAGATATAAGAATAAATAATAATTATACTATCAAAAAAATGACAACAAAAAAATGAATGCGACTGATATTTACTTAAAAAATAATTATATCCGTTTTGATTCCTACAATGGTGTTATAGTATGTGAAAAAATGTGATAACAATAATATGGTAATATTTGAAGAAACACATTTTTTAGAGATATTTTAATTTAAAAAATATCAACACAAAAACAAATTTGTAAAATAAATAATATGAATAGGTTTTTAAGGAGTTTGCATTCAAAAACTAAATTTTAGAACTATTTATAAAAAGTATTGAAAAATGAATTGAGTAAATAATTATTAAGTCATTTTTTAATTAGTTTTTTTAATCTTAAAATTGGGATTCTAACCAAGGTGCCCAATACTGGACTCCAACCATCTTTGTAAAAGTAAGTACACATTCTTTGTAGGTCGAATCTAGAAAAAAACATGCAAAAGAAAAATTATGTCATATCATGTCATCCCATATTTTGATAACATGACATGGTTCTTTTTTCTTGCACTTGAAATGGCTATTAAACTTTTTATTTCACACATGCTTTCATAAAGGTTGGCTGCTCTGCATTATGTATTTACAGATGCATTTTCTTTTTTTTTTTCAAGAAAATACATTCTGTTGTTTTTATTCATGGAGATCTACTTTTATCAAAGCAGTCAATCTTAGAAACATTTCCACATTTTTATTCATCATCTACCTAGCTTCTAGTGTTTCTTAAATTCTTTTACTCATATATCAAAAAGTTATAATGTAATCCGAAAGTTAACTCTATGATTTATGACTACCTGACATCAAATACAGCTAAAGATCTGAAACCTACTTTGGATTTTTTAAATAAATGTGATGCAATTTGAATTATTTCATGATTATATACCATAGTAGATTGGGAGGGGGGATTTTATTAATATACATAACAAATCGATTATTTTTTTTGGTGTAAAATTTATAAAGTATTGTAATTACATATATTTAAGTACAATATTTTATTCATACTATAATTTAAATTAATTTAAAGATTACACTATCCCTTAGGCTATGAATTAAAGGATCAAGAATAGAATGAATCCACCTATTCTTGGAGTTCTGATGTTTATAAACATACATTTTCCAACATTGTTTATAATTCAAATTGAAATTAATATATCAGCGAACTATGACATTTAACCCATCTGCACTCTGTTAACATTCTGACAGATTTCTTTGTTCTCACTAGATTTAAATTTTCAACTTTCATTTTAATATTAAACCATTTTTATTTATCTGAAATTCAATAGATATTTTTGTTTAGAAATTAAATAAATTTTAAAAAAATCCCATTTGATTTTTGAAATTATTTTAAAAAGTAGATTTTAATCAAAACAAAATGCTCTCACATCATCAAATTTCAGGTGGAGCTGAATCAATTTGGAAAATCAACAAAATCTTTTTTGTTTGATATTTGTTTTAAAAATATGTACAATTTATTTTTAATATCTATTAAAGGTTTAATTTATGCATTAAAAGTTTAAATTTTTTATAATTTTCATGACATCACTAAATATTATAACAGTCTGCAGAATGACATCATTTCTAGATAGTTGTATTTCCTGCAATTATAATCTTTATGGTAACAATATTCAGAAGAATATATTCTTTTATATTTAAAAATTAAACATTTCTGTAAAAAAATAAATATGTAATAATATATATTTTGATTTCTAATAAATATTACACAATTACAATACAAAAATAATCATAAACTTTCCGAAAAATCATGTTTTTGGACCATTGTAATATTTTCTCGAAGTAATCTTGCATATTTTGAGATCACCAAATATACAATGACCAGACATCAGTGTGAAGTTTCAGTTACTTTGAAATGCCTGCTTATTTGATTATTATGACATCTTTAAATTATCATTTTTTTTAAATTAAAATATTAGAAAATGAATGTACATGAATTTTAAAGCTATAAATAAATGATAGTAACATTTCTCAATAGAGAGTGAAAAATACAAATTTAATTTCTAGATGTCTCAGACATGAGTCCATTGTTTGGATAAATTATTTGGTTAATAGTTATTATATTAATAATCAATTATACATGGCTGGAGATAGAATCTCTCTTTTAATATAAACATTGCAGTATGATAAAGATGTTGAAACTTTTCCTAAACTTTATTGTATAATATTGAGATCAATCTTAAACATTAGTGTTAAGAATGTTTATCTTTTAATGTAATACCAATGCCAATGTTGGATAGTAATATTCTTCTCCATTGAATAATAAGTAACAACACGCCATGTGTTCAAACCCACTATGGCAAGGGCACTTTGCACTGAACATAATGATGTAAAAACGAAAAATTAAGGTGGCATGCTTTATTGCAGATGAAAACCTTGCAATAAACCGAAAGGAATTGTGCTTTGCAATCTCCAGAAAATAGTCATTATGAAAGAAAATTTGAATAAATTTTGCATAAATCAGAGCTAAACTTCAATTAATGTAGGCTATGAATATGGAGACTTATGTTCTCCGAAAGCACTTAGCCATATGACTTTTAATAATACTTTGCCAGCTTCATTTTTTTGCGTAAAGCGCAGGTAAATTACTTACTACTCAAAGGTGAAGTAGAAAACTAGTATTTTATTTCTCTATTGAATGTAATTTTCAGTTATGTAATGTATTTATATTATAGATTATTTTGTATAAATATGTACATATAATGAAAGGTAATTGCAATGCAAGTATACATAACAAAGTGATGAACAAAACTGCATTGTATCTGCCAAATTTAATAAACTTTTTATAGTAATAAAATAGCTACTTTTTTTTTTTACTTTATCTAAGATTTTAAATGTAAAACTTCTGAACTAGAAAAGTCAGTGTGAAATCAGAAAAAAAATATTTAAGGCAAATTGATTTGAACTCATTGATGTTTAAATTTACAAAACACAGCTACTTTCATTTATTTTAAAAGTTATAAAATAAGTGACCAAACATCAAATATATAATGATAGATAATTAGAATGCCAATTATAACAGTTGTTTCTATTATGCATTTGCACCACACAATGTTTCATATATATAATAATTAGTAATTGTAATTATGTTTAACCAACTAAAAACTACTATCATTTGATACATAGCATTTTTAAAATTTAAGAAATTATCATTATGTACAATTTGAATATTTATGCAGCTGAAAGTTTGATGAAAAACGAATACATTAAGTAGTTTCCTATAAAAAAAATGTTGCTGCTTTTATTTGTTTATTTGTATCTACGTCCTTATCATTTATATATTGTGTCTGCTGTTTTGCTTTTTATCATTTTTGTGTTGTTATTATAATTTTTTATTAATATTAACTCTATTTTTATTTCTTCTAAATTCTTTTTTTAAACATAAAATATTTTTTAACTTATCTTTGGGGTATGTTTATCAAACACGTAAATCATTTTTAATCTTTTTCTAAATGTTCTTTTTTTAATAATGAAAAAAAAAAAAGTTTAAAATTAATAGCTTTTTTTTAAAGAATCATAATGTATGTGCTTTTATATATAACTATTTTAAAAAAAAAAAACTAAACTGAAATAACACAATACTTTTTTTTAATATATTGTAAGCCATTAATAATAGTAAATCACATTTGTTTGTTTAGTGCAGACGGACATTACATGATATTCGAAAATTATTAGTTCACCTATTTAAACATTATTTATACAAATAAATTTCCACTTTTCTGAAACATGTCATTTGATAGTACCAATTTGTAGCCTATTATTATAAAGTGATAAACAGTGGTTCAGTGATTATGTAAACGATAAGAAGTGCATATACTTATCTTCATTTTTGTCAAACCTATATTTATTTGATTGTGTGGAGTGTCTTAATTTGGGGAGAACATTAGTTTTTTGGGAAGATGATGTTGATTGGAAACATTTGCATTATGAAGATGACTCTTGTTACTCAAATTCTCCAAATCATTTGCATATATAATAACTATGCAATGTCCAAGTTTGGATGAAAAAATAACATGATTGTTGTATCCAAAATAGTGTATTTATTTTTACTATTAGGAATAGACAGTTTGATTGATGGGCTATATTTGTTGATTGAGAGAGAAATTTTATTTTATAAACAAATAATATGTCTGATCCTTCCAAAGGTTGCTTTTGAAGTAATTATTTAATCTTTAAATATAAAAATGTTTTTAGAATCACCAAACTGACATAAGCATTGTTATGGCATTTAAAATATCTTGTATACAATGTGATACTGATTATGTATTTATAGAGAGTTGCACACACACACACCATTTGAAAACTATTTAGGACTCCCAGGGATCAAATAAATATTTATTCTGATATATTTTTTTAAATATCTTTAATAATTTTATACAAATTTTTTTTACAAGTGAATATATATAAAAAACTCCAATTTACCAAAGAAATATTTACTACCTTACATAAAAATAAATACAATAAATAATATAATTAAAACATTTTTATTGATAATTGATTTATGATTGTGATTTTCTTGAGATTTTTTTATATTCTGTTTGACTAATTCATTTGTACTTGGATGTAAATAATCCAAAAGTAATCTATTGATGTATTTTTCTTCATATAAACAATTTAAAACAAATTTGGATGGCAACACATGGAAAACAATTTTTTTAATAACTTAAAATCTTATATAAATATTCTATAATATATAAAAAGAATTTATGGTAATTTTTGTCATTAAGTAATAAATAAATTACTAAACATCACATGATCATCATTTCTTATGCTGGCTCATAACTGTTATTAAAAACAGAAAAAACTCTCCATACAGTAGTGCCATTCAGTGCAAGCCAGAATAATCAATGGATGTTAGAAGGTTTGTGCATAAATCTCTATCTAGTGCCTACTAATACAATATCCCTAGACTAGTTTCTAGCTTGTGGCTTTCATCAGTGAGGAGCTTTGGATCTGAAAGCACTACAGCTAGAACTTAGGATCTAATGCAACCCTCTAGCAGCCACCTTTTATCTTTACTTAACTACAAAATTATGAATCTAAAATTGAAAATGCAATAATATTTTCAAGTTCATTAACTTATATAGTTGTATAGGTCTGAATTCAATTTAGTATCCATACATTTTGGTGTCTTTGGTTCTTTAATTACCATAGCCACCACTATCCTATTATGCAAGATTGGTTTTAAACCACTAAATATCACATGATCACAATTTCTTATGCTTGCTCATAACTGTTATTAAAACAGGCACCACTGTATGGAGAGTTTTTCCGGTTTTAAGAAATAAATTGTAATGCTTTTAATTACACCATATAGTCATTATAGGACAGTAATTGAAGTGAGTTCTGCAATTGCAATTTGTTTATTTATTACATCTAATAGTTGTATTTTACATTGATTATATATATAATATTTATATCATCTACATTTTTTATTACTTTTTCACTGTTTTTTACAATCCACTATTGACATTTGGAAATATAAGTAGAAGTTCTGAAGAAGATTGCTGGGGCAGTCGAAACTGTCAATAGTGGATTTTAAAAAAGCATTGTAAAAGTAATATATAATATAGATGATGTTAATATTATATGGATTTGGCAATGTAATAAGAAAGATAAGAATATATTATGTTAGAATATGACAACCCATTATCAGATTTTTCAGCAGAGCTACCTGCATGTCACAAAGTTCCAAATTAAGCAGATGGGAAATGGAAAACTATTTTTCTATTGCCACTAATTATTTTAAGCACACAACATCTCAGAACAATGCAAACTTTCTGAATTAATTTATTTATAATCCTTGTATTTTATTCATTCTTTCATTGATATTTACTCTTTTTTATTAAATATGTACATTATTATTGGTCATCTTTTTCATGTCAATCATTATTACATTCATATGTTAATTTTATTTGCATTACAGGCATTGCATTTCTTGCATACATTTGATGCCAAGTATCATTTTTGTAAAATAAATATTCAAGTTATTACCATTTATCTTTCATCAGGTCAGGATGTATTAGGCCTGTTTTGACCTCATATGTAGATATTGTGTATTTTATTATTAACATGTGTATGATCTTATTAGTTTTTATTCAATGTTTTAACTATCTCTACTCTTGAATTAGATCATGCACATTCTTTAAATTACAATTTATCATCCTCATATTTCAAAAATATGGTTGCAGATACTATAAAAAATATAAATGTTTTGTAAATGCAAATTTAACCAGTATTTATAGTTAGTTCAAGTATTTTACATCTCCACTTGAAATGTCATTTATTATTGTTCTCTATTTTATTAAATGTATTAAACAATCTAATACAACTTGAAAAGAACATCCAGTTGTGTTTATTTAATTTATCCCACTACTTAAGTTAATTGAATATTCTTTTAATCTCATTCCATATTCTGGGATTATACTATTAGATTGCTTTATATTTTTAATTAATTTTAACATGTATATTAAATCCATTTTATTATTTTTGCATTTTCTGCAAACTTTACCTGGCAATTATTAGCTTTTTAATAAATATTCAAATAATGAATAATTATCATTTATCAGATAAAAATTATTATATGTTTTAATCTCAAATATGCATGATTCTCATACTTCAATATATAGGTTATAGACTGTGGAAAGTTTTGTAAATTTTAGTAATTGATATAGATTGATAATAATTATTTAATATAGTCAAAATATATTATTGCAAAACATGAGAATAAAGAAGTTTACATAATTATTTTATAAAAAACATAGATAAGAAAATTATGCTTTATCTCTTATCATTGATAGAGCAGGAAAAAAATAGAATTAAAGTCAATTTGATCAGCAAATGGGCTGCAATCTATTTCTACATAAATATTTGTATTTACCAAATATATGTTGTAACAGTCAATAAAGTAGTGAAGAGTGATATTATACTTCATTGTTGATAACAACAACATATCTGACTGCATTTGAGTGCATGTATAAATATCTTATGCCCATAAATTTAGAATGAGTATACCCTGATAAGCAGCAAACTAATTTATTGTACATCAGGCTTTTCACTGCAACATATGCAATATATCACATATATAAAAAGAACACAAATATTCTTACTATAACATAATACAGGAATGCAAATCTGCAAGCTTGCATAACATTTGATACACCTAAGCAGGAATTTCACATCTGAATTTTTATATTTGAGACCGAATAATTTACATGCAATAAATAGTATCTCAACTTGAGACATAAAACTATCACCAGATATCATTTATTTACATTATACTCTTACTAATTTCTGCTTTCCATTGAAATACTATCTAATAAATCAGTTAATGGAATACTTGTGCCCAATCAAATCTTAGATTTATATTTCACTCTCTATTTGTGTTTCTTATCTTGTTCATCTAGTGCTACTCTGATGAGAGTGCTGTAATGTTTTGACATTGTTCAAAGGTCTTTCATATATTGAAAATATTACAATTATAGGAGTAGCATCATTTCTTCTAGAAAAGTCTTGCAAACCAAGAAAACAATGATGTTGTCGGATTTAGACCATAAAATATGGATGTGACCAACAATATTGACATAGAGCTGCAGATGGTTTTGCAACTCTCAACATTATATAATTATAGCAGTAAATGGATTGCCTTGAATTACTTTTATACTATGGAGAGAAAATCAATGGCATGATATTTTTTATTTTTGTGAAGAAAAATAAAAATTTATAAGATGATATCAAAAAATTAATGGATCCATAAAAATATAGTAAAGGATTTATTAGTATTTGTTTTTCATCTTTACTTTTGTTTATACTTAATATAGTTATGTATGAATATACTTAATGTTGTTTTGTATGAATATCAGCTCACTGACAGTAAATAAAAACCAATTTTCCTTCTTTTGGAAGGTTGTGTAATCAGTAACTTTTATCTAATAGACTCAGAAATATGTGGTTAATATATGTCCCTTAATTAATTATTAATATTTTATTAGACGAAATTTAATCTTAACTAATGCATTTAATGGTGAATTTTTAATTCCGAACATCTGTCTTTTACCCGCTGTTGTTTTAAAATTTAATTTCATGTTATTTATTCACTGAAAGTTAATTACTTTGAACATAATCTTTTTTCATACATATTTATTTGAAAATAATCTTTAATTAATTATGAACGTGTTGCTATCTATTTTAATTTATTTAATCCACATATCCCAAGTTACGTTTGTGTTAAAAGTTCTTTTAAATAATTATTTCTATTGTTAAATGTAAATTTAATTTTAGCAAACAAAAAAATAAAATAAAAAAAGAAAACAAGTAGAAAAAAATACTTATATAAAAAAGCTTTTTATTGAATGGAAATGATAAATTAAATTGGACAAATCCCATTTTAATTTTCTACTATTAAATTGTGACAAATATTGTAATCAAATAAATTGCAGTTTACTGTTATTTAAAAATAATTTAAAGTCGAGTTTAAATAATATAAAAAAAATTCTACATATTTGAAAAAAATATATAAGTTTATTTACAAAATGAGTATATAATCAGATGAGAGGATGGTTTGAGTTTCTTCACTAATGGATGATTCTTGTTAAAGTTGATATGAGATGAGGATTCGCTTATAAAAAAAAAAACAAAAAACCAATATACATATATATTATAACAATTTGATGAGAGAAATATGTGAATACAATTTTCTTATTCTTTTATCATACCTATGATTGTTTACTATTATTGGAAATAGGTAGATAATGTGATAAGTTGGGTAGATTAGTGGATGAGTGAATAGGCAATTATATAGCTAATCATCTCTATCAGTAAATCAAAATATACGTGACTCAACGAATGGCATGGTTTAGCCAACAACTAGCCAATCATCCATTATATCAAAAAGATAATAATATATGGATATAATAATAAGACTAATACTACTACTATTAATAACAACAACAACAATCGCTGCAACATCATTTCTGAATGGATAATACATGGCATTAACTGGCTAATATGGGTGGCATAGTAATTATTGTTTGAGTTAGTGGTAAACAGTAAACATGCTATGGATCATTGTTAATTATTTCATCCATTGTAAAATTTATGTTATATTTTTGTTTGTGATTGCATGTTGTGTAGATCAAATTTTTTGATATTTCATCATATTAATTTAGTCTTTTTAAATATTCAATTATCTTATCATTTCTGGTATAAGAGTTCAATCTGAATATGGTTTTAATATCGCCAAATTATAACTATTATAGTTTTCTTGAATAATTACTAATTATGTTTAAGATTGCCTTATTTAGATAGATCATAGTTGGTATAACTATTATCCAGGATTATTAATCATTAGCTATTTTTTTAATTAGACTGTAAAATATAAGAATGAAACTCTAAAACAGGCAGATGCTTAGCTTGATTGAAAGACATTGCTCAGGCATATGGCCTTAGTGGGCTTTAATTAGATTTTTTTATTGTGTTAATCTATATCTACTTGAAATATTACAAGAACTATACTATATTACAAGTCATGCTAACTGCTTCTAATTTATCAGTCCAATTTATTATTTTAATTTTCTCTTTTACTTTTAATATTTTTCAAATTACTTAATTATAAATTTACTTTATATATAATGTTGAAATATAAATATAATGTGTATAACTAACCTAGATATAATTAATGAGGATTTGAACCCAGACTTTCAAGCTACCTGCAGTTATCCATTGTATACAATTTAACCAATACATATGACCACATACATGTGAAAAAAATGAATGATCTCCATGGTCTCTAATTTATATATTTACTGCTGAATCAGCACTCATTAGTTGGTCTGGATCATCATCTCCCACACATATATGTAAACACATATATTGGAGATCATTTATTTTTTTCACGTGTATGAGGTCATGTATATTAGTTATATTGGATAGAGTGGATGACTGTAGGAGCTTGAAAGTGTGGGTTCAAATCCCCATTAATTACATCCAGATTAAGTATATACATTATATTTGTATTGCAATATTATATATTCAGCCTGTATTCTGCCCATTCCTCTTTTGTGTGTTTAAGTCGTCTTATTAAAGTCCTACATATGAGGAGTCAGGATGATTTAAGTTCAACATGGGTATGTCTACAATGTTATCATCAAGGACTGAGTATTCCATCATCATATTTTCAGTGATATGAATGGCTGAAGAGTGGAGAGAATTGAAGCCTGTTCATTAAAATATGTAATTTGCCATCTAGTATAAACTGAACACTGATTACATATATGTGTGGCAGAGGATGATCCAGATCAACTGATTAGTGCTGGTTCAGCATGAAATATGTATATTGGATACCTTTTTTTTACACTATGTGGTCATTTATATTGGATAGATTGAATGACTATAAGAAACTGGAAAGATCCCCTTTATATATATATATATATGTGTGTGTGTGTGTGTGTGTGTGTATTTCAATGGATTTGAACTCAGACTTTCAAATTCCCTACAGTATTTACTTCATCTTATACAATATACTTGTATTTAAGTTGATATTTTAAAGACATATGTTAAGAGTTAGAGTAACTTAGTCAACATGGTTATGACAACAATATTGATATCAACAACAGTTTGAATATTCCATCATTAGATGTTTAATGATATGGATGGTTGAAGAGTTGGAGATTGGAGAAGATTGCAGCCTGACTTTTAGAGTTTGAAGATTTTTTATCTTGATATTAAACTGAGCACTGATTATATATGTATGGGAAATGATGGTGTGGATCAAACTGATGAGTGTTGATTCAGCATGAAATACATATATTGGAGATCATTTATCTTTTTCACATGCATATGGTCATGTGTATCAGTTATATAAAAAAGAGTGCATTGCTGTAGGACTGGAAAGTCTGAGTTCAAATCCTTTTTAAAATACATTAAGTTCAGTATAGACAATATATTTGTATTTAAATATTATATGTTATATTTTTATGAATATTTAAATATTATTATTCATATATTTTATATTTCCCTCTTTTTTCTAACTGAATTCTTTTGTTTCTACTATATAAAATGATTATGTATGTGATATTGAATAGAATATTCATTGTTTTTTCTTTTAATTTGCCTAAATATTTTTGTATTCTTTATTTTATTTAATATTTTATTATTCCTAATTTTGAGCTATCATATATTCAAAAAATGATACATTATGTACAAATACTAGGTTTGTACCATCACAGTTTTTTTTATTTTTGTGGGCTTACATTGATGTAGCTTTATATTTAATAATTGATTTTAGTAAAAATTATAATAATTCCAAACCATTTGTGTAAAAGCGTTTTCATTAATTTAAATTGAATATTTATCTGGTATCTGCAATGGACGAGTAATATTAGCATCTTTGATTGGAAAATATATATTCCAGTATTGTTTATTAATTAAATAAAGTTTTGAATCAATACATGATAAAACTTCCTTCAAAAATTATCTTCACATTTATATCTTATATAATAGACTTTTATCTATTGTAAATTAGGCAATAGCAACAGCTCTTAAAAATCAGAGTGTTTGATTTCAAATTTTTTCAGTTTTAAACGTTTTCATATTTATCTCGGAATGAATGCTCAGAGTTAAAATCATTTCAGAGCACATCTCTAGAGATGGAGTTTGATTAAATATTATGAAAATAGGATATAAATATACTTTTGCCTGTTATATTACCTTATTAAAATAGGTATTTAATTTTTATTATTCATAAAACAAATGTTCATATGTATTAATACAAAACTTAATATTTTTAGATAATAAATATTTATGAATAAAAATAACATTATTTTTTTATATATATTTTATATACTATTTTGTTTTTTAATGGGCAATAAAATTGTATATTAAAAAGGCATATTTCTATCTCAGTTAAAAGGAAGATAACCAAAAATAAATTAATATTTTTATGTTCATTTTCCTTCTTTGTACTGACTAAAATATTAAAAATATATTATTTAGTAATGGAGAACCTTATTTAAAATTGTTTAATTATATTTTGCTGAATTTAATAGTTCAGAATTAGGAACTCCTTTGCAAAATTATTAATTAACATAAGTTTACAAATAGGTAAGTTTCTTTACTCAGTTTTAAAAAAAGAAAGATAGTTATAAGAAGTAAATTAAGTTATAAAAATTTAACAATATGGAATTGTTAAAAAAAAAAAAATATATTTATTTTTTTGTATTCTTGATTTTCAAGGCCCTTTGCATACCATTTTTAATTATTGTCATTTGTTTCACTCAGCTTCAAAAAATATTTAATGTTTATGAGAGAGAATCATTACATAAAAGCTTTTTTTATGAACTTAAATTAAGCATTAGCTTTGCATTTGATATTAATTAAATAACGTTTTCTGCTTCAAATTACTTTCAGTCTACATCTGCAAATTAGAAAGAAACAATAACTTATAGAAACCAAGGCAAACTTTTTGAATTTTTTTGGCTTTCATTGTCTTTATATTTTTCAGAGTGCACACCTATATGTTGAAATTGATAAATTTACACACATACACACACACACACACACATATATATATATATGTAGCAAAAACCCCAAAATTATCAAAATAAATTATGCTGACAGAGTTTGCAGATATAGCTGTATATTTATTTGAAAGTACATTGACATAAACTTAGTTGTGTAAAAAGTTGAAATTCTTATCTATACTATTTTTTTTTCTAATTGCATCTCTTTCTGTTATACATAATAGAAAGTGGTATATTGGTTAGGATAGTGATTGATTTTTTTTTTCTTTTAATATACTTGAATATTAGCCAATTATTTGTTTTATCACTTAAAAATTTATTATTGCAAAATTTTGATTCTCATTTTAATTAAGAAAGTTTCTTATAAACACATACATGTGTTACATATAAATATCTAGAAAAGTAGCAAAAAGTCAAGAATATCAAAATAAATTATAGTCATACATTTTAACTATATTTGCATATATATTTGGTCACGTCCATTTACATATAGATGGGTATATAAAAGTGCTTTTTATTAATTTTAAAATTTATTTTTTAATAAACCTTTTAATGTAGCTGAAATATACAAGAGCTGGGTTATATGAGATAATGGAATTATGTATTTTTATTACTTGATGTTAGTGAAATATTGACTTTTTGAATTATTTGATTTTTTTTTAAAGTACCTTTTTCTTTTTGTTAATGTACGATAGCATGTAATTCACTTATAACAAGAAATTGCAGGATTTTTTGAATTAATTTTGAAATTTTTTTTTGTCTATTATTAATACTGAACTAGTATGAATAATTAAATGAATGGAAAACTACATTAAGCAAGGAAATCTTTATTAGTCGCACACATATATGTATATATAAATGGTGAGCACTCTAGAGAAACGGAATGTTAGAATTTTGGCAAATATAATAGTAATAGCTTGTAAAAAATAAAGCATACTTTTAAATAATGTAAATATCTGTTTTTGTTTTAATTTTTAATATAATAAATTTATTTCTATTGTAATGTTTTTTTTTTTTTAGATATAGTTTTTAGGAGTCAAAAGAAATAAATATTGATTCAGAAATTAGAGAAATTTGTTTTTGAATTGCATTTTTTAAAAAAGTTTTTAAGATTATAAAAAAGATTAAGATCATTTACCAATCTATTATTTAAATTCTTTGTTATCAACTGATGTCTGAACGATAGATCAAAAATAAAATTGCTTGATGATTTTGTAGAGAACGTTTTGTTCTTTTTAACGAATTATTCCATAATGGTTATTTTATTAGTCATTATTTGATTGGTGATGGAAATAACTAGAGTTCATGGTTTCACTTTTTTCAGTTCCCTCAGGTTGTAGAATATACAACATGACATAGTTATGCAAGATTTATTTTTACCAAATCTTAGTATTTTTGTTAATTTATGTCCTTATATCACATTCATCATTTTTTCTGATATTCTTATATATATATTCTAACCCGGTCTTGTTGTATCCTCACTTCAGAATAGTATATGATATAAAATAAAACGGGTTCTAACTCAGTTAATAATTAATAAATAAAATATTCAGCATTAAAATTAAAATGTTTCACTAGCTCAAATTTAAAATACAAATAAGGTTCAGTTTATAAAATAAATTAAATAAATATTTTAATATTTTCATGGGACTTGAAGTGAAAATACAGGTGACAAGATAGATTACATTGAGCCAATATCCCACAGGATACTACCTCAATGGCATAAGAACACTATCCCCCTTATTACTATTTTAAATAACAAACTCATAGTATTCTTACGACTTTAATAACTTCTACTCACTAAGGCTAAACTAATAATTAAATCTTAATCTTCTATTTGTAATAATCTAGCTCAATAAAATAATCTCAGGTTCATAAAGTTTATTCTAAGTTAATTTAAAAATACGGTAGTAAAATATGAGAAGGGATTTTATGTCATAATCTACTACACTGAAACTAATAATAATAAATAATAATAATATAATAATAATAATATTCTTCATTGTTTAACTACTACTGGATATCTTGTCTTTTCGTTATATTTTTATTACCATAATAAAATAATAAAATAATTTTATATAATCTTTTACCTTCATGTAATAATATAATAAATACATGGTAGTATATGATAATCTGATAAACAAAGGATGTGTGGCAACTGATAGCATATAATTCAGTATACTATTGTGATAACTGATTTATGACCAATAAAACAGTGTAAAATTATAATTATTTAATTAAAAGAATACCAATAAAGTATTTAAATTCTTAAATATAACTCTCTATTTATCTTTTTGTGCAAAATTATATTTTTGTTTCAATTGTTATGAATATATCATGATTTCATGCAGTGAAGTGGAAAAATAAACAATCAAGACACAAAAATTTTGAAAAACAAATTTTAACAAAGTTTATTAACAACAACAAATAAAGTAAACAATTTATGTACATTATTTACAATGGATATCCTTATTTTAATCTTACATTTTTATCTACTAAGTTATATAAAAAATAGTTTATAGTTTAGTTATATCTTTATTTATACTTAAGACAAAATTAAAAAAAAATGTTACCATTTGGTTTCTCATTATGGTTAACTTATTATAAATATATTTACTTATTAGCAGAATATTTCATCCTTAATATTATTAAACTATCTTATTTTTTTAAAAAAAAAATTCATAGGAAAACATTCTACAGAAAAAACAAAATTAACTTTATAATGAGTATGGATTTCTCAAAATATTAAAAAAAAATTTCATCTTGCAAAGTCAAAGATGTTACTTAAAATATTCATCCAAAATTCAGTATTAGATTTTAGTGTTTTATCACACGATGTTTACTAATCATAATACATTCTTGTTTAGCCTTACTTTAGTATGATATAAGTGTAATAATCAATATATTCTTGTTATTCAATAAACAAAAAAATATATACTATGCGTATTCCTTACATTTATTGTATATCATTGTTTTTAAAATATGCAATACTTATTTTTTTCAAAAATAATAATAATAATAATAAAGCATTCAAAAATAATTAACATTTTAAAGAAAATATCTTGTTTAGATACTCTATTTTAAAAATTTATATTTCATTTCCGAAAATAAATTCAAAATATATTCTATGATTCTTTCCTTTCCTTAGGATACTTTGGACCTTCAATTTCAAGTTATAAATTATATTCCTTTTAAGCAAATAAACCAATCTTATACAAAACGATAGCATAACCTAAGTTCTAAATTATTTATCATTTCTTTTCAAAATATCTTATTGAACGGTGCAGTTACATGAAATAAAGATAGCGAAAACAGATGTATAGGATTTAAGGAAGAAAGCTATAGTATCATTCATAATATATCTCAAAAAATCATGGCACAGTGCAAAGAGGTATGACCTTTACCTGTCTAATAACCTCTAATACATGAACGATGTTAAAGCTACTTCTTCAGCTTTATTTAAAACATCAAATATTTAAAGACATATAAAACACTGTCCAAATAAAATGTGTATCAGTCATAGGGCTTTGTTAACTATGCTGATAACCACATAAAGACTAAATATTATTTCTATTCCTTATCATATCCTATTTTTTTAAAAAATACATCATCTTGGTTTCCTGCTAACTATAGTACTTCCATGCCACTATCTCAACACTATTTCTCAAGATTTTTCTACATCTTACATCGATAAATAACTATCTGCATTTACAAAACAATAAATAAAATTTATTGATAATTAAAACAATTTCACTGTTCCATAAGAAAAGTTTGCTTACTTCATTATTCTATATGTTTAATGATATACAATCTACTTAGACAATATTTGAATATCCAATAACATGAAAGTTCTAAAAGAATCACATAATTATTTGTTATTATGTTGGATTATATCACTAATATATAAAAAAATAATCGTTGTATGCATATTTTCAAATCAATCCTATCTCATAATGTTTTTTTAAAATGTTGTATGAAAATGCGTTACATATAATTAAAACTTTTACACTTCATTCTTAGATTCATAGATGATCTAAAGAAAACAAAAATATACATTTTAAATTATTAATAGTTATTATTATTACCAAATAACCCTTTTTATCTGGTCATCATTTTTAGTAGGCTTCTTCCATCCACTGGATATAGAAAAACATTGCATACATAAACGAAAAGACACATCCATACGTTTTATTTAAAAATATTCTTATCTAAATTATTAGATTATATTATAAATTTTATGTTCTTAACAAATTAATGTTTTTTTGTTTTCTTAATCTTATAAATAGAAAAATTTACATTTAACTAAGTTAGTAAAATAAAAATTTAAAACTATAATTATGTCTTCACTTGACCATAGTTCATGATAAAATCCAAAAATGTTTATTATTTTCTCTAGAGTTTTAAAATGTTCTCCTCCAAGCACGTTAAAGTTTAAAAATAAAAATAATTATTAATCCATTTAGTAAAATTTATAGAAAATAATCCTGGGTTTTTACTGTTCAGAATGAAAATTATTAAACTGTAATATTAAAGAATTATTCCCATGAAGTTTATTCAATATTCTCTGATGCATCACTCTGTTCAATTTAACTTAAGTTATCCGGTAAACTTTTACACAATATTTGTATTTTCATGGATCCATCCTTTATTTATCTACTATATGTTCATTTTTTTTATATAGGTTTTATTTCTCAATAAGTTCTTTTTAATTCTTGTAAAATATATATTTAAAAAAAAATGTTTCCTTCAAAAAGGACTAAACATTCTATTTCTTTCATTATATTTTATGATAACTCATACAATATAAATATCTTATTCTTTTTTTTAAAAAAATCTCCTGGATAAGCTTATAAATAATGCGTCACAAATTTTTTTAGATGGCAAATAGTTTTCTGTTTAAGCTTCCAGCATAATGCCTGAATTATTTTTTATATGAGTTAGAATAATCCTCCGGTTGAGCATAAATAAAGCTGTATTATAATTTAAACATATTTTATTTCATAGTATATCCATTTTCATTGTGAAGTTTAGGTCAAACTTCAGATAAAATACTCCTGGCAAAATCATTTCCACGAAGTTTCTAAATATATTATTTTTTTAAAACTCTCTTTTGCAAAATACTTTAAAATTATCAATTAGTTTTTTCCTGATAAAGTTATAAGAAAGTATTAAAAAATTGACTAAAATAAAAATTTAAAAATACTATTTCTTTGATAGCTATAATTTACCTTTCTCTGGTTTCAATACATTATTAATCTCCCCTTATACCCCCGTGCAATTCATATTTATAGTCTGTAAGAATACCTCTTTTGATTGGTTGATTCTTACTTTTAGCTTGAGAACAAATTTACATATATTTTTAGTTTTACAGAATTATATTTGAAAATAAAACTTTATGACGTAATAACTCAAAATATTATTTAAAATATTACTTTCAGATTTATTATTACTTTATCAAAATTATTTAAACATTTAAAATAACTTTTAAAATAACTTTAATAACCTATTCCATTCTTAATATTCAATTTATCTAGTTTTATTTAAACAAAATATCTTAATTTTTTTATTAACTGTATTCATCTTTATTACATTATTTAAAACATTACATATGATAGTTAACTTAATATTTATTATTATTTACTTTTATGATAGGCAATAATTCTATCCAATTCTATAATATAACTTTTAAAATATTTTAAACTTTGTTACTTTAAATACAAACGAGCATGTGTGTGAAAGTATGTAGTATATAAGTCACATGATTAATAACTTTGACAGACGATATTTAATCTATTTCTCTGCCCAGATTTATAAAATTTATACACTTATTATATTTAATAATATAATTATAAAAATTTGGAAGAATAATTTTAAAAATATAGAACTAGATATAATTTTCACCATCATAAAGTTTATTTTAAAAATATACTATATTAATTTTGACTATTAAATATGATTATAAATTTAAACATAGCATTTATTAACTATAAGTTTTAAACTATTAAAATCGAATTTTTTAAATATACTTTTAATAATTATAGCTGTGTTATTTAATATGGCCAGCTTTTACAACCATATGCAACAATATTTTAAAGCTTTACATAACTATTTTTAAATGATTCGTTATAATTTTATATACTATGTATTTTCTTTATCTTGAAATTGTACTTTATATTATAATTGACAAACTATAATTAACATATTAAAATAATATATTCTAAATTTAAAATTTTTAGTAATTAACTGAGATGGACTATTACTGGCCTATAGAAAAGGGCACAATATATATATATCATATTAAAATACATGTATTATATTTGTTTTTAACCTAGATGTAATTAGAGAGGATTTGAACCCAGACCTTGAAGCTTCCTTTAGTCATCCTCTCCAGCTTATACAGCTGATACACATGGCCACATACATATGAAAAAGATAAATGATAACCAATATATGTATTTCATGCTGCACCAGCACTCACCATTTGGTCCAGATCATCATCTCCCACAAATATATTTCAAAATCTGATGATGCTATATTCAAAACCCTTGTTGGTCAATGTTGTTGTCATACATAGTTGACTATAAGTCATTGTTATCTTTCTCATATGTAAGAGGGATGGGCAAAATACAGGTTGAATACATAATATTTAAATAGAAGTATACTACATAAATTTTTAAGATAGATGTAATTAGAGGGAATTTGTACCCAGATTTTTAGTCATCCACTCCATATTATACAACCAATCCATATGGACATATACATGCAAAAAAGACAAATATGACTCCAATATATGTATTTCATGCTGAACCAGCACTCATCACTTGGTCTGGGCCATCATCTTCCACACATATATATAATCAGTGGTCAATTTATATTAAGATAACAAATGTTCAAACTTTGATTGACAGACTTCTGTCTTCTCCACTGTCGAACTCTTCGACAATTCATATTGAAAATCTGATACTGCTTCAGCATGAAATATGTATATTGGAGATCATGCATCTTTTTCTGCATATTTGTAGTTGTGTGTATCAGTTACATAAGATGGAGGACTAAAGGGAATGTGAACATTTGGGTTTAAATTCCTTCTAATTATATCTAGCTTAAAAGTGTATATATATATATATATATATATATATATATATATATATATATATATATATATATATATATATAGTATTTAAATATTACATATTCAGCCTAGATTCTGCCCATCTCTCTTCTCTGTATTTAAATAGACTCAAGGTACTTTATATGGGAGGTCAGAATGACTTTGGTCTACATGGGTACGACAACAAAGCTGTCAAACAAGGGTTTGAATATGCCATCATTTGATTTTAATAAAATAGATGGCTGAAGAATTGTATAGTGGAGAAGATTGAAGCCTGTCCATTAAAGTTTAAATATGTACTATTTTAATATAATCCAGTCACTGGTTATATGTATGTGCGGGAAGATGATGATCAGGACCAATTAACGAGTGCTGATTCAGCATGAAATACACATATTGGAGATCATTTACCTTTTTTGCATGTATGTAGTCATGTATATTGGTTGTATAAGATGGGGTGGGTGACTAAAGGGAGCTTGAAAGTCTGGATTCAAATTCTCTGATTATAGATGATTAGTTTAAGTAATGTTTAAATGTAAATGTTATCTTTTTGTAAATGGATGTAACAATAGATAGTGTATCTTCATATTACACTAGCAAAACTGAAGTGTTAAATACATGAAAATATATATATATTTTTGTATTTTATAAATAAACATGTATTGGGCTTTTGAATGTTGATAGATTAATTACATATTTAAAAATTATTTTTACATATATTGTTAATATTGTGGAAAAGCTTATTTGTTTCTATGGTGTTTCCTGGTGGTTACCTTATAAATACAAATTCCTGATTCACGTTTATAATATTTATGAATACAAATATGCAATTGCGTGTGTACACTATTGCCTACTACTGTTGGCAAGATATAGCTTCTAGCTGCTCTGCTGGGCATCTATAGAAAGGACTTTAAGTGCCTTTATAAGTTTACCTACTACTTCCAGATGTACCATGATGGTCTGCTTAATCAGTAGGTGCTAATGACACTTCCAGCTGTACTGTAAGAGCTTGCCACATGTCTCATTTATGTTGAGAATCTTCCAGTTCTAACATGAACTTGCCTCACTGCTCAGCTTTATAGAGAATGTTTATATTGCTGTTCAGATTTGACTTTTGTTATCTGACCTTACCTCAAAATTGATTGACTATTTATTGGCCAGATTCCCAATCATAATGACAGTAATCATATTGAGTGAGCATCATCACCTATTGGCTTATTGCAGCCATGAAATGTATGTTGTCTAGGTGTATAATCATTGGTTCTTGGTGATTAACGCTCAGTCCGAACAAGATAAGAGTTAAATCTTATTTGCAGACATGGTGAGATATGACATTCTTTCTCTCTGACTAAAATTAACCCTGGTGAATGTGATCATTCAGCTTTTTTGATGGATGTTTTTGTCACTCTCTGGCTTCATCAGGCTCGATGACTTTATCTAGCATGATGTTTTCATAAGCACATTCAAAGTTTTCATTTGTAGATACAGAAACTTTTAATTTTGAAGATTCATTATTTCTGACTGGTGATTTATAAATGTTGCATGGTAATTTCATTGGTGGCTGATAATTTATTACTGATTACTGATAATGTGTATTTTAACCTTTAGTTTCTTTCTGTGTCTATGAAGTTGCTGTCCATGAGCTGTTGAACCATCATTGTTTATCATTCTTTACCTTTGAGCACAACTTCAGGAATCTACTTGCTGGTTTCACTATACATGTGACATAGGGCTTGAGCACCTAGCCACTTTTGATACTTTTGCTATCAAACTTTACTTTAGGGTTTAAACCTGCTTTACTAAAAACTACTTCTGGATTGACTCATTTTAAACTTGTTTTTGTGAGCTGGATTACTTTAGTCACTGCAAAGGCTATATTATTGAGCCAGTCACAGCCTGATAAATTACTCTGTTTATTATTAGACATAACCAGATGCAAATGTATAGTTTTATTAAACATAATAACTTTAATTCTTGTCTGATCCGAGAGTGATATTTGATTGTCTTAGTAATCAATGATTGGTTTGGTTCTAGTTTGTAGCCAATGTCTATCTTCCTTTTTAATGTTAGTCAGTGTCTTTTTTGAAGTATTGACACTGTAGGCCCAGGGTCCAGTTTCATTCTTACTGATATATCATTAATAATAATTCTGTGTTTGGAAGCAAAGTCAATGTCTCTTACATTATTTATATAGGCATTTAGTTTATGATTTTAAATTGGTTTTTTGGAATGGACTCCTCCATTCTTTCACTAGCAACTAGATCTGTTTTTTTAAAAAAACATATAGCTTCTGTGTGACTGACAATTTTGCAATATCTGACATTGTATTCTGGTATTGGTATGTGCTTGTTTGATTGATCACATATACTCATTGTTGCCAATTTATTTGAGCAATTTTTTTTCCAATTGGAGTAATTGTTGATCTAGTTTTCTAATGAATTTTAATATTATAATCCATTAAAAAATGAACTTTCTTGATTCATTGTTGATATTGCTAGATCGCATGAGAAACCGCTGAATCAAATGTGATATCAGGATCCATTAGGAGCTTGGACCTATGATTGTAGTCTCTCATTTTACAAATGAATCGATCTCTTGAAGTTTTATTGAGGAAGTCTTTAAAATCACATTTAAGGGCTAGTGCAAATCTTAAGCTTTCTTCATATTTCTTCTTGGCTACAGATATTTAAATGTTATGCATTATAGTTGGGGGTTTTGGTCAGAAAAAGTTTGTAATAAGAGACAATGTGTTGTAAAACTTAAGATCAGCTGTAAGCCTCAAAGTAGCTTGTGCTTGTAGAATCTAATATCCCTGAGATCTGATTACAGACTAGAGTGGCTAATTTTAAATCAGGCTTCTTGATTTGATGATTGCGTATAAAAAGTAATTGATCCTTGTAACTTAGCCAATTATTAGGATTGGCACATCAAAATCTTTTATTGATTCAAATTTTATCCTTTTGTTTTTTTTTCTCTGTTTTCTAAAAAATACTAAAATTTATTCAATAGTGAAGGAGTAACCACTTGGTGATTTTTTTTCTATTGCCATGCTAATAATGTTAGCTGTCAAGTTTTTTAATTTCACAGATCCAACAAACCACAGGGGAAAATTCTACTTTTATTATTTATGAGTAACCACTTGCATTTAATTTTTAAAATATTTTATTCATGTGCTTATAATGTTAGCAGTCAATTTTTTAGATTAATAATGAAAGATCTAATGATTTTCAGGGAGCAAAACCATATCATTTTAAGGTTTTTGTTCCAGCCGTGGAGGGAAAATGTTTTTTATCATTTTGTCAACTGTGTCAAACTGTTGTGTTTATACGTGATAAAGGCAGGTAAAAAAATACATTTATAGTATATATTTACTAATGGAACACATATACAATTGCATATTTATGCCAACACTACCACCTGCTACTATTGGTGAGGTATAGCTTCTAGTTGCCATGCACCTATAGAAAGAAGGGACTTCAGCTGCGCTTATAAGTTTACCTACCACTTTCAGCTGTATTGCGACAGCATGCCTTGAATATCATTTATGTTTACCAGCTTTCAGTTCTAACATGAATGTTCCTTTTCAGTCTAGAGTAGACATGTATACTGAAATTCAGATTGTCATTACCTACAAATGGATTATTTAAGGTCAGACCCCCAGCTATAATGACAACAATCAGATTCAGTGAGCATCATCACCTGTTCACTTATTATTGTCATTGGATATATGTGTCCATGGAGATGAATGCTCATTTCAATTAAGGTAAAAGTAAATCTGGACTAATCCATTATTTGAAAGTGAGGTGAAATATGACAGTTTCTACAGAGATTTTCCTCTCTATATCTCTCTGATATTGAACTAAATCTTATATGCTAGACTAAATTGTGTTAAAAGGGTATCAAGGGTTGAGATATTGCAGTATTTATATGTTGTTTAATTATTGTACCTGATTAAGGTAAATATAACAACCATTTATGATTGAGGAATTTAGCGCTGCTATAATAAACTTATTTTTTAAATATCTATGTTACCAGAATTTTATTTGATCAACAATCCATATACTACTAATGAATAAGTTCAGGATATTTTATGGAGCAAGTAAATATACAGAAAAATCAAAGAGACCATTTCATCCTATTGATACACTTTTGTATAACAGGAATGGATATTTTTCTTACTACAATTATTAGTAATTTTTATTATTATTATTTTTTTAAAAAAAATAAAGTAGTATTCATAAATACCTTTTTTTTAAATTTTGTATATTACAATCAACATTTAAATATAAATATAAAAAGAGGTTAAATTATATTTTAAAAAATCATTAATTTAAATTTGTTGATATTTTTATATATGTCTTTGGAGATTATATATAATGTAGGATATAAAATTTGATAAACCAGTATATATACATTTTAATTTTTATATAGTATGTGGAAGAGGGGGGGATTCATTACTTGCGTCTGATATATGTATGCTGATTATCTCCTATCTAAAGTTGCTGATAAGTGCAATTTTTTTTTTTAAAAAAGTGGTCGAGAGGTCAGCGACAGCCGCTTTGCAAGCAGTTGTTCCGGGTTAGCGGGTTCGCTTCCTGGCTGATGCTATGGCACATGAAAAGTTTATAACAAAAAATACAAATTATTAAAAATATATGTATTTTTAAATATTTTGCTTGCACTACATATTAAGCATATAAGCATACTACCTGTATATGTTAGTTTTAGACACATTTTTGAAATATATTCTCATAGTATTATCATTATCATTTTCAACTATTTCAGTCAACTGCAGGATGAAAATTTTCTCTATGTTTAATCTAGTTTTTTTTTTTTTTTTGATGTCAACCTTCACAATACATCAGAAAATTTTCTTATTTATTTCATCCATTTCTTATGTGATCTTTGTTAGGTATTTTAAATCTATTGGGATGTTTACGGTTTCAATTGCCTTATCTATTATTTTTTTTAGCAATATGTTAATCACCACTCCATTTTATTCCCTTAATTCTTTCAATGATATGAATTATATCTGTTTGTTTTCTCACCAATATATTTTGATTACCTGTGACTCGGAATATATATTTCTCTATACTTTGTTGCTCTTCTGGAATGATTAAATATAGTTGAAAATGAAGATCAGTGTATCATACTTATTAACGGTTAGAATAATTTGGATGATTTACATTAATTTTATAGAGATGAGTTTTTTAAAAAAAGATATATACAATATTTATTTATCTGAAATTTTTGTTGATGTTACATGTTTTTAATTTTTTTCTACATGAAATATATATATAGAATTTTGAGGTGATGAATAAAATAATTCAATTGAAAATAAATTGAATTTGTCCTGAGTAAGTTTTTAAATTCACATTTCTATTTTAATAAAAACCGAATGAATTTTATGCTAAAGACAATTGCACTTTATAAGTCAGAATATGGAAATTTTTTATTCTCTGCTGCTCATTCTATTTAATCATGTACTCATGTAGACAAGAGGATGATATATGGATTTTTTTTAGAGCGCATCAAATTTTAAACAAAAAAAAAAAAGAAAGAATGAAATGAATGATGAAACATTCTAATGCCAAGAAGCTGGAATTTACCGCAATTTTTGCACACATACTTATTTAAAGTATATATATATATATATATGTAAAGAGTATATGTAATAACTTATAGTTAAAGAATTGAGATATAATAAGTGCCGAAATAACAATAAACACTACAATAAAAAAAGCCACAATAGTAACAATAGCAAGTAGAACATTGTATATATAATATGCCACATGTAGCAAAATTTAAGAGGAGGAAGGGTCTCGACTTTTACAAATTACGATGAGGCTCTTAATATTCGAAGCATATATCATAGAATGGTCAGATTATATTGAATCCTTTTTTTTATTCTCACTACATCACTTGTAATAACAATCATAAGCATTTCATTATTATGATCAAATCCACATTTACCTTTTCTGATAAATAATGCGTTTTTTTTATATTTAAGCCACGGTACTTCTCAAAATGAAAATTCTTTTGCAAAATATATATATATCCATTTATATCATATTAGTGTTCTGTAATTGAAACTTTATAACACTAAAAATTTATACTCTTTTTTATATTTATTTAAGGATTATTAGGCAATGAATGGAATCCTAATAGAAATATGAGAAGACATACTCTTACCCATAAGTTAATGTCTATCTAGCTGACAATAATAATAATAAATTTTAAAGAATATATTTTAATTAAAATAAAATATATTCTAGTGTAGCATTCAGACATAATGAGTCAGTAAAATATTTTGTTGCCACTCAGGATATTACCTAACAACTCCTACTAAATTTTTCTTTGTGAAATTTGAGATAAATACTTTTATCATTTAAACTTTAAACAAGAAAAAAACTTTCCATACAATAGTGCCACTCAGTGCAAGCCAGAGTAATCAATGGATGCCAGAAGGCTTGTGCATAAAATTCTTATCTAGTGCCTACTCATCCAATATCCCCAGACTAGTTTCTGGCTTATGGCTTTCATCAGTGAGAAACCTTGGATCTGAGAGCACTGCACCCAGGTCTTAGAATCTAATGCAACCACCTTTTATCTCTACTTAACTACAAAACAGGATGAAATTGAAAATACTATAATATTTTCAATACAAGCTTATTAGCCTATATAGTCATATAGATCTGAACTCAGTTCAACACTCATATGTTTTGCTGTCTTTGGCTCTTTAACATTATTGTGTTTCCAATTTCATTGTCATAGTTTTGTAGTTAAGTAGAGATAAAAGTGTTTGCTGGAAGGTTGCATTAGATCCTAAGATGTAGGTGCAGTGCTCTCAGATTCAAGGTTCCTCACTGACCAAGGTCAGAAAATAGTCTGGGGATATTTACTGAGAAGGAACTAGATAGGGATTTTATGTTCAAGCCTTCTGGCATCCATTGATTAGTCTGGCTTGCACTGAGTGACACTACTGTATGGAGAATTTTGCCTGTTTTAATAACAGTTATGAGCAAGCATAAGAAACAGTGATCATGTTATGATTTAAACGTATAATGTATTAATCAAAAATAATAATCTTCTGAATAAAGCAAATAATAATTTTATCATTAAAGTAGTCTTTTTTAAAAGAATACAATTGATTAAAATGATTATTTAAAATTAAGAAAACGAATAATATTATCTATTAGATGCTTTCTTAACATCTAAAGACTAACTTGAACAAAGTGATTATGATATTCAATTTTATGTTCATGTATTATTACTGATTAGCATATAAAATAACTGTATAATAGATTATATAATGTTAAGATTTTTGGATAATATGTATTAAAGATGATATAAATATTATAAAACATACTTAACAATAAAAGACATGTATTTTGACAATAAAGACAATTAAATACTTAACAATCTTGGAAATCTATAATATTTCAAAATAAATTATTTAAGCACTATGCTATAGAATTCACTGCAGATGAAAAAATACTTTTTAAAAAAGATGATGTTATTTGGAACAAACAACAATATCAATTTTCAAAAATAAAATTATTATGGTGCACTGCCCATGTCATCATACAAAATATATATGATACAATATATTTGAAAGGTAAAGATAAATACGATAATGAACATAAATGATGCCTAACATTTTGGGGGCATATTTTTTCCTATGACTTTGTTTTTGAACATAAGAAAAATGAGAATGAACCATCAAAATATATTAGGTGCAATAATTGCAGCCATAAATAAAGCATTTATGCTAAAAAATATGAGACACAAAAGATAAAACTCATGGAATATATTATAATATTAAAAGAGATGTAGCTACTATCTCTTTGCAAACATATAATAGCATAATAAATACCCCCACGAGAAAGACAAAACTACCATATCTTGAAAATATAATAGCAAGGTAAGCATGTACAATAAAACAAGAATCTAACACTACAATCTCCTAAATAAATAGTATAATAATTAACTGATGTGTAAAGCCAACAATAAAATTACTTGTCAAATCTGGCCTAATAAAAACATGATATGAAATAAGCAATTAGAACGTACACCATCTTCTCTTGTTCAGCATAAACATATACATTTAATGATAGGTAGCAAATAACATTTTAACCTATATATCATTATAAAAAAGTAAATATCCTGTGAACTTTGGATATTACAACTTATAATAATTCATAAAATTATATCAGACGCAATGCATAGGATAAATAAAATATATAATAAATTACTTTAGCATAATTTTGAAATTTAAAATTATATCCAGTTTACCAAAATTCATAACTGTTTTTTATCCTGCAGGTTTGACCATTCGACAGGATTCAGTCTCTGCAATTACCATTCTTCAAATACCAATATGTTCTCCTTTTTGATAACATAGCAAATTTAACTTATATATACAGAATTTGGAATACTTCTAATAAGCAATAGATTCCCTGGTGAACACAAACACAAAATAAGAGGGCCATTAACATGTTGTGAAGAACATTTTTTTATAAAGCACAGGTAATACTGATGCATCTATAACATTTTATATGAATTCATATATTTTGAAGTGTATATTAAAGATAAAACATGAGGGGCATTTATTTTTTTGATATAACACAAATTGTGTTATAGATCAGATTTTATATTGATAATAAAAAAAATGTCAAGGTATAGTAGAGATTTATAATGAAACAGGTGAGCGTATGATAAACTTCAATAAAATCCATAATTCAAGAGCATTTATGTTTTATTCACATATGATGTGACTCATTCCAATTATTCAGTACAAGCAATAATTTCAGAATAATAGTAATAATCTCAAATAAATATTTTGTTAATATTTAAGAAGTTTGCTTTAAGTCCTTAATCATATAATAAATTTACAGAACAGTAGTGTAAGTCTGTAATCTTACTTTCACTGAATTAGGAAATATTTTTTTCCTGATTCTAGTCTGACTGAAATAGATATAAACGGAAGTTTTTGCAAATGACTAATTACTATCTCACTGTTATACTAATGATAAATAAACAAAAATGTTATTTCAAAATTCAAGTAAGAAATTTATACAATTCCATTATAATTAAACAGGTTCTTTTATCTGAGATTAAATAATCTATCTATACAGAAAATGGAACATTTCCAAAGAAAACCACTTTTTAAAAAAAAATTTTTTTTAAATAAAAGCAGGTAATCATCTGAAATCTGGGCATGGCCACTTGATGGCATTGTGCTATACAAAATCAATCAAATGAAATGTTACAGGACTGGAACTTTTTTTTATATAATATGATTTTTTTTTTTACTAAATAAATTTTTATTTCATTTATAACATTTCTTTTTTATTAAACAAATTTTTATATTCATTTTCGTTATTTTTTTAACCTGACATTTTTCTTTATCCAAAAAATTTTTGGTAATTTAACTTTGTGTTTATTTTTCTGATTTTAAAACTTTTGTCTGTTTCACAATGAAAAAACTTATTTTAACCCCACTGAAAAAATATACTACAATCATTTGGGATTTGTTTCAACTTTGTTCTAACTTTTTTTTTATTTGGTTGACTAAATTGTTTTTCTTTTTATTAAATCAAAAGTAACTTTTGTGTTTCTGGGGTGTAAAAAATTGTTTTGAAACCCCCACCCTCAGATAAATAATTGTAGCAAAAAGTCAACAATTTTTTTTAAAACAACTTTTTTTTCACTTTTTACTTTTATTTATTATTTCATTTGTACCTTTTTTTTTTTTCGCTTCTACAATAAACTGCTTTTTTGGGGGGTTTCATACTTTGTAATAATTAACAAAAAATAAACAAAAATAGTAATTTATTTTAACCCTACTGAAAAAAGATAATCCAAATACTTGTCAATTTCTAATGAAATAAAAACATTGGACTTTTTGTACTTATTTTAATTTGCTGTAATAAAAACAGTCTGGTATTTGGGAGGACATTATATGCCTGAAAAAAGGACACAGTCTCACTTTCTGTACTCAACAATTCTGAAAAGTTTAAAAATTGCATGTTCTCAGACATTTTATTGGTCTCGTAAATTTTCCATGCTGAAACATGACTTAGCACATGAGCTTTATCGAAGTGTGTTCGGACATACCCTTTGCCAATTTTTTACATATTAATATTTTTTTAGGGATGGGTGGGGATGATATGACAGTTATTAATTAACAACATTATTTAAATATAAATGACATTACTCTGTTATGGAGATTTGAAAAGTTGTACTGACTTGCAATGAAAACATCCTCAAACAATACGGTAATCAGCTATGAATAGAATAAATATATATATAAATAGTTTTGAAGCACAAAACAGGCCATAATATTTTTGTGCATGTAAAGTGATCTGCAATGGGTAATACAATATAAATGTTGTATTAGCTGTAAGGCTGGCCGCACAAACAGCATTTTTATGTGTTTTGACACATAAACAATGCCATTAAGCGGCCATGCCTGGATTTCAGATGATTACCTAAAAGCTTTTTTTCAAAAAACTGTTGCTGAACAATTAAGCCTGTTAACAAACTTCTGTTTCTCAACATGTCATAAGATTATTAGAAAAAACATTTTTACACTATTAAGAACTGCATTAAAATAATAACACTAGTATAAAGTCTTTAGCAGTCTTAATATTCTGATATATAAAATATTAAATGGATAATATTGTCCATTGTTAATGAGAAAATAAAAATCAATAAATTTTCTTACATAATATTGATGAGCATGGAAAATTTCTTTGAAGTGTACATTTTATATGGAAATAATTCAACAATTATTGTTAAATATTTAGATAAAATTTCCATTATGTTTCTTGACTATATATATTTTAAACTTGCTTTAGCAATTTCAGCTTAGATCTTTAGTGCCTAGAGGAAAATCATTAGCAGTAGATGTTTAACTTTAAACAAAATAATTTGTTATAAACATTTAAGCTGAATAAAAATTAATTATTAATGAAGTAAATTTCCCTAGTAAAAATTACCAAAGTCAAAAAGAAAGTAGTAAAGTAAGCAGTAACAAGTAAATAAGTACATGAGTGCAAGTCGTTTTCTATGTATATTGTTGATCGTGTGACTGATTTTGTTACATGAAATTGACATTTAGATCTACCTTTCCTTGATCATAACTCATCAGAGTTTAAAGATTAACTGGTACTGGGAGATATCACTAAAAATAAACTCATTTCCATAATTGTCTAGACTTATTAATTAAAATGTTACATTTTAGGACTATTATTTATAACCTACAAATTATTACATTATTTTTAAATAAAACATTAATTTACATTATTTTTTAAACATTTTTATTTGATATTTATTTAAAGGTGAAATTTCGAATAGATTTTAAATGACTTTTTTAAAATAAATATTTAAGAATAACTTTTAATATTACAACCAGGATGTTAACATTGAAATTTACTATCCAAGCATACCCACAGCCTTTTACTAATGTTTTCTTTTATTTTAAAATTAATAGCTTTTACTAATAAATTAATTCTTTTATCTTCTTTAATTAACTAACTAAATTAGTTGACATAATTTTTATTATAACCGGCATTAATAAATATATTTTTTTATTACCAAACCACTTAAATAACAAACATTGTTAAAAGCAAGTAATGTAAATACTAATAATGAGCATTAAAGATTCAAATTTAGTTTTAAAGTTTAACAATGATTTTTCCACACTAATATCTTTATTAAAATAGTTTTGGCTTTTAATATTTTTTTAACATTTGCTCATTGATATTTAGGGTAAGAATATCCCTAAACTAGGCAATTATTAGTTATCTACAACCACATATGAAAACTTTACAATAAGATATTAAAAATAACTTTCAAAGTAATTAAAACTTATGAAATCTTTTACAAAATAACCTATAGAAGACATTAACAGTGGAATATCAAACTCTAACAAGTTGCTTGCTATAGAAATCAACTCATTGAAAAAAAAATTAATTAGTAAACAATTATATAGCTGAAAATTTAGTTATAATGACAAACCTAATGGTTATAGTATATGCACACAGTATATTTTTATGAATGAGTTTCCAAATAAAGACAATATATATTTGGGGACATTTAAAAAAGAATTTTAGATAACTATTTACTATTATACATAATTTGTGAGTATTTATCAGAACATCAAACTCACTACATACTTTGTTCAGTGGATAGTACACTAAACTACCATTTAGTGTAATCAATTCCTGTTATTTTGCCATAGGATCTATTGCTTAATTATTTTGGTCCATTTTTGACAGAAATTTAGTAATTGCATACCATTATCATAAGTATCCACTCATAGTCTTTGTAACTCTAAAGGAGAAAAAAAAGAAAATCAAAAATCAAATAGAGATTAAAAATAATGTATTAGAGATGAGTTTTAAAATAGTAAATATGTATTCAATTTCACCTTCTTTCCCTTTATTCCATTAAATTGATATTTTGTGTTGCTTTTTTAAAAAATAAATTTTAATTTTTGAAATACCACATCTAACTATATCTTTTCAGCAAAAATAACCAATATTGCATTTTTCTTAGAGTAAATTAATTTTTTTTTGTAGGGTATACATAGTTTTCCCTCTGTGAAAACTATGCTCAATATAAACATGTGATGATTTTTTTTAACAAATTTTTTATTATTTATTCATTTCACATGCTTGATTCGGCAAAGATGCTATTTTAGAATAGCAGCAAACATATTTGATATAAAGGTGTGATTTCATGAAATTATTTTTATCATTCTATAATTATAAAACTGTGAAAGAGAACAGAAGTTTTGCAAGATTTTAATATCATGTATAATTTGTCAGTATAGCAATACCAGTTCTACTTTCTATTTAAGAGTATCAATAACAGATTAGTTTGTGCCATCAGATCATACTTAATATATGGTAAAAAAAGAACTGCAAACATGCAAAACTCTCTATATGTAAGGCTCCTCACAAGCTAGAAACTAGTTTGGGGATATTGGATGAGTAGGCACTAGATGGGGATTTTATGCACAAGCCTTCTGGCATCCATTGATTACTCTGGATTGCACTGATTGGAAATACGTATAGAGAGTTTTGCCTGTTTGAATAACAGCTAAGGGCAAGCATAAGAAATAGTGATCATGTGATGTTTATTGGCTTTAAAAAAGAAATGTTAAGTATAAAAATATATATTTTTATTTCTATGTATCATCCCTTCCATGTAGAAGGCGGCAAGGTAATAACCCATTTCAGTAACTTTGATTGTGCGTGTGTATTTTTATTGTGATTAACATGGACTAAACTCCTGTTTATTGATAGTTTGCATAGATGGCTGTTGGTGAAATGATTTGATATGAGAAGCAATTTTGATTAATCAAAAAGTAATATCTTCTTATAGAATATTATATTGACTGATTGAAGTTTAGATTTTACTGTGAAAGTAGGATTGTGTCTTTATATCTTACATTCATATTCTTTTATTATAAAGCAAATCAATTCATTTTCCAGTATTTTTTTTTTTACTAAAAATAATTATATATGAGAAAGTAAAATATGCAAATTATTCACTTTTGACAAGTAAGTGTTGAGAACAATTTTAGCAGTCTGCGAACACTTAGCCATGATCTTCAATGAAGTATTGTAATCAGTCATGAATTGATTTGAAATGCGATTTAGAGATAATTGCTTTCAGCAATAAATGTATGTTCGGAATCCAGTAAAGGGATCTCTGTGCTCTTTACAAAGTTTGATAATATTAGATATGTAATTTTTTTTAACAATAGGATTATAGAATGAATCAAATTATTTGATAGTGACTTTTCTATATAATTCTTATTATTCAGGTAAAAGTGTAAGATTAATACAGTAGCTTTTAATGAAACTTCCAGAGAAATGATGTTACACAGGTAGTTTTTTTTTGCGGGGGTGGGGGGTGGAACAAAACATGTGAAAAGAGACTTCATTTTGAAGATTAAATTAATATTAAAAATAGATTTTTGCAATTGTATGTGTCACACAGAGGCACAACTCTTCATATAGTAGTCCCACTTAATGCAAGCCAGAGTAATCAATGGATGCAGGAAGGGTTTTGGATCAAAGCTTTGTAGTTAGCTAATAAGGTAAAAAATGGCTGCTGGAGGGTTGCATTAGTTGTTATGATCTAGGTACAATGCTCTCAGATCCAAAGCTCCTCACTGATGATAGCTATAAGCTAGAAACTAGATGGAGATATTGGATGATTGGATACTAGATAAGGATTTTTGTCATAAACCTTCCTGCATCTATTGATTACTCTGGCTTGCAATGAGTGGCACTATTGCATGGAAAGTTTTGCCTCTGTGCAAACAGCTTGTATATGCATAAAGAATGGTGATCATGTGATGTAACTGTGTCAATTTTAATAACACTGAAGATAATGTTTTTTATCCTTGTCGGATAATGTTATTGTTTTAATAACAAAAAAAAAAAATTTATTTATTTAGAAATCATTAAGGAAAAAGTCTTCATTTGTCCTAACAAAAACAAAAAACAAAAACAAAACACCAATTTGTTTGTGTAAAGCAATAAAACCACAGAAAAATAACTACATGAATTTATATAGATAATATTGTACATAATTAATAATGGCAACAAATTTACTAAAACAATTAAAATTAGATTAATAATATATCTTCAGTTTCTGTTAAAACTATATTCTTCAAGCATCATTTAAAACTAGAAATAGGTAATAATACAGTATACTCTATCTTCATTTATGATATTTAGGTAAATTTGGGTCATTGAAATATATATATATATGGAGATTTTAATCAAGTAGTAGTCCCAAATAGTAAACTTTAATCTTACCATTATTGCAAATAATGATATTGGCTTTTTGAACTTGAAGATATTGATTTTTTTTTTTTGCAACATAGTGTTTGACTATTGCAAATACTGTTTTGGAAGAAAAATAAATATAAAGGAATTTACTTGTATCCACACATTAATCAATGGCATTTATGGATTATGTTATACTTACAAGACAGAATATGTAATAGATCAATATTAAGCATATTTAGGCATATGAAGCTTTCAATAATAACAACTTTAAAACATATTTCCTACCCCAAATACAGTGATAAGAAAAATGATGTTAACATTTAAAAAGCAGCAGTTCTCTAATATATTTTATTTTATTTTTGGATGCTGATATCTCTCTGAGACCTGAAATTATTTTAAAAAGTTTTGGGTGATTATGAGTAAATCAGATTTTGTGTTTACTACAAAGAAGAATTAATTGTATTAGTTTCTATGACAATGAAAAGTGGTTTCATGGTTTTACTTAGTAATTTAAAGAATATGAAGCTTTATGTTTAATTTTTGGACTTTAAGCTAGGAGTTCAATAACAAATGCAAAGATATAAGTCCTTAGATGTATTTAAATTGCAATGGGAGTCTTTGCTGACTATGACCACTTCAGATGTATTTTTAATGTATTGAATTAATATTTGAATCAGATGAGTTATTAATAAATCACACTCTTTTATGTGATATTGCTATTTTAATTGATGTTTTGATTCTTAACTTTATACTGATTATCTGTTTCATAATGATCCAAGAATTACATTTCAATATAATACTAATATAATCTATATTCTTTACTACTTTATACAATGCCTTTTTTATAATTCACTATTGACAGTTTCAATTGACCCACCAATAAACTGTCAATAGTAGATTGTAAAAAAGCATTGTATAAAGTAATAAAGAATATGGGTGATATTGATAATGCAATAACAAAATTAATGTTATAATTACATTTCAACTAAAGTATCCAAGTTGATGAAAGTGAAACACTGTAACATTAAAAATACAAAAGCTGTGGGTTCTTGTAAGAAATTGATGAAATTTTATAATGTAATGATTTATTAGTCTTAAAGCTGTTGATGCTTTTTTCTTTAAAAAAAAAAGTTAGGATCCAAGGAGATGCAGTATTTAATCACAATGGATTTTTATTTTTATTTTTTAAAAAGCTTTTTAGAAAAAGATGTGTCAAAATATTTTCAAATACTTTATTGAATAGTTGTTTATCATCTTATAAACAGTAGAAACTTATTGTGGTTTTGAGAGATATAAGTAGTAGATATGGTTTTAATGCCATGAAAGTAAAAAAAAAAGTATTATGAGGAAATGCTTTCAATGATTTGATTTAGTCATTTGATCAGATAAATTGAGAAGATTTGGGGCAGTGTTAGAAAATAACTAGTTTTTATGGAAGTTTATATAATGTTAAATTTGAACCTGTTGAAAGAAGAACATTAGATATTTTTAATATATATATATATATATATATATATATATATATATATATATATATATATATATATTTCATTTGTACTATGAAGCACATGAATAAATTAAGAAATTTGCTGAAGTGATGTGGAGAAGAAAAGCTATAAATTACAGATACTGAATGGCAGTAAACTGATAATTGTTGAAAATCATGGGATATTCTGATAGTAAAATTTAATTTAACTATTTTGATACAGATTAAGACATTATTAATACTAATTACAAAAAAATACATATGCAAATATAGTAGATACGTAGACATAACACTTTTATATAGGTACATCTTGGAGACCTTAAAGGAACCAAGCAGGCCAAATTCCTAATATTCACTCCATACATTCTTGTCATTGCAGCTGTTATTACTATGTAATTATTCATATAGTATACAAACATGGATGGGCTGCTCACCAACATGTGCATTAGCCAATGTGGTGAGTTTATTGGCTGTTTACTTCTGAGTTTAAGATCAAGAAACACCATGGTTTTCCTTCTCAGTTGTTCTGATAAGGCAGAATGAATGTTTGTGTAAATCATAAATATTTTTTCAATATATACAATTATGACAGACAAAATAAATCATGGCCCTTATTCCCAGGAGGCTATAAAGTCACCAACCAAGGTAGCAGTTGGTGGCCAAAGGTGGAGGGTGCTAAAAATCCCCTGATTGCAGACTCAGGCTGCCATTTGATGATGACTTTTTATTTAGGTACTTACAACTGCAGATCACTTTCAAATGAAGGAAGATTGCAAGAATTTGAGGAAGACATGTCTTATATTAAATGGATATTATTGGACTTTGTGAAGTTAGAAGAAAGGGTGAAGAGACAATTGATTTAAAAAGTGGACATGTACTCTAATATAAATGCACAAATATGGGAAATACAAATGGAGTAGGGTTCATTATAAATAAAAAGTGGAAGAACAACATTGTGGGGATTGATGGTGTATTGGAACAGAATGGCAAGAATTAGTTATACAACTTAATAGCAGATACCAAATGCAGATAATTCAAGTGTATGCTCCAAGAAGTTCTCATAGTGATGAAGTAGTAGACGATTTTTATATCGATATACATAAGGCTTTTGATCCAATAAACAATGTTTTAAAATTTTTATGGGAGACTTTAATGCTAGAATTGGTAAACAAATTAAAGATGAAAGTATTGTAGGTAATTTTGGTTATAGTAATAGAAATGAAAGAGGACATAGACTTGTGGAGTTTGCAGAAAAAGAAAAACTTTATATTATGAATTCTTTTTTTGAGAAAAGTGTTAAAAAGAAATGGACATGGAAGCATCCAAATGAAGATACAGCAGAATTGGATTATATTTTTACTAACAGAAAATACATATTTCAAGATTGTAATGTTCTTAATAAATTTAATACAGAAAGTGATCATTGATTTGTAAGATGTAAGATATGTGTTAATGCAAAACTAGAGAGACAAAAATTATTAAAAAAAACAATATTTACAGTTGATATTTCTAATCTTCAGAAACATTCTAATGAATTTAAATTAGAACTTACAAATTGATTTCAAGTATTAGTAGATTTTGAACATGATTCAGATTTGAATGAAATTAATATGAAAATAACTGATACACTTTTAAAAACTGCAACAAAGATAGCTGGTAGAAAAAAGCAGCAATTGACCAATAAAATTTCTACTGAGATTAGAGAATTTATGAAAGAAAGAAGGAATATGAAGATGTATAAAAATGATGCATTAAAAAGAATATCTCTAATTTTGTAAAATGGTGTGGAAAAGCGTTGAATATGATATAAGAAAGTATAACTCTGAACTAGCAAGGAAAGCTGTAGAAGAGAATAAATGTCTCAAGAGTGTAAAACAACATTTTGGTATTGGTAGGAAATTTATATCTGCAATAAGAAAAAAAAAGATGGAATTATTACTAGTAAAGAGAGATGACATCATGAAATGTGTAGAAGGCTTTTATCAAGAATTCTATAGTAATAAAGAACAAGTACCTCCTATATCTATTAAATCTTCTGAATTGCCCAGAAATTTTAAATGAAGAAGTGTGACATGCAATTAAATGTATGAAGAAAGGAAAGGCTCCAGGTAATGATGGAATTATAATTGATATATTAAAAGAAGCAGGTGAAGAAATAGAATTTTTTTTAGCAAAGATATATACCAAATGCCTAAATCATAAAGATGTAGCAGTTGAGTGGAAGAATGCAGTATTAATATTTAAAAAAGATGATAAAGATATTAGAAATTACAGACCTCAGCCTTTTGTTAGTTCTATACAAATTTTTTTACCAAGATAATAACAACTCGTCTACAGAGTACATTGGATTTCCACTAACCAAGAGAACAAGCTGGATTTAAAAGTGGTTTTAATACAGTAAATCCAGGTATTGAGAGAAGTTGTAGAAAGGATAAATGAGTATGAGTTGCCATTTTGCTTTGGATTTGTGGATTATGAAAAGGCATTTGATTCTATAAACATTTCTTTAGTGATCAAAGCATTGAATCATCAAGGTATAGATCCGGGATATTGTCATATTTTAAGGAATATTTATAAAAGTGCAACAGCAACAATTAGATTACATAATGATACTCGGAGAGTCAGCATTGAGAAGAGTGTAAGACAGAGTGACTCCATATCTCCAAAACGTTTTTAAGCAGTGCTGCAAGAAGTATTGTGTGAATTAAAATAGGAAGCTAAAGGAGTGAAAGTAAATGGAGTTTATTTAAGTCATTTAGATTTTGCAGATGGTGTAGTTTTTTTTTATTAAGGAAAATACGTATACAATTACAATGTAAATCTTCTTGGTATATATTTGTTTGGATTTGTTACACATATTATAACAATCATTAGTAAATAATTTTCCAAATTAGAGCATATACCCATTTGATACATTAGTTATTATTATGACAAATTAATTTCATGATCAGAGCAAGAAGCTCATCCTTCAAACTTAATCTATAATTATTGTAGTTTTATATCAGAACAACTGACTCTTCATTTAGTTGCTTAGCCAGTGATCATTGTGCAGTCCATATTTGGATTGACAATGATCATCATTTGTCATTCTCCATCTAACTGAACTATTTTTTAATTTTGAATTAATTTTTAATTAGCATGCCTGAGGATTGGCTCTTCATCCAGTGGCCTAAGTGGCCCCCAAAGGTCCCCGAAAAGCTTTTCCGGCATTAATAAGTGATCCCTAAACATAGTCCTTTGAATAAATTTTTTACATGCCTCCCATGGTTCTTTACTTCCTCAATTAAAAAAATTTTTTTTAATTAACCACACGGCATCTAGCAGGAACATTCCCATTCTAATTGCAGCAAAGACACCACTCTTTATAGCATCCCTGATTCTTAGAATTTTCATGTTAGCTGGCAGTACTCTGGTTATCATATTTAGTCTAGCAGGACTCCAAAATCTGCAAGCAGTAAAAATATGTTTAATAGTTTCATCTGCCACTTTACATAAGTTACATAGTGGTTCTATTAATGAGAAATTTCTTCAATTGACCAAACAATGATTGGTTGGCAAGGCTTTCAAATTAATTTTTATGATAAAGTCAACATGCTTGGCTTCCAAGTAGCAAAATTTTAATTTCCTGATTAGTAATTTGGTAGATAAATCAAGCTAAGTAGTTAATTCAGTAATGTTTGCATGCATGTATTTGTAAACTTGCCAGTAAATGTTGTCAATAATTGATGCTGTAACTTTGACGAATATGTTGGCATATGCTAGCAACTCCATGGCCCACTTACTTTGTATGGGTGGTGGAATGTCAGAAGATTCAATCTCATCCTGTACTGATTCCACTGGCAATCTTGGATTCATTGCCTTAACTATTGATAGGGATTTTTGGATGAAGAAGGTGTTGAGATGATGCAACCCGAGCCCATTCAGATCTTTCGGTCTCTGCATCTTGGCTAAACTGATGGTTACTGTTTTCCTCTTCCACAAGATGCCAGTGCAGACTGAGTTTATTGCACTCTGAAAGGACCTTGTTGGTTGAAGATGTGGCGTGAAGTAATTAATTTGCAGAAGCACAGTGCTGCCTTACCCGGGAGTGATAAGTAGATCCCTAAGAGAGCAGTTGCAAACTTTTTGATTTTTTCTAGAATCCTGTTTTGCAGTGCTCTTCTCTTAGCCGACCTGGACAGCACCATGAGAAATCCAAGAAAGTTTTGAGGTTTCCATGAGAATCTTGAAGAAATTGTTATTGCCTGATGGATCTTCCAAGTAGCAGATTTCTGAGAGTTTATTCTTAGCCCATATCTCTCAGTGTATTCATCCAGCAGTTTATATAGTTTGGGCAAGTATTTATGCGAGGGGAGGAAGACTGTAGTGTCATCAACATATGATGTGTGATGAACTTCCTCCCCTAGCTCTGGGACAAATACCCCAGGAAGATGTTTCTCAATAGCTGTTAATAGAGCGTTTACATAAGCTATGAAACACAAGGTGTTAAGAGGTGACCCCTGGGGTATTGATAGATGTGGTTTAAACTCTGGGGCCAAAGAGCTATCCAATGATGTATATATTCATCTATTTATCATCAGATTTGCTATGATTCTGATGTAGACTTTGGGTATCCCATAGAGCTCCAAAATAGCATGGTCACATTATTAATATATTTGGGAACATAGTGAATGAAATCAATCATAGAATTAAACTTGGTTAGAGTGCTTTTGGTAGAAGTAATTTGATACTAAAAGGGAATATGCTAATGTGTTTAGGAAGTTTTTAATAAATGTGTTTTACCAGTTTTTATTTATGGATCTGAGACTTGGACACATAATAGAAAAGCAATACAGAGACTTCAGACCACTCAAAGAAGTATGGAAAGATGCATGTTGGGAGTAGCAGGAAGAGAGTGAAAACACAATATATAGATAAGAGAACAAACAGGTATTAGTGACCTCATTGAAAAATGAAAAGACTGTAGTTGGGCTGGACATGATTGCTAAAAGACATGATAATAGATGGACAATTGAAATCTTAAATTGGATTCCAAGAGATTGTAAAAGACCCAGAAAGAGACCACATATGAGATGGATGAATGAAACAAGAAATGTGCAGTGGTGCTGTGGAGAAGAGAAGCTAAAGATTGGAAAAGATGGAATGAACTTGGAGAGACCTTCATCCTGCAGTGGATTGATAATGGTTGATAATGATGAGCTCATATCCTATGAGGATGTGAAATGACTTCATTCAATCAGTCTCCCTCAAAAACTTGTAATGAAAATTACCTTTAGATGATAAATCAAAAATCTTATATGCTTCATATGATTTTAGAGCACTTTTATTGTTCAAGATTAATTCATTTTTAATTTACCAAATAAATAAAACACTTCTGGCCTCTGTTTAGACTTGAAAAAATTACAACATCCATTTACACCAGGGGTCCCCAACCTTTTTGCACGTAAGAGCACATTTTATAATACTGACCATGTGGCGGCACCATTTCTTTTTTCAACCAGGTGGTTGGCACCATTTATTTTTCCAATGTAATTTTATAATTAGATATTGTTAATAATACACATAATGTACAAAAAAATATTTATTTCAAAAATAAAATTTTAACATATAATTAACGTTTATAAGCAAATAGTTTATACTTTGTGGTTAATTATGAATCAAAATATATAAAATGCGCTAACATGCACAAGCACACAAAGCTAAAAACAAATAAAGCAAATATATATTATTTTAATTTCTATTCATTAAATGGCTAAGCGCTTTCAAGGTTCAAGCCCTCATAATCACAGCCGTATTACAAAATATAATAAATTGACTTGGAGTGATGCAAATTTATGCAAATGAAATAATTATGCTTTCCATTTCTTGGATTTGTAGCAAGAGTCTTTTCTATTGATGGCATCGCCATCTTTAGATATAAAGAAAGCTTTTTTTATCGTATGCCCTACAGTTTGATTACAATATAATACAATAATTTATAAGAAATATTAAAAATTTAAATTATTTGTATCAGATAAATATTTTTTTATTGTGTCCAGATAGCGGCACGCACACGTAAAATAGTCTGCGGGCGCGGGCACAAGGTTGGGGACTTCTGATTTACACACTTATGTATGATTTGATTAACTAACTTTGTTACAGCATTATTTTTAATTAGTTGCCTAAAATGTTTCTAACGCTGGGTAAGGAAGGAAAAGGTTAGGTTTATTCCTTATCTTTAGTTTATTAACAGTCTTTCGAAAGAGCGCTAGGCTACTCTTAGTAAAATAAAGATACAGAATAAACCTTTTTTTAACCAACTTTAGAAACGTTTTAGGCAATTGATTATAAATAAATTTAAGAAAAAGAATAACAACTTCCAGCATTATTTGTGCACGTTGAAACCATTGTTGTGAATGAACTTTTCTAAGTGTGGCAGATAAATTTGAATTTCACTTATACTTTGCTTTTTTCTGAAAAATTGCAAGAATATGACTAAAACATTTTGCGAGGAAGTCAAGCATTGTTAGCCGAGAGGTAATCGCAGCCTTTTGCAAGCTATAACATATGGAAAAAAAAAAACATTTTGCGAGCTTGCTGTCAAAAGTAAAACAATGCATTTTATGAATGGGTTTAATTTTTTTTTTTTTGATACAGATATGGAAGGCATGGATATAGGATAATATATATATATGGTATATTTTCAAATTGAAGTTAAATTTTAAAATGATTTCGTTTTTTTCCTCGTTTATTTTCAATTGTTAATGCATTGATATATATATATATGAGTTAATTTTAGTATTTATTGAACTTTTTTTTTTTTTTTGTAATATACAATCTAAAAAGGTTATTGGAGTTAACTATTTAAAAAAAAAGTTTTATTATTTGGTGTAAAGGTTATTGTAAGTTTTAATAAATTTATTTAATAAAACTTGATGTCAATTTTTTTTTTCTAATATGACCTAATAATAGTTTATTTTTCATATTGCATAATATATATGTAGACAAGAAATAATAAACCTAGGTAAAAGTTAATAATAGTGAAATATTAGAAATAAATTAAATATTAGCTGTTGGTACAATTGAATGACAGATGAGGGATTGGACTAGGAATATTATCTAAGGTAAGAATCGTAAAAATAGAAGAGAAAAATAGGATCAAAAATAATTTTAGTACTTAAATGAAAATCAAAGGATAGAGAAATTAGGCAAAGGTCATTAAAATGATAATAACCTTGGCTATAATCAAATCAAATACCATAAGATTTCTCTTAACTTAATTTTTATGTGGAAACTAGTCTCTTTTAACTCCAGAGTTTGAATATATTTTGAGTGTATTTTATATTGCCGTTTTTTTTTTTTAGTGGGGGGGGGGGGGCAGTTTTTGTCAGGTATAAATCCAACTGTCATTTTAAATCACACTATTGAGACTCTTACTAATGTTTAAACACTAGCCAAACTGCTTGTTTTTTTTTTTTTTTAAATATGCTTTTAATTTTACATAAATAGGAGTTTATAGTATAATAAGAATATTCACTATTGAATAAATAATTAAATGATTTATTGATAGGGGTTTATAAAAGAATCACATATCAGAAGTCACAGAGCTGATCCATGAACTTTGAATTCCAGAATCTACTATTCTATCATTGCACTAAATCACACTAGGGAATAATCACTTTTGTTTAATATTTATTGATTTTTCATGCTTATTAAAATGGCCTCAATATAAAGATAACAATTATTATCACTAAATATGATTAGTTATCACTTTTATTTTATTCATTACCTGTTAATCAAATATAAAAAAGATATTTGTCATTACTGGAAAATGAATTCCTATTACAAGGGAAGTGGGCATGGCAGATATAACAATTCTTGACTATTGGTGAAGGTCACATTACATTACAATGATATTTTATTTTATTTTTAGTCAGCACATCATCAGTTATCTGACCAATTTCGAATTTTCTCAGTGTTATATCCTCTAGCTAATAATAACTAGATATCATATTTTTAATTTTCTAACCAACCTCATGGTTATCTGATGTGGCTATGGCTTTTCTACCTAAAAGGAAAATTCTAAGATTAATTGTGACAGAAAAGTGTTTTTTTTTTTTAAGGTTTTTCTTGTGAGATTGAAACCCCAGGTCATAGATGTGAATGCACTATTATGAGAACCTTTTGATTTACTTTGGATGGGAATTATTCAAAATGTTTCATTTAATATTTATATTACTGATATAAAAATTTGTATAATTCAATTTTTTTGTCAAAATATTTTTTTATGTAGTCAAATCATTGTTTAGTTATTTAATTAAGATGTGTGAAAGATTTGTATCTTTTTATTATTATTTTTAATATTCAATAATTTAACTTTATTAATTTTCTTTTAATTTTGTCTCATTTAACTTTATTAATTTTCTTTTAATTTTGTCTCGCATTTTTCATTATATTATCCAAAATTAACATTTTATATTTTTGATTCTTGTTTATGATATTCAATTATTAATTGTACTTCTTTAAATCTTATTTAATGACTTTATTATTTTAATTTTTTTTTATCTATATGTAGTTTGATAATACAAGATTTTTATTCTTATGTTTTTATGGGATAAATAATATTGTTTGTATTTATTTCAATCAGAATACATTTGTTTTTATTATCGTTTATTTTCTTTTAATTATGGGATCTTTACTTCCAGTTGCGCAAACTATTTTATTGACTTTATATAATATCTTGTAGTTAAAATTATCAAATGAATTCTGGAAAAATATAAAATTTTTATATAAAATCTGCTTTTTCGAATTATAAACAAAACATGATACGATTTCATTTTGAACATGTAGCAGCCATATTTCTGTTTGTAAATTGGAATATGAGCTAAATTTTGTTACAGAATTTTAAAAAATATAATTTTTAATGTTTGTAAAAGGCATTGAATCTATCAACAATAAACAGGACAATAAATATCATTGATTTAAAAGTATTTTATAAAAGAAGAACATTTTATTAATATTAATATGATAGGCCAGTATTTTAAATGAATTTCTCACAAAACCTTTTGTTTTAAATTTCTTCTGTCAAACAATGCACAAACATTTTTAAGGCTGAAACTATCAGTTGTTTTTACATGAGTTTTTTTTTTTTTTTAGATTACATTTATGTATAAATATAGGATAATTCTAATGGGTACTTATGTATTAGACCTGCTGCTGATGTTTGTGATGGCAGAATGCCTTAACTTTCACCTGTGGAGGAGAATAGGATTTGTCAATGGCAGACTGCTATAGTTGTGACTTTTTAATATGGCTTTTGCCATTGCAAATACTTCGCCATTTCCATGCAAGTAATATAAAGCATTCTATCATCGCAAATACCTGCAGCAGGTCTAATACGTAAGTACCATATAGAATATGGTATTCAATCATTTGTGATTACTTGCGGTATTTTTAATGTTGAAATTGATTGATAAAAGTAAAATAGATTATTTTAGCAATAAATACTAGAAAGAAAAAACATTGAGAATAATCATTTGAGCAAAAAAAAAGTGAGGAAATTAAATAAAAAAAAATATTAATGCAATATTTTATCTGTGTTTAAATTGATTTTTGTTTTTTTTGATTTTGATTTAAAAAAGTTGTTGGAAATATAATAATTGTTTAATTTTTATTAATAATTACAATATATTTCATTTGGATATCTTTGGAGAGATGCTAATTGATTTTCAAATTTCTTTCACTCTTCTGAAAGTACTTGTAGCATGAGTTTGCTAGTTTGCATTTAGTCTGATGGCATAAACCATGTTAATTCACTACTTAAAAAAACTGAGTAAGGCACAAAAATCTATAGCCAAAATAAACTTCAGACATTGATTAATAGAGATTAGTTGAGGGGTAATTGTACACTGAATTCTTTTGTTGTCAACTTTCAGTAAATAAAATGCTTTATTTTCATAATTTATTTAATATTTATGATAATTTTTGACATACTATGTGTGAAATAACTATTTAAAAACAAAAATATACTTACTGTAATTGATTTTATTCAAATATATTTTATTTTTGAAAATATGAGCTAACAAATTTAATTGTAATGATTATCAGAAAACTGGCAGTAAATTTATTACTAGCTTTTTAAAGGATTTTTGAACAAGGTTCTCTGCACTGTTTATAATATTGTAAAAATTATAAATTCAGTTTTAAATTTTAGAACCAAATTTGTTATATTTATGATGACTAAATACTTATCATTAATAGCCTAACACAATTTTCTTGATCTATATCATGATCATAGTTTTAAGCATCTATAGGAGTTGCTATACTCTAAACCTTAATTTTGATAAATATTCCAGTACATACTTTAGGTGTATACTATTATCTTTATGAATTTGAAAATATTACACTTCTTTTATTCTTTGTTTTCTATTATTACATTCCTTGCAAATAACTTGGACTTTTTGTCAACAAATATTGTGTACATTTTCATTTTTATGATTAAAGAACATAACATCTGTAGTGGACTACTCTTATATTTATTATATTTGGAAAATATGATATTTTAACTTTACTGTGTTATTAGATTGTATATTTCATCATAGTAAATAGCTAGTTATCCTGGATTATTAGATTCAGTAGAATAAATACATGATCAGAAGCTTATTTGTAGCACTATTTATTTTATATATATATTTAATATTATTAATAGACCTATTTATAATTAATAGAAACGAATTCTTTACATTTATACTTTTGATTCTAAATTTCTCAGTCCATTTTTCTTATAATGCAATAAGATACAAAATTGTTTCATATCCTCCATCAAAAGTATACATTATTGAGGGTTTTTTTAAAAAAATATGCCCGATCTATCTGATAACATAGTTATATTTTTAAAAATTACTATTCATCAATACTTTACATTTTTTCATTAAGAAAATGTAGCTGCTATATATCAAACTGACTTGGGGCAAAAACCCTATACAGTACTTATATGTCTTAAAAACATGCATAGAAATGCTAATTTTTTTCTTTTTGCTTTGCATCACAACTTATCTACCAAAAACAAGCAATGAATTTACAAATCAAGTAGCCTCCTATCTTGATCTTTAATAACATTGAAATCAAATGATTTTGCTAATAATACAGGCCTAAAATGAAGTTTTTTATTCATTTTCATTTTTAAAATATATATGTCATTAGCAAATTCTGATATTACAAATTGGAGCATAAATTCCTAGGTTTTAGTTTTTAAATCTGTCTTAAAACTTTATGTTTCAGTGCTCTTTAAACTAATAACTTTTGCAATCACAGAATTTATTTTGGCATAATTTTTCAAAAACAAATATTTGGCTTATATTTGAATTCATGATCCCACCAATAATAGTTTTTATTGAACATATAAAAAGTTGTTCATCTTAAATACTCTTTGTTTTATTAGTTGTTATTTCACTTTCAATATTTCTTTTGAAAATTTGAAGCCACTTTAAGCAAAGTAAAGTCCTGAGTGGTTTGACTCAATTGTAGAATAGTCTTGTATCTCAATCTAGTTCTATCAATTTAGTTTTTAAACTTCTTACAAACTCCTGAACAAGAAATAATTTAGTTATAATAAAACAAAATTAAAAATTGGACAAAGAGATTTACTGATAGATATGAATGTTTTTTTACCTCTGGTATTATTTTTATAGCCATTTGAAGAAAATATTGAAAGAGAAATCATTTTTATGCATATCAATAAACATTGTAAATGACAGAGAAGAAAGAAAGATGTAACATATTTTCACAAATTAAGAAAGTATAATTTCATATGTCAACAATGTTCCATTAGCTTATTGCTATGTATTTAGATGAGAAGGCTTCTGCATGGCTTCAAAATACATGATTGAAGTAGAGTGGATTCATGTCTTTTTATAGAAGATTAAATACTATTAGTATTTAATTAAATGTAGCATTATATGAGTAACACAAGTGTCAACTTTGTGTAATCACGACTTTGATGCTAATCACTTTAGATAAATTCAGTAATGATTATTTATTGAACTAGAGGTTATTCCTAGTCCACATATAAATTTTAATTTCAGTTAAAGATTAATATATCTTTGTAGAAATCGAGATCAAAGTTGAGAATGCTGAAAGTTTGCCACTGGTAAATCAAAATATAATAATTTCGTATTGATAAATACTGAACAAATATTTAAGATGTGAAAATGATGGCAACCTGGACCAATTGATTAAATCAACATAAAATGTGCATCTTGGGGCAATTTTTACCTATCTTTAGTTATATATTTTAACAATATATGGAACAGTGGACAATTTACAGATATTTTTAAGCAAATAAATTATATAAGCTTATATATGGATATTATAAAGAAGAATAGACATTGAATTGGGAGAAGAATTATGATTATTATGTCGAATCTATTGAAAATGAAAATAGTTAGGAGAATGAGAGTATTGCAATAGTGAATAGAAACTCTTAGGGGAAGGGACTGGATTGATGGGCTGGGCTTTCCCATTGTTACAGATAAATAATAATAGTTTTTATGTACATTGATTTTTTTTTAATATACATATTTTTGAAGTAGATAATATCTGTCTGTTTCATGGCCAATCATGTGACCTTGTGCATTCTGTATGTATAAGATTTTGATTTTTCTTGCATTGAGGAAACGGGGCTGTGACAAATTTATGCTTGTTTCAAGAGAATTTACATATATTTATTAATAGTAGTCAAATTAGTTGTTAATCTTATACATGGAATTTATATATATGTAATAAAGCTTATTAAGAGATGAATATATGGTGTGACTTAATTCACATGCATGCATAACTTTTTTTTATGTCTTTATAGGAAATGCTTTTGTATACATTGCTTCCTGACTATAATAACTTTTTTCTTTCAAAAAATAAAGAATTTAAAATGAAAGGAAAAAGAAAAAAATACTTCTTGGAATTTTAATCTCGTAATTTATTGATTGTATTTAAATTTCCCTAAAAGCTAATTTTTATTTACTTTGAATTTTTATAATTAAATTTTTTTATATATCAAATATTGTTTTTATCGTACTTTTAACCTTTTTATTGAATTGAACTTTTTAATGATAGTGTTTTAAGCACACACACACACACAAATTCGCTATTGGCATCATTATTTACTACTAAAGATTTACACATTAATTCGGTTTGCTCTTTTTTAAGATTATCCGCCAGATTTTTTTTGTTTCTTTTACCGCTCATCTTTTTATCTTTTGCATATTTTCCCAGCATTTCTTTTATTACTTATAAATACAAGCTTAATATAAGTTTATTATACATAAATTTATTCTTAATTTTTTTTTATCTTTTTGTCATTTTACACTTCTATGACTCTAATCTTATTCAGTTTTATATTTTTATCCCAATCCACAACATTAAATTTAAGGTTTTTTTTTAAATTTTCAAGTTTCTCCTAATCTACAAAAGTGCATTTAACCACATTTGTTTAATTCATCTTTTAGTGAATTTACAAGATAATTTTTTATATTATAAAAATCCTTTTTAACAATTATATTCTTCATTCTGATGTTTTTAATGATATTTTTGTCATAACTTGACCAACTCAAAAACCCTCACTAATCTACTGTTTTATGTTAACTAATATTCTTTATTTTTTACATTCTCTATAGCTTTTGTGTAAGCTTTAGTGTCTTTATTTTTTATTATTATTTTTTTTTAAAAATCTTTTCTTAAAATAAATATTTGGTTTTTTTTTTTTAAAAAAAGGAAAAGAATCATCAATACTTTATTTGCTTTAAGAATTACTTTTTCTAAGATCATTAAAATTATTTTTTATTTAACTACAGTTATAGTCTTCACTATATTTGCCTCTTCATTGAAACTTATCTAATCCTCTATAAACGTAATACCTTACCAGCTATTAGAATTAAACTCAACTCATATATCTGACAGTTTTATTTATTTTGTCTCTAAAGAAAATAATTGTTAATTTAAATCTTAACAATTAATGCCTTGCATAAATCGGTCAACAGTAGAGCATACCAGAATCGATTATGACATTGGCAGTCCTGAATCTCAAACTTTCTATGAATTGATAAAACAATTAGCTTTTTTAAAAAAAAAAAAACTAATAATTTTTTTTTGCTGACTTATAAATTACACAAACATCAACTAATTTTTAATATTTTTTGGTCTTTCATAGTTTAAATAATTTTCCTGTTAATTCTTAAATTTCATGTATTTTTCAAACTTTTATTTCATATAAATAATTTTTACAGCCTCATTTTCATTACATTGCAATCTATTTTATTTTTAGTTAGCTCATTTTTTTATTAATGGCAGAAAATATTGTCTTATCTTTAAGTTAGCAAAGACTGTACCTTCAAGTTAGCAGAGACTGGACTACATCTTTAGTAACATTTATAATGATGCATTTCCTTTCAAATTGCCACCACACTCTGATGTTGATAGATCTTTATAGCAAAGAGAACAACCTTATTTTTTCACAAATAAGTCAGGATTTGTCAAAGTATTGATGTTTTTTAAACTTCTACCTTATGGCTACAAGACTTCTGCATATTATTCATCTACCAACTATTGTATTTTTGGATAATATGGGATGATTTATGTCATATGTTAATGCTCATCAGGACTTGGAGCACTCAAAGTATAAGACTGAAATGTTATCAATAATGTTCTTACCTTTTATTAATAATAACTGATCTTATAAATTAAATGTATAAAAAAAACTGGTTAATCAAAGGACACAAGTGTATACATTGACAAAAGTATCTTGTTAGGCATATCAATGCACAGAGAAAACCAACAACCTTTCCCTCATTATATAATATTTTATCTGAAAATAGAGGTATCATCAGATGACTTTGGAAATTAACATATTTTTTTCCCATATAGTTACATAATGACTTTTATTGTTTAAATCAATATTAAAAGTGTCACACTTTTCTGAAGATGACAAATCTTTTTTTCATTAATATGTATATATGCTTCTGTAGTAATCAATTTTATTATGCATATATATAATAAGGAGCATGCCAATATTTCTAAGCAAGTTTATATATATATATATATATATATATATATATATATATATATATATATATATATATATATATATATATATATATATATATATATGACAAATGCTATAAAAGAAAGCATTATTGTAACATTTGGAACCATTAAATGAAACTGGTTCTAAATGCACAACACAATATATATGACAAATGCTATAAGAGAAAGCATTATTGTAACATTTGGAACCATTAAATGAAACGGGTTCTAAATGCACAACACAAGAATGTGAAACCAAAATAAAATTGAAGGAGAAATCTTGTAATAAAATTTAATTATTTATTTGTTAATTAATTATGTGTTTTAATTGTATGCTACCAGTTTCTTCCTGAACCTGGCAGATGATTTAGATTGAGTTTAAACCTCACAATCGTCTTTAAAATATACACTTATATGTTTTTGTTGAGCATGATGTATTCTAGAAAATAAACCTAATCATGCTATTAATTAGAATTATATCAACAATAATAAGTAACTATCTTATTAAGCTTCTTTCTTACCCTCCAAATCACTTTTTTTCAGCAGGTTATTTTCAACATGGTTCAGAAACTTTTCAACATCTAGTCAAGGGAATCTTAATTTAGTAAATATAATAACATCATTATTACTATATTATTTCAAATATAAGATACACCTGAATTTAAGACAGTAGAATTTTAAGATTGAAAAATTGGAAAAAAAATTAACTCCTGAATTTAAAACAAACACACACACACATATATATATATTATACCATGTGGTGTGTTTATACGATCACTGTGTGAGTAAGCAAAATCTATATACTTTGACTCTTTAATAGAATATAACCTTATGAAATATAACTTGAAAAACTTTTATATAAAATATGATACAATTATAAGTTATTTATTTGATCTACACTAATGCAATTTAATTATTGCTCCACACCAGCCCCTTAGGCAGAGAAGAGAGTACTCAAAGAGTACCGGTATCCAAGCCAAATATATATATATATATATGACTATATATATAGGATACCGATATCCAAGCCAAATATATATATATATATATGACTATATTCCCAGGAAACAGATTTTTTTTGACTGTTGAATTTAAATCCCTATCATTCAAAGCACTTTTTTGTTTTGGAGTAATCTCCGGGCACCAGTCAATTATCAAAGCAATTAACGCGCTTTGAACAATGGCAACTAATTTGATGCCTAAGATATTCCATGACTAGTTCAATCAGTTGTAATACAATAAAATTATTGCTTGGTAAAGAATTGACTGACAAAATTAAGCTTAAGATAATTTATTTTAACTAAACATTTATTATTCTGATTTTAAATACTTTTATAAGACTTAATTAATTTAGACAATGATAATTACATATACTGACTACCCACACACTCTGAATTCATATAATAAACTAAAATATAACCCAAGCATTAAATAATACATGGCATTTAAATAAATACATGAAATCAATATAATATAGCAGAGAGTATTCATACACACAACATTTCAAAACACGCACATCAACAGTTCTGTATGTATGCTATAGAGTTCATTATAATTTGACTCTGTGAGGCTTCAAATTATTGCAATGGCTACTTTACTTAGAAATGGGAATAAGAACATGTTATTTATTACCTACGATTTGAATGTTGACTTCTTGCTTGTTGTTGCTTCAATTGGAAATATTTCTGATTGTCCGGATTTGAAGTCTTTCATTTGTGGAGATTTAATGCTTAGTATTCTGTGGCAGTATTCTTTAAGACAGTTAGATATTGAAAGCAGATTTTCAAGTTGTTAGGCAGGCATTATTTTTTCCAGTCAGGTTGGCTGTTTCATCGGACAGCCTGGAGAAAAAATCATATGATTCTGATGATAATTAACAATGCATGATTGATTCTGGATACACAATAGGCTGACTGATTGATTGACTCAACTGCACTGATCTGCTTATAATATTATCTGCTTAGATTGAACTCAACTAACTGTCCGATGAAAAAACTGGACTATTTATTAAGATGATCTGTTGTCATTTTGATAATTGGTTTTTATGTCTGCTGGCTATCTCTGTTGTTGAAGTTTCTCCACTGTTTTTGAACACATTCTTTAGATAAGCTTTTAATTATATGTTTTCATTTGGAAGCCATTGCAAATTTGTTGTTTTGTGGATTTTGTTTACTTAATAGCCATCACAAATTCTGTTTATATCATTTTATAATTATACAATATTTTTTAATTTTCATTTATTTCTTATTATTAAACATGCACATATATATTTTATCAGTCCTTATGTTTACAATTGCGACCAGTGCATATATATATTTAAAATCACTTCATTTTAGTTTTAAGATTTTCTTTTTTTTCTTTCTTTAATAATTTAAATGAAAAGAGAGGTATTTTTAATTACATCTAAAAGATTCATTTAAACCATTATAGTTTTAACCTTTTCTAAGCCAATTTCTCTCCCCCGAATTACTTTAAAATTAATTCGTTAAACTTTATGAATGATGCAGGGTTTAACTTCCCCCCCGGGCTAACAGTATTTCTTCCTTCTTTATTTTTAATAAGTCTAAACTTTTGGATTAAACTTTTAATGAACTGACTTTTGTTTTACACCAATAATAATAAAACTTTAGATTTTTACAAATTTATTATTTATCTATTTATTAAAACCTTCACATTGTTTATGAGAATTTTATTTTTAATAATTGTAAACACAATTTTAATGAATACTGAATAGCGTTACAATATATATATATATATATATATATATATATATATATATATATATAAATAGGAAACTAATATAAATATAATAAACTCATCTAATTTATTGTGAATTTTCTTCAGATATAGGGTACTCTCACTTTCTACATTTTCAGTTTCAGAACTTGAATTTTCTTTTTTCCATCGGGATACACCATCTTCAGGACATTTAAATTGTAGCTGAACATTATTTTTTTTTGGCAATTTGCTTTCATGTAAAAGTATATTTTAAAATTAAAATCTGAATCATTCTTCTAAAATAATTAACATTTTTACAAATATTTTCTGAAAGAAATAAATATGTAAAAAAAAAATTTTCATTTTAAAAATCAAAACAAAAATATCAGAATTATCAAAAGCAGTAAAATAACATTAAAAGATTATAAAACATGCATTTTCAATTTAAAAATAAAAAAAAGCTATTGGGCCTGTCAAAAATTTGAGAGATGCTTGCTTATGTAGAGAACAAAAAACAAACAATTAGTGCTTTGGAAGACAGGCTCTTATTGTTATATTGATTTGTTAGATGTAAAAAATAAGGGTTCTTTGATAGAGATTACTCCATGAAATAATTCTTGAATTGGCAAATCAGTGTTAAAAGTAATGACTTGAGAGAGAGAGTTAAATCTCTTTATGAAATTAATCCAAAAATATTGATTAAAAAGATTTAACACACTTCTACATATCATAACATATAACTAATTAAATTTTTTTATCTAATTTTTACAGTAATTATTGGGGCAACTCTTTTGCTAATAATTAATAAATTTTCAAACAACAAAACAATAAATTGTGACATAACTTTACACTTCCATTTTTAAATTTGCATCAAGAGTTAATTAAGATTTTATATGGAAAATCAAAAGAACTTTTTGTTGATTTTCATTTCCAGATTCCAATCATTATTATTGTTTTAATCTTAATTTGTAGTATATTGAAAATAATAATTAAAAAAAAAACCTATGGTAATGAAAGTGTCTAAACAAATTATTTATCTATTTTTTTTTTATTTGGAATTAAAATTATAAAGCAACTTTATTTCATTAAAAAGGAAAATATTTAAATAATGGTTTTTTAAAAATTAAATATACAACTTGCATATTAACCCTTTTGCTTTGCATTAGCTTTGACAGTTTTGTTTTCTGTGGCTGAAAATTTTCAACTTTAATTTTAATAAATTTTAATAATAATGAATCATTATTATTTATCAGAATATAATAAATTTCACTTCATCTAGGTAGATATTTTTGTTTACAAATGAAAGAAATATTAATAAATCATGTTTGACTTTTGTAACTATTAAAAAAATTACAACATAAACAAACCAATAAATGTTTTTATCATCTACTGTCAGGAGGAGCAGTGTCATTTCAGAAAATGAATGAAATCTTTATTATTTGACATTGTGTTTAAAATATGAATGAATAAAATATCTAATAAATGTTTAAAATTATGCTTTAAATTCTTTTAATAATTATTACAATATTGCAATGTATTCTAGCAAACTGTCAATGATGATGTAATTAGCAAGCAGCTTGTAACTGACTTCCTGGTAATTCAACTTGTTCAAGGAACAATGGAAACTCATTTACGCAGTGTTTTAAATTGATTCAATTTGCCAAATTTTTATCCTGACATTTATAGATTTGTTTTGGAATTAAAATATTAGAATAAAATATATATAAATTTAACACTTTTTTTTAAAGTAGTAATTGCTCTCAATAGATGAAGAATTGACTCTCATATGTAGTGCTTCATTAAGAAATTTAACAAATTAAAAACAATTAGAAATGTTATTATATTCTTATTTATTAAATTGATGCAAGAAATTGCATACACAAATAATTTATTATATATGTGGTGTTTGAGCTTCCATATTTGTATAAAGTTTAACTAAAGTTTCATTAAAATTAAATAAATTATTTCCACAATCTGCTTCTTTCTATTTTAAATATACTACTCCTTATTCTTTCATTCCTTTATTCTGTGAATCATTTGAGTACTTTGGAAGTGTAGATCTTTATATATATATATATATATATGGATAAATGATTTAAGTACAGTTTTTGTATCCATCCATGCAATGGGAGAGATTATTGAAAGTCCAAATTTTCAGACTGCCTTGATCTTAAAACTGTATATATATATATATATTAACTCTTGTATCATTTGCCAGAAAAATATAAAAAATTGAATTACTTATTTTATTTTATTTTTTTCTTTATATTTAATTTACTTACTTAATGGTTAGTATTTTACTTTCAAGATTTATAATTAGATTATTATTTTTATATTGCATTACTTTATTTTTCTGGTAGAATTATTTATTTAATTGCTGCATTTATATATATGTTATATTATCAAATATATTATGAAATTTTTTAAGTTACAGAAAACTTAATATTATTTTTTAGATAGCCATTTAGTTAATTGTTAGGAATCTATAAAATGTTAGTTGATGCTGGAAAAAAAGAAAGGAAATTACTATAAACCTCACCATTAAGCAGGGAAATAAAGTTAATAATTGTATGGTTTGTTGGTCTAAAGATCATGTAATGTTTAAGCAGTATTCATTCAGTTGATCAAGTAGACCATTTTTACTTTAATCAACTGAGAATTGATTCAATAATTTTTGATTACTTAATTTACAGTCTATTTGTGCACTTGCCATTAACTAAACCGATGAGCGATGTCATATATTAATTGGGTCAGGGATTTCCAGCAAGATAAAATTTAAAAACTGTTCACATCTTTCTATTTATTTATCTTTTTTTTTCATCTACATTTGTTTAAATATCTAATTGGCTGAGCAACTAATGTATAAAGAAGATCCAAAATATTTATTAATTGTATTTGATTCATTAGTCAAGATTGGAAATTTATATATAATGTTGGAAAATAATGCTGTATTTATTATATGTATACATGGAAACATGGCAATCAAGACTAGAAGGAAAAATTATTTTTGCCCAATTGGATCTTTTTAATATGTATTTTCTACTTGGTATGTAATGAGTGCGAGTTTTTATTGGGTTATGGTCATTTTTGAATCATTATATATTTAAACTCTGCTTTATGATTTAAAAATGAGAAATGAAATGACATATTGGGAACTATATATACATAATTTTGGAAAGTCATGTGGCCGATCTTATTTTAAACTGATTTATAGAATTTATTTGTTTGTCTTCATTAAAAATATTGTACATTTGGGTTATCTTTGCTTTTGAATCAATGACAAGAAGAATATTTAGAGGTTGTTTCAAATGGAGTGGTATTAAATTATTTTATCACCAGACAGTTTGATATAACAAAACAAATTAATAGCTTCCATATCAGGTGCTGGTTTGTATATATTATAACCTTCACTCCCAACACCATTCATATATATTACATGAGTGAAATGCCCAGGCGCCAGTTCTATTAATGAGTAGAACAATATAACAAGATATATGATACAAAATTATTATTGAGACTCTTCACTTAAGTCTATGTTCAGCTCAGCTCAATGGGAGGCTATAGGAAGTTCATAAGATATATGATTATAAGTAAGTGAAAGAAGAAATTTTACAAAACATTAAATATAATGTAAATCCTTTTTATTAATTAATTGTGTGATAAAGAATCACAATGTTTATTTGTACAATCTATTAAAGTATTCTTTCAACTTGATTTTTTCCTTCATCCAAGTACAACATATATCAGCTTGCTATAATTATATTACTAAATCATTCTATGACTTGGCATATCATAATCTAAACATCTACCTTAATGCCAATCAAGAAATAAACAATAAGATCTCAGGGAATTTAACAAACACAGTTGAATTAAATAAATACATTGGCCCATAAGTTATAATTCTAATGTATGATAAAATGTAATGAAACAAATTGACTAAAATATTTTACTGTGTTTCAATAATAAGATAATGACAGAAATAGGGTATTTTAATCTCATATCATCATCTAACAAATATACTAACTTGGAAACCTTTCTAATATGTTTATTCAGTGGCAAATGTTCCTTATAATGTTTGGATTAAGAAAACAATATTGTCACGACACCAGCAGATTTGATATTATAACTATAAAATAATATATCTATTTTGGAGATGTGGAAATGAAATACGAACGTACACAAGAATAACTCAAGACACAGTTTTTGAGATTTTAAATAACTAAAACAAATCATTTATTACAATAAAAAAAAATTTAGTTTAACATGATATTTTTACAATAGGACTACTTGTCTTACAGATTTCAAATTATCCAATAAACTTTGAGCATCAGTTCGGGACTATCCCCATTATATAACATTATTTATACCCTTTGAAAGCAAATTAAAAATAAACTCTAATATTCTAATTTTGCATATTTGCTTGGCTTAAGTGTTTCACTTAAACACAATAATATTCTAATTTTGCATATTTGCTTGGCTTCACTTAAACATAATAATATTCTAATTTTGCATATTTGCTTGGCTTCACTTAAACATAATAATATTCTAATTTGCATATTTGCTTGGCTTAAGTATTTCACTTAAACATAATTAAACAAAACACTGACTAAATAATATATTATATTATTGGCAAACTAAAATATTTTGAGAGGATATTACTATTGACTAATAAAATAAATCAAATTAACTATATTTGGCCATCAACAAAGCAACTTTTTCTAACTAATGAAACAATCATTTTTAAATACATCTACCTTTTCGCACATAACAATGAAATCATATTCATTCTGATGGTTTGATGATTTATAATTCTGTATTAAATAAATATACTGTGTTTTAAAACATTTATTTCACCTTTTAATTTCAATAACTTTAAATCTTTATACATTATTCATATTACTGTGCGGGTGTCAAGCAACAATAATAGAAAACAATCTTTTCTACAAACTATCCATTTATCAAGGAAATATTAAATAATTATTTCATTTCGGACAATGTGGTAAGGCATCAATAAAATAAGACACTATTATTACATCAAGAATTTGACTTAGCTATTTATCTGGCCACATTTTAAATAACACGAAGCTATATTTTCATGATTATACAGACTACACGTTCCGAGGGAAAATCACATGAGGAGTAAATAACTCTTTATCCTATACTTCTACAATAATTCATCTAATTTTAAACACACTGTTGGTGGGGAACCTTTTCCTCATCACCAAGATTCTAAGAAAAACATCACATAACTTCCTAAATATCAATTCATAATAAGCGTATAATATAAACTAGACTCTACTCATGGAAATTAATAAAACATACTAAATAAGCAAAATCTTTTATCCCTACAAAAGTATTAGAACACAGTCAGATTATTTTCCATTCACAAAGCTCTTCTACATGTCTAACATTATATTTACATGCTGGAAGACAATACACACAGATAACATACTAATCCATTCAATTCTATAGAATACGACAGCATCCAAAATTTATACATAAAATATTCACAAACTGAACTTTATTAAACAAATATCATAACTGTGCAAATAGACACACACACTCGCGGATAAGAATATATACAAAAAAAAAATTAATTCTAAGTTATCTACTATGCAGATAACATGATAATTAAATGATACATTAAGGTATAATTTTTAATTCATAATAGACTTTAAATTATTTCTAAAATTTAATAATTACAACTCTTACAAACGAACTTTCCTTATCATATTTAGCAAACTATTTTAGTTATACGTTCATTGATTTTAAAGCCAAAACTTTCATTTTGAAATAATAAAATATATAAAATAAATATAAACCTCTCTCTGTCAATATAATAAAAAAATATATATTTTTTTTCTTTACCTTCGCAAAAGAAAAATAAGACATATTTGTATAAAATCAATTTGTTACTGGGGTATCCACCGCTCGTGAGTGCGCATTCCGAGACGATCTAGAATATCATAATAACCCAAATTATAAATAAAACATAATAAGTGTGCCTACCTATCTATAATGTACATTAATAAGGACAAGCAATAAAAAAAATAAAGAAAAGTTATTTGTTTTGTAACTTAAAATAAAAGTTCGCTTGCAAAGCTGTACTCCAAACGATATGGGGATGGATTCCAAACTGAAGGAACATAAAATGAATTTCTGTAGGATAAGTAAGAAAAAATATAATCATAACTTAAATATGACTTGGCACCTCCAATGTTCATAGCCAACTATTTGAGTTTACAATATCACACATAAGTAATCAATTTCTCTTTTATTATGACAAAAATATGACATTCTTAGCTACTGTTGAACAGGGATTGTTTCATTTATTCCATAGTAGTTTTAAATTAAGTATGCAATTATTCTTAGTAGTTTTTTTGAATAGCATTTGACACTTTATAATTTATTATATGCATAGTTTATTTTTAAATATTGCCAATTAAGGTACCATGATTCATTAGTAATTCCACAATTAATACTTTATTACTATAGTGCATTTTTTTCTTTTTTATCGAAGAGAACAGAAATTATCCTGCATTTCAGTCCTTCCATCCAATTTAAGTAAATATTTTGCGAGGAATTTCCTTTGGTTATACGAAATAATTCACATTTTATTTCTTTTATTAAACACATTATTTTTGGAAACACCAAATAAATAAATAATGTCACTTTTTTGTAATTAATTTAAGCATGGCATGATATATCATAATATACATATCCTTAAGTTTACATTTAATTTTCATAAAAGCATAATACAGAAGAGAGTGAAAAATCCAAATAAATTCTGAAAAACAGTCCTGCATACATTTCCAAGATATATTAAAGAACACACGTGGATTAATTATATAACAATAATGTTCATGCACTCTATATTCTTTCTTAATTATAGATCAATAAAGTGATGCCATCTTAACACTAATGATATACATTTTAAATATTAACAAGCATGAGGTGGTTAATTCAAATGTTTAAATTAAGGAGAGAATGAAAAACTAATGTACCTTTTAAAATTTATTCTTGCATCTGGAATAAAGACATTCTTCCATAATTAATTTCCTAAGATTTTTTTTAGAAGTTTACTTCCAAGCTTTTTTTTAAATCAATTTGACTTCGGCAATTAATGAGCACTTTACTGGCTGCAATTAAAATGATAATGACCAATTTTCTACTGGAAACTATCTGTTAAATATACATTTTTTTTTCTTTTTTTTTTAGCAAAGGTCATTTCCTTTTTCAAGGTTACTCCCACATTTTTTTCATCCAAGCTAATTATATATTCAAAAAAATCTTTTCCTAAAAAAAAAAATCATTCTGATTTTTTTAGAATTAAATCAAGACAAAAAAAATAATAAAATAAATAGCTTTTACAAACTTGAAAGACATGAATATTAATTAACTGCTAAACAAAAATGATTAATAATTTATTTAATTTGTAAAATAATTCACCTATCTAATATCCATTAATCATTGAAAAGAAATATATATCTGTTAAATTATTAAAGATAATTACTGTAATTTAAATGTTTTTATTGTGAAGGTACTATTGTTTGCTGTTATTAAAAGATGAAAATGAAATGAAACATAATACAGACATATATGCTTGCACATGTACTGCAACCTAAATATTAAACTATTTTAACTAAATATAATTGAAATGGCCTATTAATTGTTGACAAAAGGATAATTATTAATGAATAAAGGATTTTGAAACCATTCAACCAATATTACACTAACATAAAATAACTGCATCTTTCTGACAAAATGTATCAATTCCATTAATAAACAACCCCTCTTCCTTACATTAAATACTTCATTAACCACACTAATAATAATGAATACTTATACAGTGGTCAATCAACTGCATAAGCAATCCATATCTAAGCTTTAAACAATTTTCAGCAAAAAATTTAAAATTCTAAGGCTATTTCATTTTTTTTAATATAATATAACTATTCAATGCAGATACAAAGCATCTCAATTCATTGCACCCATTCAGATGGTCACAATATGTAGAGTGCAGATTCATGGATTTAAATTCAAACTGTCACTTCTGATGTTTTAACTTCATATTCTCATGAGTTCTAACCATTTTATTATTTTCATTAAACAATTCAAAACAAAACAACACTCTCCATATAGTAGTGCCATCTTGTGCTAACAAGAGCAATCAATGGATGCCAGAAGGCTTGTGCATAAAATCCCTATCTAGTGCCTACTCATCCAATATCCCCAGACTAGTTTCTGGCTTGTGGCCTTCATCAGTGAGGAGCCTTGGATCTGAGAGCACTGCACCTAGATCTTAGGATCTAATGCAACCCTCCAGCACCCACCTTTTAACTCTATTTAACTACAAAACTATGAGAATGAAATTGAAAACACTATTAATATTTTCAATCCAAGCTCAATAGCTTATATAGTCATATGGGTCTGAACTCAATTCAGTACCCATACATTTTGGTGTCTTTGGCTCTTTAACAACCATAGCCACCACTATCCTATTAGGCAGGATTGGTGTTAAACCACTAAACATCACATGATCACTATCTCATACTAGCACAATAATTGTTATTAAACAATTCAAAACAAAACAACACTCTCCATATAGTAGTGCCATCTTGTTTTGAATTGTTTAATAACAATTATTGTGCTAGTATGAGATAGTGATCATGTGCTGTTTAGTGGTTTAACACCAATCCTGCCTAATAGGATAGTGGTGGCTATGGTTGTTAAAGAGCCAAAGACACCAAAATGTATGGGTACTGAATTGAGTTCAGACCCATATGACTATATAAGCTATTGAGCTTGGATTGAAAATATTAATAGTGTTTTCAATTTCATTCTCATAGTTTTGTAGTTAAATAGAGTTAAAAGGTGGGTGCTGGAGGGTTGCATTAGATCCTAAGATCTAGGTGCAGTGCTCTCAGATCCAAGGCTCCTCACTGATGAAGGCCACAAGCCAGAAACTAGTCTGGGGATATTGGATGAGTAGGCACTAGATAGGGATTTTATGCACAAGCCTTCTGGCATCCATTGATTGCTCTTGTTAGCACAAGATGGCACTACTATATGGAGAGTGTTGTTTTGTTTTGAATTGTTTAATAACAATTATTGTGCTAGTATGAGATAGTGATCATGTGACATTTTATTATTTACTTACAATTTTATGTCATGTTTTAGCTTTTTCATTTTTTAAGGCTATTAAAATAGGATTAAAAATTCAGTACTCTTGTGGTTCATGGATTTATGAAACTTCATGTGGCATTTGTAAAGTGTCTTGTGGAAGTATGATTAATCATCATATCAGTTCTAGAAGAAATTAACATGCTAATGCAGTTAAACAATACTCATCAGCATACTCATTCCATACTATCCATTCAGGTCTCAGTATTGATTTTTCTAGCAATAGAATCCTATTTATGTATGAGACTCCATCAATGTAAGAAAAGAGAAGTTATTTAGATATTTAGTAGACCAAATTGTATCAATAAATATGATATCAAATGCAAACTTCTCTTTATTTGGAAGAATTTTTTTAAAAAATTCATTCATCTGAATAGTTTACACATCTTTGTAATCATTTTTATGGTATTTTATTCATCATCCAGTTGATGGCTTTTGTGATCAAGTCAAAACATTGGTATATATCTATAATAAAAATCATATGTGGATAAACCCCAAAAATATATTATTTATATCTGTAACCCATGAAAATCTTCGTATCAACATATATATATACACACACACCACATTTCTACTGGGTTTTGAAGATGTAGATTGAGAAATATTAAATTTCAAGAAAAGGTATGCAGGTAGGGATTTCTGCAACAACAACAAAAAAAACATCTGTAACTTACAATCAAAAGTTTGCAAGGTATATTATTTTGTTTGAAGAAAGGATTGAAAATTAGTTTCTTTAAAAGTGTCATTCAACTAATTTGTATTATCTAAAATATATTATGAAATGCAGATATTTAAATTTATTTAGAATTTATGATTACCATCTAAATCCTATGTGGTTTAACTCAATAATAGAGTGACAGACTTGAAAACTAAACTTTCCTGAATTAAAGCTCTTTCTGCCACTTCATATGCTTAAAATATCACATGGCTTCCTGAGAATTAACCATTTAATTAGTTTTTAGCATTATTGCGTTATATAAAATTTGATACACAAATAAATAACATTTAAATATATCTGATAGCTTTCATTTTTATTTTAAAAACAATCACTATCTCCAACCTTTTGACTTTATATACTAAAATTAACAAAGATTACACAAGGAATTTGAAAAGAATTATGTCAAGAATAGCAATAACTGATGACTTCTGCTTATGCCAATTTTCATGTTTTGCAATAAGTTTTACATGGGTACAGATTCATCACTTTATTGATTGAATATCAGAAGAAGAGAATTTTCATAAAAGTTAATTTTAAATGTGTTGATGATCTCAGTAAGCTTGCATGATCACTACTACAGGGAAAATCTAGTGGCTGATTTTATCCTGTATTATGTTTTTAATGACTTATCATTATTTTGAAGCCATTTTTAAAATTTATTTGCATGACTTTCTTTAAAGTAATGTAGGTTTGGGTTATCATTTTCTTTTACATTAATGATGAGAATGTTATTTAGAGGTTGTTTCACATTGAATGTTTGTTTATTTATTTTATCACCAAATAGCTTGATATTTAAAAAAAAATTAATGACTTACATACATAGTGCTGGTTTATATGGATGTAGAGTACAACTTCCTGATTTATATTTCTGCTATCACTTCTGATGTTTTATCTTCATGTCCTCATGAGTTGTAATCATTTCATTATTTATTATTCCATATCATGCTTCAAATTTCTGATTTTTCTAAGGTCATTAAAATAATGTGAAAGTTCATGGTTGTGGTGGAAAAAAAAAAAGTGTCCATTATCTTGGCTAAGAATAAAATATAGATTAAATTTAGTAATCTTTCCATTTATCACTGAACAAATGGCATAACAAGAAGCCTGTAAAATGTAAATGCCTGAACAATCTATTTTCACTTATATGATTAAGTGACATCAAGAGTATATAATATAGCTAATAGTTGCTGATATTCATATCATTACACTAAATGGTATATTTTTTATTATTCATATTGTGTCATATTTTTATATTTGATTTGTCTTTTATATGTATTGTTTATGTGCCTGTATTTTTTGCAGGCTGTAATTTAAACAAAGAATTACTGGCAGATAGATAAGATGATCTCTTTATACTTATTGAAAAATCAATCATTATTACAAAGTGCAAGTGAGCACTAGATGGCAGTGCAAACAATTTTCTGTGATTTCTCTGGAAAAATCGTTTTTTATTATTTATTCCTGTATTAATAAGTTATGAGTAGAATAATATAACTAATACAAAAAATAGTTCTTATAATACAGTATTGCACTGCTAAGGGCATCTAATTTTAGCCTTCCCGAAAAGAATTTTATCAATATCAATCACTCCTAAACTATTATGATTATTTTAATTCTACAAGAGGGAAAAAATCAAAGAGAAACATAAAGCATAAAAGATTAGTAAATTAAAAAATAAATAAATAAAATGTTGGAGTTGTAATTGTTCTGTATATAATTAAAGTATGGAAATATGATTATAAAACTACACATTGCCATTGTCATTATGGGTACAGAGAAATGAATGTCTAATGAATGCTATATAATGTGATAGCCAGTAATGCAAAGAAGAAAATGTCAGATAAGGAATGAAAAAATTATAATATTTAATTTAATCATAATTCTTAGTAAGAAATATTAATGAATTAAATTCATTGATATCTGTTGGCGATTATAGAAAAAGAAAATGGATTATGATTTATGATTTCTACTTTATAAAAGCATTTATTTCATTTATTACAAGATAAATTACAAAAAATATCTATTAGTTAATTGACATTTTAGCAAAATATTAGCAGTTTGTAAATGTTCCCTGAACTTGAAAGATTGAAAATCATCTTTTTAATGAACAAAATAGGAAGGCCATTTTTATGATAATATAAGGACATAATTATAGGTGTCTAAATATTAGATTATTGACAGAAAAACTTGTAGAGGTATTTTGGATTTATGTTTGATATGTAGATCCTGCATTTTTGGATATAATTGTAATTGGATTTTTTTATATGTTTTATATATATATAATTTGTAGTCTATAAAATAAAAATAATCTATTGCTTTATTGCTCGAGAATTCATAAGAAATTGAAGAAGTACTGAAAGTGATGGAGCAGAGCTGCAATCCATGGATCTTGAAGTCAGTGTCCACCATTCTACTATTGTGTTAAGTCATCAAGGTCAAAGTAATTGAATATTGTATTGCTTAGAAATTCATAAGGAAGGTGAGCATTGCAAGTGATGAAACAGAGCCAGAATTCATGGAATTTAATTGTAACTCTCTGCTATATTATCACTGTATTAAACCAAATAGAGTATTTTAAGAAATGACCCTAAATACTATATCACTAATTGTTAGAGTAAATTGTATTAGTATCAATAATAATATCACATGATCAAATAGTAACAAAAAGAGAACTATTTTAGATGATAATCAAGGATTAATGCTTAGTCGTAATTTATTTAGTTCACCTTTTTCCTGAACTTTGAATATGATTTTGATTGATGTCACTAATAAAAATGACAGATTTTTTTTGTAATAACTATAAGTCATACAGCAGGAATACAGAAGTAGCAAATTAATAGTAAATATTCAATGGAGACAAAGCAATTTATTCAGGAAAGTAAGAATATAAAAGTAAATATTTGGAATTCTGTATAAAATACTACATAAAAATATTATTGATGACACCATAAGGAATATAAAAGTAAATATTTGGAATTCTGTATAAAAATGGGTTATAAAAATGTTATTGATGACATGAGAAAATATGATTCTAAAATGACATAGAAAGCTATAAAGGATATAAATTAATATCTTGCTAAGCAAAGTTATTTCATCAATAAAAAGACAAGATGTCTAATACTAAAAAGAAACTTATTTTCAAATCATGCAGTATGTGAAAGAATAATAAAAACAAACCCGCTAATACAATTAAACCTATCAAGAATGGAAAAGTTCCAAAAATGGATGAAATCATTATATATAGATATTTAAAAAAAAAAAAACAGTTGAAGAAATTAGAAATTATTGATAAAGTACAGACGTTAAATGTTTAAATAATAATGCTATAACAAATGATTAATATAAAGTAAAGAATATGAAAAATTATAGACTTGACAGACTTCTGTCAATACTGTATAATTTTTTTTATTAACTCATTATATCCCAACAAATAGCTCTGAATATATATGTATACGCAAACCAGTCTGGATTTAAAAGTTATTATAATATCTTAGCACACATTCAGATATTAAGAGAAGAACAAGGTATATAAGTTATAATTTTGTATAGAATTTGTAGATCATAAAATGGCATGTTGCTTTATAAAATCAAAACATAGCTATTTGATAATGTGTTATTCTGAAGAATATTTATCAAAATACAATAATGTGTAATTACATGATAACACCAAAAATATTATGAGTGAACGTATTTAACAGAACATTTAAAAATGCTCTGAATGCTACTCTTTCTCAGCTTTATTAAAGACTGGAACCTCCTTGATGATTGTGTAATCATATCACCCATTTGCTTATTATGCATGCTTATATCTAATTAAACAATATTGGAAGTATTTGTCGTCTTTATTTTCCACCATCCCCCATTTTTGTGGGTTTCAACTAGTGTATGTGTGTTTGTGATGTGTATATATCGTTTTCAAATTCTTCAATGTGTATGGGTTCTTGTTAGTTTTACAATATCTATTAAGAATTACTGAATAATTTTTTGTATCCAGATTATAATGCAAATATCTAGTTAAACAATTATAACATGGAGATTCCAGTTTTTGTTTATGATATAATGCTGAAAAGATTTTTTTGAAGATTACTTTAAACCTTCACAATTAACTTTTGCAATTGTAAATTGTAAAAATAAACCAATTAAGATTCCCAGAACTGATTTGTAGTCTGCATTTTCATGGGCTGTGCCAGATCTTTAAGTACACACATACAAAATAAAAACAATCAGAAGCTATTAGAACTAAATATAATAACCCCACTTAGAGGTATTGTAAGTTTATGAAAAATGGAAGTGATAACAAATCTTTAGAGCCCTTCCATATTATTCGAATTTTTGGCAGTCTTACTTTTACTTTTACTTTTTTTTGTTAGTGTTAGAATGGAAAACTCTGGAGTTCAAGATTTATGGATATTTCCAGTGTTCAAACTTTTTATGAATTCTGAAATAATAAACCACGTGATTATATTTCTTGCATAAAGATTTGATATTGCTTCAATTAAATTCATATATGTATCAAATTGTAAATATACAATAACTAGTTATTAAAGGTTTTAGCATATTATAACACTAATGTGCTCTCTTGGATTAACAATGAAATTAAGATTGTTTTAAACGTTATATAATAACCAATTTTTATTTATACACACACACACACGCATAAGCACAAGTTTTCATTTTATAGAAACCTTATTCTACACGTAAGATTTTTTTTTTAAATGTCACTATTCAGAATGTTAATATCTAAATTATGGCTAATGATGAAATTTACTTCGAAAATAAGACTTTGTAGTTCATTGTTTATTTTTCACGAATTGCCAATTACGTGTCAATTAAGAGTTTTACTTCCATTGCTGCCTAAATAGAGGATATTAATGCTTTATATTGTATGTGTGTATATATAGGAAGCTCTGTCATTTCCACTACTTGTTATGGAATCTTTAGCAATAAACCATTCGTTTATTTACTAAATATATACTTTTATAGAAAGAAGAAGAAACTATGGATAAAAATAATAGGTTATTATTTTAAACCAAGCGTTTTTTTTTATTATATTTATTTCTATGTTTTACTAACTTCATCATCATCATCATCATTATTATATGTAATAGATATTGAATAAATGGATTTTGGATTTAAAATGATGTATGAATAGCTTCTACATTTTTTTTTTTTAGTTAAATGTTTCCGAATCGACCAAGATATATTTTATTTTTATTATATTTAATAAATATTTGATTATACTTTATTTTGAAGCAGAATTTAAACTTATTTTTATTATTAGATAAGCGCAATCTGTTTTAATATTTGTTTAATGGATTTTTGCTGATACTATCCAATAATGAGTTACATGAGCTCTTATATAATAATCAATTTTTAAGGGGTTGAAAAGCTATAACAACTCCTCCGCAGTTGATGAATGAAGTTACTGTTAGATAAGTTAAAACAATATATATATATAGACAATGATTAAGTGTTAGATTGTTTTTAAAATGAGTTTCCTTATCTTAAATATTTAGGTGGGGTAATATTTGAAGCCAGATTTATAATAGACTGCATATGTTCTATATGTTATAGATTTCTTTTATCCAGTTGCTTTGAATGATGCGATGCTACAGTAGATTAGCAGGTTGTTTTTAAATGTTTTTTTATTACTCAACCTTTAATCATTAAATTATGATAATTTGTCATATGTTAAATAATCATTCTACTGCGATGTGGAAAGCAGGTGAAAATTACCATCGATGTTATCTTCTGGAAAGGCATACGACATAGTGATTGTCCCATCTGATTGCCGTGCCCATAATAGCACATATGAGTGCTGAATTCATAGTTATATTGATTATACATGTTGCAGGAAAACTCTTTGCCTGATTTGAATAATCAGAAATGTTAAGACTGACATATCACTCAAACAACCATGAAGAAGAACGTTTAAATATTTAAATTTAATAAATAATAATTGAAAATATGAGGAGGGAATTAATTCATGAACTATAAGTGCTAATGAGACTTTTAATTAAGAGAGAGAGGTTGAGAGAGAATTATTTCACTCATTATTAACTTTTATTTTTTATTGAAATCATTTTACTAAAGTATGAACTTAGTTTGAGAAAATGATAATTTCTAAAAATAATATGAAGAAGAATTATTTAGAAAACAAAGAATTTCTCAGTTGAATAGCACATCAGTGTTGTTATTGTAAAGTTGGGGGTAAAGATTAAGAAATTAGGAAACAAGCTCAGATGAACATTGATGCCATATATATAAATATTTCTCTGCAAAATAATATATAAACAATTGAAGGAAGAAGTAAAATTGCATCATTGGTCAGTTGAATTGCCTAGCTCTTATTATAAACCAACAACAATTAGATCAAAATTGTTTAATAAAACAATGTTTAAAGAACCCACTCAAGAATAAAGATCTCTTCAATAGTTTTTTTACAGAAAAACAGTGAATTGAAGGCAGTAGATACTAAACATGCTTATTATTATTTGATGAAGATTTGAACTATTTTCTGCCATTTGATATTCTATCTACGATTAGCAGTATACTTATTTACTAACCAATATTAAATAATTCCAAGTCTGTTGAAATATTTTTCCAAATTTACTGAACCTCAATTTGAACTCATGTTGTAGGCATCACAGATAGATTCATTACTGCTGTACAATAAGGTCCATCCCAATCTAGATGCTCAACCCAAAATATTACAAAATTACTGAGTAAAATATACCTTAAATCAAAATTTTAGCTTGGAATATTTATAATTTCAGACTGGTGAGAAAAATACAGAAATAAAGCATTTGGAAATAAGAATAAAAGGAGCATAGAAAAAAAAAAAGAATAAAAGACAGAAAACTTTTGTTCAAAAAATAAAGTTGGAAATACTAAGAGGAAAAAGTATAATAGTAATTGAAGTTATGCAAAGACACACAATTATTCTTAAATTTAAGTATAAAAAAGTTATTATGATAATTTGAGAGAAATGTATTAGAAATGAAAAAAAGAATCATGTTCAAAAGGTGATGTAAAAAGATTTTGGTTCTTGTAATAAAGGGTGGGTTAGAAAGAATGTAAAAGATATATTGAATATGCCTCTGCTCAGATAACAGGCAGAATTATAAACATATTTATATATATGTAATAATATTATAATTCGATGTCTGTATTTCTTCAAGTCAATATACGTAATCTTATAATTGAATATTTATAAATACAGTAATCAGATATATGTAAAGTATAACTTTAAAAATGTTATCCACTTAGGAATCCTAACCTTCCACAATTCTGTGATCTGAATGTTTGCTGCCTGCCTGTTGATTAAGTTTTGTTTGTATTTGCACATTGGCATTTGTATATTGTTTGTATTTGTAAATTTGTAAATTGTTTGTTTTTGTATATTTGCAAATTGAAAAAAATAACAACAAAAGGAAAATAGAGGAAGCTATGCTAATATACCAATACAAAAAAAACTTAATCAACAGGCAGGCAGCAAACGTTAAGATCATGGAATTGTGGGAAAAAGAGTTAGTTGACAAAGACTATGAGGATAGTCCAAAGCGTTACTAAGTGAATTAAATTTTTCAAAGTGATATTTTACATATATCTGATTACTACATTTATAAAATATTCAATTATAAGATTTCATATATATATATATAAAGTTTTTAATTATAATTTTACCTTTTTTTAACCATACTGTTAAATTGTTTACTCTACTTATGTAATAATATACATTTTCTTTTTTATTTTAAATTATATTTCATTGATTATTGCTAAAATAAAAAAAATATTCTAATTATTTATATAATATTACAAATCGATGTCTGTATTATTTATATACATTATTATATGTTTGATTATATATATATATATATATATATATATATATATATGCAATTATTAATTATTATATATATATATATATATATATATATATTATAGGAACTAGAAAATTACATTTCATTGCTTATTTCTAAATTAAAAATATTCTGATTATTTATATATATATTATAGGAACTAGCAACTTTTGCTAAGTACATTGTGGGTAAATTCTTTGAACTTGCTCCTACCAATACTAAAATGTTTATGGAGTTATTTTTCTGGAAAGAAATCAAAGGAGTTATAGAGCTTGAAGAGGTTTATAGATGTCTGTAATTTAAAAGTTCGAAGGAACTTTTAAATTAAATATTTTTAGCAAATTTTTATTAATAAAAATTATATAACATAAGTATCATCATCAGCATCAACCATTATCAATCCAATGCAGGATGAAGGTCGCTCCAATTTCAAACCATCTTCTCCGGTCTTTAGCTTCTCTTCTCCACATCACCCCTGCACACTTTCTTATTTTATCCATCCATCTCACATGCTGTCTCTTTCTGGGTCTTTGTTCGGAATTCAGTTTAAGATTTCAATTGTCCATCTATTATCATCTCTTCTAGCAATTTGTCCAGCCCAACTCCACTTCAGTCTTTTAATTTTTTCAATGAGGTCAATAACACCTGTTTGCTCTCTTACTCATATATTGTATTTTTGTCTCTTTTTGTTACTCCTATCATGGATCTCTCATATTTTTTGAGTGATCTGAAGTCTCTGTATTTCTCTTCTATTAAGTGTCCAAATCTCAGATCCATAAGTAAGAACTGGTAAAACACATTTGTTAAAAACCTTCCTTTTTAAACACATAGGCATATATATATTTTTAATATCAAATTATTTATACCAAAAGCACTCCAACCAACTTTAATTCTATGATTAATTTCATCCATTATGTTTCCATCTGTATTAATAATCTGACCAAGATATTTGTAGCTGTTAACTTCTTCTAACTCATCATAATCAATCTTTATTTTAATATTTTGAGAAAATCCATTGAACATTACTTTAGTCTTTTTAACATTTATCTTTAGTCCTACTTTCATCTGATAACTCCTGCAACATTTCCTGCAGCTCTAAAGCATTATTTGCAAAAACAACTACATCATCTTCAAAATCTAAATGATTAAATAATCTTGATTTACTTTCACTCATTTAGATTCCCATTTTAATCCACAAAATACTTCTTGCAGCACTTCTGTAAAAAGTTTTGGAGATATGGAGTCACCCTGTCCTACACCCTTCTCAATGTTGGCTTTCCTAGTATCATTATGTAATCTAATTGTTGCTGTTGCATTTTTATAAATATTATTTAAAATATGACAATATCTTGGATCTATATCTTGATGCTCCAACACTTTAATCACTGAAGAAATGTTTATAGAATCAAATGCCTTTTCATAATCTACAAATCCAAAGCATAATGACAACTCATATTCATCTGTCCTTTCTATAACTTCTCTCAATACCTAGATATGATCTACTGTACTAAAACTACTTTTTAAATCCAGCTTGTTCTCTTTGTTGGGGGAAATCCAATGTTCTCTGTAGATGAGTTGTAATTATCTTGGTAAAAATTTTGTATAAAACTGATAAAAGGCTGATAGGTCTGTAATTTTTAATGTCTTCTTTATCACCTTTTTAAAATATTAATATTAATATGGCATTCTCTCAATCATCTGGCACATCTTTATCATTTAGACATTTGGTATATAACTTTGCTAATTTTTTTTCTATTTCTTCAGCTGCTTCTTTTAATATATCAATTATAATTCCATCATTATTTGGAGCCTTTCCTTTCTTCATAAATTTAATTGCATGTCTCACTTTTTCATTTAAAATTCTGGACAATTCGGAAGATATAATATATATAGGAGGTACTTGTTCTTTATTACTACATAATTCTTGATAGAAGTCTTCTACCCATTTCATGATATCATCTCTTTTTTAGTAATAGTTCCATCTTTTTTCCTCATTGCAGATATACATTTCCTACCAATATCAAAATGTTGTTTTACACTCTTGAGATTTTTATTCTCTTCTAGAGCTTTCCTTGCTAGTTCATAGTTATACTTTCTTACATCATTTTCACCTCTTTTCTGCACCATTTTACAGAATTTGAGATTCAATCCTTTTTAATGCATCATTTTTGTATATCTTCATATTCCTTCTTTTCTTCATAAATTCTCTAGTCTCAGTAGAAATTTTATTGGTCAATTGCTGCTTTTTTCTACCAGCTGTTTTTGTTGCAGTTTTTAAAAGTGTATCAGTTATTTTCATATTAATTTCATTCAAATCTGAATCATGTTCAAAAGTCTATTAATACTTGAAACTGATTTGTAAGTTATAATTTTAATTCATTAGAATGGTTCTGAAGATTAGGAATATCAACTGTAAATATTGTTTTTCTTAATAATTTTTGTCTCTCTACTTTTGCATTAATATGTATCTTACATCTTATTAATCGATGATCACTTCCTCTGTTAAATTTATTAAGAACACTACAATCTTGAAATATGTATTTTCTGTTAGTCAAAATATAATCCAATTCTACTGGACCTTCATTTGGATGCTTCCATGTCCATTTCCTTTTAACATTTTTTTCAAAAAAAAAAATTCATAATATAAAGTTTTTTTTTCTGCAAACTCCACAAGTCTATGACCTCTCTCATTTTTATTACCATAACCAAAATTACCTACAGCACTTTCATTTGTTTATCAATTCTAGCATTAAAGTCTCCCAAAACAATTTTGAAATGTTGTTTACTCTTATCAAAAGCCTTTTGTACATCCATATAAAAATCTTTTACTTCTTCATCACCATGAGAATTTGTGGGGCATAAACCTGAATCATCTGCATTTGGTATCTGCTATTAAGTTGGATAACTAATCTTACCACTCTCTCTGATACACCATCAATCTCCAGAATGTTGTTCTTCCATTTTTTATTTGTAATGAATCCTACTTCACTGGTATTCCAATATTTGTTTCTTTATAGTAGAGTACATGTCCACTTTTTAAATCAATTGTCTCTTCATCTTTTTTTCTAACTTCTCAAAGTCCAATAATGTCCTATTTAATATAAGACAATAAATATATGGGCAGATAAATTTATAAATTATGATTAATTATAAGTTTATTTTAAAAGTAAAGGTCTTTTATAATTATAAAATGGAAATGATATTATCTTAGCATATGTAATTAAAATTTTTATAAACAGACTGATTAATTAAGGAAATAAGTATATGATGTAATTTAGTCTTGTAATTCGTTTCAAAGATAAAATTTTGCAAATGTCATTATTGAACAAATAAGCCATGGATCAGAATGAAGTTGAAGAATTAGCTATCACTAATAGACCAATGGATTGAAACAATAACTGATGGATCAAATTTTGCTTATAAGCTAACTCCACGAACTATAAAGCGGGGTTAAAAATATTGTGTTCAATATATATACTTTGATTATTGAACTATTATTGATTCCTGGTGAATCATTATTGCTGCAGTTCTTGATTATGCCTTCTATATATTTTTTGTGCTTACTGCTAAAAAATACAATGGAAGAATAGAGAAACCACAATCTCCTTCATTCTGGCCAGAGGCTGAAAATCCATAGAGAAGTACAGAAAGAAGACATCAGCTAATGTAGAAACAGAATTGTCTTCATTATATTCCTAAACTTTGTGTGTCTACTGCCATGGGTGAAACCAGTCATCAATCATCAAGCAAACTATTATCCAATGCTGCCAGACTATTATGATTAAAGCCTACCACTGCATTAGATATGGTTGAACAACTGAAGTCCACCAAAAGTATACCTATATCGGAAATCTGAACTCAATTTCTTAGTAATAAAAGGGAATCGGTATGAAGTTTAAAGTATATTTTTATAGCACTAACATTAAGTATTTATCTCCATTATCTTAAAAGTATTTTTATAAATTACTATTATCTATTGCTTTTTTGTAAATCTGTTTATAACTAGTATGACAAGGGATTGCTATTTTATTTTTAAACATGCCACAATTCAATCCACATATATCTAAATGAGAAGAGTTAATTGTTATATAAAGGGATTAGCTTTTTATCACAATCTCTGACCATGCTTTTAAAGGTTTCTTGTTTTCACTTTCTGAAAATTTAAAATAGGCTGCATATACACAATAAATTAAAATTGTTTTATTATTATTATTATTATCCTTAAACTGTTCACAGTTTTAGGCAAACTATTCTCTACTTTTAGGGAAGGATAATTGGATGTATTTATATAAGTGAATGACTGTAACTTTATTTTGGAATGTTTTGTTTATATATGAGATTGATTCATATGCGTTTTATTTATTCACAAATGATTGTTATACCATTGTGATTGCTGACCACTTGCATTTATTATCTTATCTAGAGTTGTTGTATGCGGTAGCTGGACATTCCTACTATATATCATTTACTTTGTTTTTTGTACATGTCTTGGATGATACCATTTGTGACTGACTGCTGGTCACTTTTGTGCTTACTACCTTTACAATAGTAGGCAATAGATGAAAATTCCTATTGTATGGTGTATTTTTAGCTCACATGTATTTATTTATTCATAAATAAAGATAACACATGTTTTTTTTTTATGTTTTGCATTTGCACATATAGTATTTAGTTAATTACCTGTATTCCAGCCTGAAAGTATTTATAGTAGTCCAGTTCTTTAAATAGTTAATGAATTCAATGTATCCTCAAATTGTAGGTTTATTAATTCTTAAAACTGTACTAATAATAATTAGTTGTAGTCATTGGTCTAAGGAGCAAGTTTGTTTCTGTTGAGAAACAATTAGAAATGTATTACACCATATATGATCTGTGCATGAACTTAGTTATTGAAGCCATAAATAACTAATCATGCTAACTTGAATATAAGTTGATAGGACAGTCAAGTTATGCTATTGTGGGCTTGTTATAAAAATGTATATATATGAATAAATTGTAGTTTCTCGATATCTTTAGCATTTGTCATTATTTTGCAATCCATAATTTAATTAGAATATGATAGTCTCATGGGTGTAGCTGATCTTATTAGGCTATAAAAGAAAAAGTTGTTATCTTGTGATGTTGGAATATGGAGATCCCATGCAAATTGTCCTTGAGTGATTTGCATGTGAGCTGTACATTTTGGTCAGTTTCAATTGTTTTTTTTTTCATATGTTGCGAACCCGCAACAACCGTCTGCAACCAATTGTTTGCTTGCAAGGCAGCTACGCTGACCTCTTGGCTAACAATGTTCACTCTACTTGTGTAATAATATAAATTTTCTTTTTTTTTTAATTTAAATTTTAATTCTTATTTATAATATATATATATATATGTTTTATTTATATATATTATAGGAACTAGCAACTTTTGCTAAGTATATTGTGGGTAAATTCTTTGAACTTGCTCCTACCAATACTAAAATGTTCATGGAGTTACTTTTCTGGAAAGAAGTCAAAGAAGTTATAGAACTTGAAGAGGGTTATGGAACCTTCAAGGCCAAGTAAGTTGTTGTTTTTTAACCTAGTATCTTTTAAAATAAATATACACTATCCTGATTTTACACAAAATCTATTTATCCTTATTTAACGATAAAGGGATTCCACCTTTATTGTTAATAGGAAGTTGCCTTGAGAACAGATTGAGATTGTGGATTGTTATTGATATTGGGATTGTCTAAATGTTGACTGATTTTAATGATTGAAACTAAATATATTAAGAATTAAAAACATATATTAATTATTGTTACAATTAAATTTACAAATGAAAATGTATTGCATTCCCACATTTAACAGCATTGTGTTTAAATAAATATATTAATGATTATTACTAATCATTTATTGGGCTGAAGATATGTAAGTTAATACGACATGGACTAAATGAAGGTACTGGTTCATCTGGCAATGCATCTTGGGGTTATTTATCTTTTGTATGATGCCTTTGTTTATATGTTTAAAGTATGTTGGTATAACAGAATTTTTAAATATAGTAATTATATATATATATATATATTAATTTTTCATATACTATGTAAAGAATTTTCTAAACTCTATAAAGTCTAACTATTTATTAAAAAAATGACTCATTCTCTAAATGGTATGTGAAGGGTTAATGTCAGTTCAATTAATTAACTATGTATTCTGCTATTATTAATTTATTCACTTATATATATAATAAATATTGGCATAGTAAATATTTTACAGAATTAATTCAGTTTCGTTATACGTGATGAAAAATTGTAATTATATCTCATCTATAAATTTTTCAAAATGGCTATATAGTCATAAAAAATATATATGTATTACATTAAAATTTATAGGGAAAACTGTGTTGGATTTTAAAATTGGTTATGACATGGCAAATTCTATTAAGCATAAAATAGATTTATTATTGAATAGGAAGCAAATTATGAAATAATGTCAGAAGTAATAAATGTTAATCAGTAACATGATAACAATAATCAGTTTTTGTGAAAACTTGTGCTAATTCACGTATATCATCTGTTTAAAAGGAAAAAAAAAATACAATTTTTTTTTAAATATCTATTTTATTTGTGATTATGATAAAATGTTCAGAAGCATATATTAGCTGTTATCAAAACTTTTTTTTTTCAGGATATTTTTTAAAATATGTACCTTGTTGCAAGGCAAATAAATTTAACATCGTTTATGATAATTAGAGCTTCTTTGAAACTTGTTATTTCTAAACAATTAAAGATTTGTTTCTAGCTTACATTCATTAACACTATCAATTTTCTCATTCCTTTTTGGAAATAGTATAAGCAAAGTCATTTATTGTTTGGAGCAGAAGTAAAACTCAAAGTCTAAAGATTTCTATATCAAATCTCAAAATATCTCTTCTGATATGTTAAACATCATATGACTTCCCAAGCAAATATGTAGAGTAAGAAATGAGTAAAATCGATTTGATTAAATGATAAAGCCATTTTAACTCCTGCAATCAGTTAAGTGCAAATTAGTGAGGAAGTTATTGAAGAGAATAACTGCTTGAAAGTTATTTAACATCTTAACCAATTAAAAGAAAACACTATTACTAAAAAGAGTGACAGTATCATGAATTGTGTGGAAAAGTTCTCCAAAAACTATACAGTAATAAAGAGTGGAAAAAGAATGTAGACTTGACAATTGTGATAATTTTCTTTTGCAATTCCAAGTAATTTAAAAGAAAAGGTGACATACACTTAAATCCATTAAAAATGGAAAGGCTGCATAAATGGTAAAATTATAATAGATTTTTAAAAGAAGTAGGTGAATTTGACATAACTATATCTCAAATAATAATGATATATATGTTGATTGGAAGAAATTGAGTAGTGGTATTGATATTTAAGCAACTTGAAAAGAAAGATATTAGAAATTACAGTATTATCTGTCTTCTATCATTTTCATATAAGGTTTTTACTAAAATGATTATAACTCATATAGAGAACTTTGGTCTCAAACTAACCAAAAAATCAAGAAAGATTTAAAAATGGCTAAAGCACAATTATTAAGAAATATTTTAATTAAGAGATTAGTAAGTAATAGTTGCTATTCTGCTTTGGATTCATATATATTTGAATCCATAAATATTTCATTAGTCATTAAAGCTTTAGAACAAGACTCTCTTATGTTAAGTAATCTAAAGACCACATTAAAAAATATTTGAGGACCAATTTAAAAGTAATAAATACAGTGCATTTTTATGAATGAACTTTGCATTTATCACTTGTTTATTTGCTTTGACTTCTCATAATACATCTGTTTAATCAAAACAGTGCAAGATCATTTTTTGACACATCTTATGTTTGAAAAATATGTGGGTTTACCTGCAAAAATATCAGATAATAATGTGAACATTAAGATTGTCAATTCATGAATGAATTAAAATATCTAATAAACATTCGATTCAAATTATTTTATTTATTTTTACTTGAAAAAAATTAAAACTTTTAGGTGGGCTACACAAATTTTCCCCATGGGTGACATGTAGCTCATAAGTCATATTTTTAATACTCATATTTAAAATATGATGTAAATCTAAAATAGTATTAAATTCTGGTGAATATTGTCAAAATGCATAGTAGAAATTAAAACTACATAGTGACAATAAGAAGATTTACCTTGATGTGACTGTATGGCAAGAATGTTTTTTTTTTTTTTAAAAAAAAAAAACCTTATTGCAGCAGTTTAAAAAAAAGTATTTTGTTGATTAAGATTGAAAACTAAGTAAGAAAAATAAATCATTAAAATATCACTGGATCATCATTTTTTACTTTATGCACATATGTTTTTACATTCATTGATTAGTTAAGATTTCCACTGTTCTACTGTACAGTGAGTTTGCTATTGGGTGTGAGTTAATTTATGACAGTAGCAAGGAAAAAAGGCTCAATCAGGATCTTTAGCAACAAGGGAATATACACATAAATGGAAAAATGTGGGTGATTTATTCTGCAAGTTGTATAAAGAAGGCATAGAAAATATTAGGCATTTGTTAATTAAATGTAAATTAAATGCCTACAAGCAGAAAGGATGCAAATAATGAAGTTGTGGACGAATAAATATAAACAAAGTGATTATATGGAAAGTGAGTTCTTGGTTTTTATGCTGGGTTTGGGAAAAGATAAGGGGGGGGGTTACATATAAAGGCCATTGAGTTAACAAAGATTATGTTGTGGACATATGATGGAACAGGATAGAGAAGAATATGGGAAAAACTTAAGGTGGGGAATGGAAAGGGAAGGTAAGGTGGTTAACAGGTTTCTCTAGGCATAATGGCTGAGAGATTTCTCACTCCAAAAAAGGAAAAGCCACAGCGTATCACATCATATTGTTAAAAGTAAATCATTGCTTAAGTTAGCTAGATTTTGCAGCAGATATGGGCATCTTCATAAACAATATCGCAGATCTGTAGGAAATGTCTTGAATTACATTGTAAATAAAAGTGAGAAAGTATAAAAAAAATAATAATTTAAAAATGTATTAATAGCTTTTGAATTACCATGAAAATAAAAATTGATAGTAATGAATTAATGATGTTAGCATTTATAAATACTTAATCAGATTATTGATATAAATGAAAACAATAGATGGAATTAATTGTAGTATTAGACCTGGATTATATGCATTTGGTGGGAATAATTTACTATTAAAAGGAAATATGTATATATGCTTCAAAATGAAAGTTTGCTATTGTTGTGAAATTTGGATATTTTATAGAAGAGTAATGCAGGCTGGTAGTCATGATGGTGTGAAAATGGAATACATACTTGGGTGAGAAATGCAAACAGTTATCTTTGACATTTTTGAAATAAATAAATAAATTAAACATTTTTTATTGCACTTTTGACAGTGCTTTTTATTAAGTTGTTCTGACAATATAGACTGACCAGCAGATTTTAATAAATAAACTTGACAAAAAAAAATGAGAGAGAGAAATATTAAGTTAAACTTTAAAAGTTGTGAAAAAAACTTTTAAATCTCAACATTTTTTTAGAAACAAATTTACTTACAAAAAAAAAGTGATGAATGCAGATAGACAGTTAAATCAAATCTGTCAAAAACATCTTAATATATAGCATTGTTAAAAGTTGAAGAAAAAATTCATAACATTTTATTAAATAAATAAAAGTAAAAGAATATTAAACATTCTGGAATGATTAAGAAATTGAAATTGAGTTAGTGTACATATGTCATTAGAAGAGATTCAATATTTAGACAACTGAAGGCTTAATGTAGATGATAAAAGTTTGTTCATTTTCCAAAGACCTAGAGAGAAACCACATGTGAGATAAAGAATTTTGCTAGAATGGTGTGGAGAAAAGAAGTCATGTTATCTATTCATGTATATATGTATATTTTGTAATTTGTTAATATGTTTGTGTCTCTTTATGGATGAACATATTATTTTTGCTTGCATTTGTAAGACAAACATTTTTCATAAAATAGCAAATAACATTAGATTTAAAGGCAAGTTTAAATCAAATGTTTTGTGGAAGTAAGTAATTTTACTCACATTTCTTGTAAAATGGAAGCATTTATTTATAATTTTCAAAATTACTTGTAATTTTATATCTCTTAAAATAAAAACAAGAAAAGTAAAATTCTCATTTCATTATAAATTTACAAGATTTACTTCAAGTCTGCAAATATTAACTTTAAACATAAAAAAACAAAAAATCAAAAGTAAGTAAAATATAATTTAGAAACAGAATAAAACACCATTTCAATGAAATTTTTACAATTTTAAATATCAGAATTAAATAATTAAATGATGCTTAATACTATAATTTTATACAGTGAATGAAGCTGTGAGAGATGTATTATGATATACTACTTCAATTATATACTATCCAAAAAATATAAACAAAAATTTAAAATATTAAAATTTGCAAATTTAATAAATTTTGTGATGTCAGCAGCCATTTTTCTTTCTCAAAGCATCTTATGTGATTATGTTTATTAATAACATTTATTTGAGTTATGCAAAAATACCTTTTAATTTTCTTTTTTAATTCTTTATGATACGGTGCAATATTTCATGTAAGAAAATGTTTCCTAAGTATAAAGCTAAAATTTATGTAAAATTTAAGAAAATTCTTAAAAGTTTTTTTTTAAGTGTTAAAATGTAAACCAGCATTTAATTATAGCACACAAAAAAAGATTATTAAACATTTTTGAATTGTATCAGAAAACTTAAAGATTGACAAGTTCAATCAAGAATTTAAAATGAGTAATAGCAAGTAGAGTATCTAAATAGATTTTGAAGTTGATGTGAACTTTAAAAGCATCAAAAAAATTAGAGGTCATAACAATATTGTATTGCTATAGCTATAGAAAAAAAAATTATTGAAAAAAAAAAGGATGTCATCCAATGTGTGTTTGATTATGATAAAAATCTAATATATTGCTTATTTAAAATAAAATAAAATATGATGCATTACATTTTCTCTTTTTTGAGTGAATGTGAATGAATGAATAGATATAGTAAATACATTATTAACAATAGCAAACTTTTCATATAGTAGTGCTGCCCAGTGCAAGCCTTAGTAATCAATGGATGCAGGAAGGGTTGTGCACAATCTCTGTCTAGTGTTTTCTTATCCAATAACCACAGACTAGTTTCTAGATTGTCGCTTTCATGAATGAGTAGCTTTGGATCTGAGAGCACTGCACCTAGATCTGATGATCTAATGCGATCCTCCAGCAACCCCTCTTATCCTATTTAGTTAATTATAAAGTTAGTTGCTCAAGATGAAAGCACATTAATGTTTTCCAATCCAAGCTTATTCACCTGTATAGTCATATAGATCTGAACTCAGTTCAGCATCTATACATTTTGGTGACCTTGGTTTATCAAAAATCATAGTCACTATCATCCCAAAGGCAGGGAATATGGATCATGTGATATTTTAGTGTTTTTTTTTGTAAATACATATATACATGTAGTCCCTTCGTTTATTATTAATAATTATATTCACTTTAAATTGTTTGAGTTATATAATATATGTGTGTATGTGAAAAATACCATGCACTTACATTTCAACAAAATGTGGTCAATTATATGCAAAGTATAGTTGGGAGGCTTGGAACAAATTATAGTGGATATTGTGGCTGCAGTATATTTAATTTGTATTTTTCAAATGTGGAAAGATGTTTATCTTAGTTGAGGAATTTATGACTTTTATTTTTTTACCTATGACCTTGTTTATGTGTGGTTATTAAATTTCTTTACCATAGGTTGACTAGAGGAACTAGACATTAAAGTACTATGACAAAAAAAAAAAAACATTTATGGGTAATGTTTTAACATCATCTTAACAGACTTTATTCTCCCATTTCTTAGAATTTCATCATAAAATTAATGAGTTCATACATCATTAAGATATTTGTAATTTATTGCTCATGTTTTGGTGTATATATGGTAAAGTAATATATCTCTTTAAAGAGATAATAAGTAAAGTAGTTTGCTTTATAGTCATAAAATAGATGAAATTACAATCATTTATATTTTGAGGAGAATTGTTTATCATATTAGCTGCATGATAATGTAGTGGTTAAATAGGAATTTAACTGGGTTAAACTCAGTAAAAGATTTACATACATAAAATAATTTTGTTATAAACTTATCTTAACAGTATAAATGTGTAATTTTTATTAGATTTGAGAGGTTGGGGTAATTTTTTTTTTAGTTGTTTAGTTTCATTTATTTATTTTGAAAGAAAGAAAAAGGGAAGGGATTAAGGTCTTAAAAGTTGTTTTTCAAGTAATTTAAAAAAAAAAAAAACAACTAAAAAGGATCAAGATTTTTTGACTCTGAAGAAATTAAAAGTTTTTTTTTGGTTCTCATCTGATCCTTCGTGTCAGCTGCTAGAGGCACAATTTCTAACCAAAAAACACATTAATATAATGTTTCCAGGCTAGCGATTCTCTATTAATATTGACTTTTTTTTTGTTTGTTTACAAAGTTTACTTTCTTTCGTTTCTGAATTATTTTTCCCAAATAATATTTTTGATGATGGGATAATAATAGTTGTTTTTTTAAATTTTTTTTTTTTTTTTTACCAAAGGGTCTTTTTTGGTGTGTGTTCAAATAGTAATTTGTGTTTTTTTTAAAAATAGTATTACTGTTTTGTAAAATTGGATTGCCAAAATTCAAGAGAGAATGGGTTTTTTTGATGGATCTTTAAATAATAATTTACGTTACTTTGATAGGTTTACATTTGATTGCTGACGACAATTAGTGAGAGGTTTTTTTTTGTTTATGATTAAATAATAATTTACGTTACTTTGATAGATTTACATTTGATTGCCGACAACAATTATTGGGAGAAGTGTTTTTTTTTTTTTTGCGCGTGTGTATGTATGTTTAAATAAAAATTAAAACCTTTACTTTTATTGGTTTACATTTGATTGACATCCGATTTGACTTCCTTTCGTTTATAAATTATGGTTTTGGTTCTACAAATAAATATTTTTGACAATGGGACAATAATAGTTGTTGTTTGTTTAATTTTTATTGACAAGAGCGGTGTTTTTTTGGTGTAGATTCAAATAGTAATTTGGGTTACGTTTAAATAATAAATTGCAGTCTTACTTTGATTGGTTTTATATTTTATTGCCGACACTAGTTATTGGGAGGGGTGTTTTTTTGTGTGTACGATTGTAGACAACAATTATTGGGAGAAGGGGTGTAACCGTTTAAAGAATAGTAGTTTACGTTACTTTTAGTAGTGGTGTACATTTGATTGCTGACAATAATTAGTGAGAGGGTGGGTGTTTTTGGGTGATGATTAAATACTAATTTACCTTCCTTTTATTTTACATTTGATTGCCGACAACAATTATTGGGAGCTAAAGAGGTTGTTTTTTTGTGTATGTTTAAATCAAAATTGAAGTTACTTTTATGGGTTATATTTGATTGACAAAGGTTTTGACTTTTTTTTTTCATTTATAAATTTGGTTTTGGTTTGCCCAAACCTAATATTTTTGACAATGGGATAATAATAGTTGTTGTTTTCTTTCATTTTTAAATAGTAATTTGGGTTACATTTAAAAAATAATCAGTTTACCATATTTTTAGTGCTTTACATTTGATTTCCGATAACAAATTTTGGGAGGGGTGTTTTTGTTTACGATTAAAGAATAATTGTACATTCCTTTTATTTTTTACATTTGATTGCCGACAACAATTATTGGGAGAAAGGGTTTTGCGTTTTTTTTTGTTTTTGTTTGTGTGTATGTTTAAATCAAAATTTAAGTGACTTTTATCGGTTACCATTTGATTGAAAACCGATTTGATTTTTTTTTTTTTCGTTTATAAATTATTTAGGTTTTCCCAAATAATATTCGATTTGACAATGGGACAATAATAGTCTAGGTTTCTTTAATTTTGATTGACAAGAGCGGATCTTTTTCGGTGTACATTCAAATAGTAATTTGGGTTATGTTTAACTAATAATTTACTGTCTTACTTTGATTGGTTTACATTTGATTGCTGACAACAATTAGTGGGAGGGTTTTTTGTTTTTTTTTCTATACGATTAAAGAATAATTGACGTTCCTTTTATTTGACCATTTGATTGCCGACGACAACAATTATCGGGAGAAGAAAGGATGTACGTTTAAATAAAAATTGAAGTTACTTTTTTTATTTTTGATATTTGACGAAGGCCATTTAGAATCCCTCAAACAAGCTTGCCTTTTACGAAGTGAACATTTCCGTCGGCAGATGTTTTTGGGCCTCAAATCTGCATATATTTGCTGCACAATCCAATCTTTTCTTTCAGCAGCAGGATGTTTTTTTTCTTTTTTTCTGCTGTAGAAATATTCCAGCACCGGCTTCCATGTCTGGCAATTCCCATGTTTTCAAGTTTTCTGTTGTGGGAATTAGCCATACTTTTTGTCTCGGAAAATTTCTCGCTAAAACGTAACTCAAAGCGTGATTTTTAAAATTTTACACTACCCCACCCTAATGAAAAATTTAGGAGGAATACAAATTTATGAGGAACAATCACTACTGTTAAAATTGATAAAATGTAACAGTATATCAATTTGTCTTAAAAAAAAAGGCACCGATGAAAATTTAAATAATTTTGACACGATCAGATTAACACACCCTCGTATGATATTGTTACAGAAAATACATAATGCAGCATTACGATATAGTGCATGACACAAACAACTACGGAATTTTCCTCTGCTTTTAGCATCGGAAAAAGCCACACCATTAGCCGCTAAGCCGAGTTAACACTCTTTCTAGATTTTATCGTAGAAAGAAGACTTAACTCCGAGTTAACACTCTACCTCTTAGCATAGAAAGTAGACTTAACTCTGAGTTAACAATCTTTCTAGGATTTATTTTAGAAAGAATGCTTAAAGGCTTGGGTGCAGCCGCGTAAATGGCATATTTCTAGAAATTTAGCTAGAAATAGCGCCTCTAGCGGCTGACACGAAGGATCAGATGACAACCTTTTTTTTAATTAATGAATAAGTAAAATGTTTTGTTTTTCAATTAATTAAAAAAAAATTAGAGCAAAAAAAAAAAAGAAAAGATATTTCTGAATAAGGGTTGTTTTCCAAGTTAGTTATAAATAATTTTTTTAAAGAAAAAAGAATATAATCTTTTTATAAAAAGAAAATCAATTTGTCAAGGCTTAATGCATTAGTTTCTGATATAGTCATGTGATTGTATGGAATTGATATCAGAGTTCGTTTTTAACAAAGAAAAAGATAATATGAGCAGCAGAATTCATTAGAAGTTTAATAGTGTGAAGTGAGTAGGCAAAAGCAAAGCTTGCAAATCTAATGCTAAATTATTGTCACTCTTAATGTAAAAAAGAAATAATTTTTTGCTAATATGTATAGTAATTTGGAGTTTACAACAACTGTCAAGCGTTGGTGGCCTAGTGGTTATCATAGATGCCTTCCAAGCAGCTGGCCCAGGTTCGCATCCCAGTCAAAGCATATGAAAAAAATTTTTTGCTGAAAGCTGAGCATTGCATATTCAACTCATAAAAACAATTTCACCATAAGGAATATAGAAGCCTGAGAGAAACTTTCAACTAGCCTTATATTCAAACTCATAACTGTCTCAACTGAGGATAACCTGATATGAAAATAATTGACAAATTAGAAACTTTGGAACTACTAGAGGAAAAATCTAAATTGTAATGAAAATCTGGAATGAAAAAAATATTTAAGTGAATCCTGAAGCTACTAAAGAAATAAAAGCATAATGAAAAAATTGAAAATAATTTATTAAACTGAAACCTGGAATTATGGGAAAAAATAAAGAAAGACCAACTAGAAGAAAATATCCCTTGAGAAAACTATAAAAATCCTAAAACTAAAAAGATTAACAAAACTTGTACCTCTAGATTTTCATGAAGAGACACTCATATAATCAACTAAAAAGAGAACTACACAAAAAATATCCACATAATGTAAGCTATTGTTTATGTGTGCACATCTTTATTTATAAATGTTACTTTATAATAAAAATAATAATTGCATTTTTTTTTATTGTTCTGTTGACAAGATGATTTTGTTCAATAATGAAAATTGTGTAAGGACATCCTTATTTTCAAAAGGAAATGAGAAGAATTTATGTTAAAATTACATTTTTTATTGTGAAGTATTTTTTATGGTTATATACATTTTAATTAATGAAGAACAACCATAAGATTGTTATATGTGTTATATAAAGTCATTTATAGCATATGAAATTATATGTAGTAACTTTGAGTTTGTCACTTTATCATTTTCTAATATTTTTTTTATTATTTATTAGTTAATTTTATTAAATAATTATTTTTAAAAAGCTCTGAAAAATTTTTTTTTGATGTCTTTATTCTTCTAACTATCTGTTCTATGAATTACTACTGTGTGAGAGTAATTTCATCATAGAGTTGTTTTTTAAAATACTGGTAAATTTATCCCAGTGAGTTTATTTAATAAAGTTTTTGAAACCCCAAGCTAGTTCATGCATAATGGCATTTGCAATATATATGCTAAATGTGGTTTGACCTATGTTTTTCATAGTGTAATCATTTTGAGTCCAGTCACAAAGGATTGCTGATGACTTATGTTGATTATTACTGTTGATGTCATATATTATTATATATTATTGCTTAAAATTATTTATTATTTATTTTCATTGCTGATTCTTCGGCTTATTTTCTGTGCTCAATAAAAATAAAGACATTTTGATGATTTTCATCCCTATCCCCTACAATCCACACATTCATACTGTTATAATATATCTATATAATTATTAACACTAAGCTGATAAAAAAGCCTTAGTTAAATTACTGCTAGCATTGCATTCAAGTTTTAAGAATATATTGAACATTGTAGTAAAATTAAATAGATATTGTGTTGCTGTTTGATGGAATCTCAGCTAGTTTTCAGGACTGCTGATGACACCTGATTATTGATAGAAACATGTCCAGCAAGAGATTGATGTTTTTCATCAAAAATTATCATTTAAAAACACTATAGAATTTTCATAGAGATTGTAAGCAAAAGTAACATTAATATTATTATATTTTTAGTGGTGTTTAATTATTTATTTATTAAAATGTTTATTTGAAAATAACATTACTTTAAAGAATTTGATCATAGTTTGCCCTTGTTATCAATACAAAACAAATTCAAAAGAAACTTTAGTTAAATTACTGCTAGATTTGTGTTCAAGCTTTAAGAAATATATTTAAATGTGTGTGCATCAAACATCAGAATAATGTTCATAATAATATGAAACTGGAGTTGAACTTATGTAAAATATTAAGCTATGTACATTTTATTACATGCCTATAATCCCAATATTATATACTTGTGTGTGCTTTTCATGATGGCTAACGTAAGTTATTTCGATCTTATCATTGCAAAAAGAAAGACAACAACTATTAATTCAACAATTATTTGCTCAAGAGATATTGATCTTTAATTTAGGAATATTTGAACCCATCACAATACTACTGCAATAAACTGTATAATGCATTTTAACAATTATGTCTTTAACTAGTATTGACATAATTCATTTTATACAGCTATTTCTTGATTTGCTTTATTATTTGTTAATTATTATATATATAAATACACTCCATTGGCATTTTTATTGAGTTCGTTATATATATATTCAAATTTTTATTAGTACATTCCTCATTTCAATCCTTGTCATATTACAGCCATTTACTAGTGTAAAAAGTGAAACTACTATGATTTACATGTATGTTATCACAAACAATTTTTTTCTTCATTATATACAAATAAAATGTCTGTTAATTAAAAAACCTATTGTAATTATACACAATCTTTCAATCCACAGAAGTATGTTCGGTTAATTTCTTAATCTGCATCAACTGCCATTATTATTGATTTTGGTGGTTCATTTATGTATCAGACTTCTAAATATATTAATAAGCTGTTACAAGAGTTTTTAGGATTTGGGGAAAATACTATTGCATCATCTTTGACTTTGTAAATAGAATTGAAAATATAGTGAATAATGGGAATGATATTATTGCTTCATTAGATGTAACAGAAATGTATGGTTCTATTGGTAGAGTGGATTCCATAAAATTGATTGATCATGGTTTGTAAATAGTTGATAAAATTTATTATTGAATCTTTAAATTTTTTTAATGATAACGTTGTTGCTTCTTTTGAAGGTGAATATTATAAAATATCTCAAGGTTGGCCTATTTGTTTGGCAGTTGTTGCACAAGTTTGCAATTTTATTTTGTCTACATATGAAAGTAGTATTTTAAACATATGGTTTTTAAAGATATTAAAATTTACAAAATGTATGTGGATGATGTTTTTGTTTGCGGAAGTACCAATATTATAAATTTTCTTGTAGAAGAGTTAAATAATTTGAATGGTTTGAAATGGACTATTGAAAAGGAACAGGACAAAAGTATTAAGTATTTGGATTCATTTATTACAAGAGCTAATTGTATGTTAATTTATAAATTAATTATCAAAGCATTGCAAAAAGGGGATATATAAATTGTAAATCAAAAGTACCATTTATGCATAAGATGGCAAGTTTTAGATCTTTTTTGTTTTGTAATGAAAAATTATGTCGATACCAGTATGATAAATTAAATAACATTGAGATATTTATCAAGGAATTATTTGAAGTTGGTTATAAGATTGAACAGATTAACAATACTTTATGTTAATTTAAAATGAGTTATAATGGTTTAATGCAGTTGAAGATTGATAATAAAAAATGGATATCTATTCTGTATATTTCAAATGCTCAAGTGAATTTTGTTAAGGATAATTATAACAATGTGTTTAATGTTTCATTTTGTGTTACAAATAATGTTAATAAATTAGTGAATAATTCTAAAAATTTTATACCTCCCAAGCAGAAAAGTAATGTTCTTTATCAAATTTTTTGTGGATGTATGTTATCATACGTAAGTGAATCAAGGTTGCAGTATTGAAAAAGGATTAAAGGAACATGAATTGTTATACAAGCAGAAGAAATAATAATGATTTAATGACTGCTTCAGTTTTCTTGATCATGAAAGGATATGTAAATATAAATTTGAGTTTGATATTGAAAATGTTAAGATTCTTCATGAAGAGAGAAACTGTAATAAAAGAAAAATCAAGGAGGCAATGTTAATAAATAGAAATAAAATGAATATAATTAATAGATAAGTTGCTAACATTAAGATTCTTGATTCATGGGATTTGAGTTGATGACATTTCCTTCTGTTATGTTTTTTGAATTTAACAGCAGTTAAAAAGGGTTAAAGAATTAACTGAAAGTACTTCTAAGGATTGAATGACTATATACAATAATTAATTACCATTATTTTTATTGATATATGTAAATATTAGGAAATTTTATTCATACTATGATTTAAATGATATACTTGTAACATTCTGTATGATAGGCTGCTGACAAAGTATATAGAACTTGTAGGCATATATATATAAATAACTACAACCATTATATATATATATATATATGATGCTCTTGCCCATATAACAATGATTAATTGTCAGTTTAATATATGAATATTCAAATATTTTAGTATCTCATACTGTGGTCTGATTTTATGATTTCTGGAGATTATCCTTGAGCATTTTTTTTTACAACATTAAAATATAGCATTCCAGATATTTCAATATTGCAAGCTAACAGTAGATGAAATATACTGTTTATGTAACATTATTTTATAGTTAATATATGTATATGACACATATAGCAACATATGTGTAAATGTAAAAAAAAAAGCCTTTAATGATAAAACAGGCAAAATTCTGTATACGTATTGCCACTCAGTGCAAGCCAGAGTAATCAATGGATGCCAGAAGGCTTGTACATAAAATCTCCTTCTAGTGTCTACTCTTCCAATATCTCCAGACTCTCAGATCCAAGGCTCCCCACTGATGAAGACCACAAGCCAGAAACTAGGGGTATTGGATGAGTAGGCTCTAGATGGGGATTTTATGCACAATCCTTCTGGCATCCCTTGATTATTCTGGCTTGCACTGAGTGGCAATACCTATAGATTGTTTTGTCTGTTTTAATAACAGTTAAGAGCAAGCATAAGAAATGGTTATCATGTGATGTTTATTGACCTTTAAAGATACTTGTTACATAACTAAAAGCATGAATTTCAAAGCTTGGAGTATTTGAATATATAAATTTACAAATATTTAATAAAAGAAATACACCTGGATCTCTTTTTACACGGACTTATTTAACATGATTTTGAAGTTACACGATTCGTGTTTCACCGGAAGTCGATTTGCGATAATGCGCTATTACTTTAAATAATAAATTTCGCGCACTTACGTTATATTGAAAGTAATAGCACATTATTGGAATACGACTTTCATCTTAGTAATTTCAATATTTTCAGTGCTTTATAATAGTAAGATTTTATGCAATAATAAAATTAAAATCATGATTTCCACATTTATGTATACACATATTAAATTTTACAAGATTATAATGTAAATTTGTTCAAACATTGTGCGTGTTAATTTTGCATTTTAAATCACATTCTGTTTTTACTTTTTAAAAAAGAACGTAATCAATTATTATTTTCTTATTAATGACACTAATCATTAACATGCTCTTAAATTCCAACGAGAGCTAAATGGTTGTATGTCTGGATATCGCGAGCTTCGTAAACAATTAATAAAATCATCGTCTCATAATTACGTTGTCACCCGAAAATCATAATAATTAAAACGTGTAAAAAATGTAAATTACTGTACTGTAAATTATGCATAAAAATATATTATTTTGAATAAAATTAAATATTATAGTCAAAAAAAGTTTGTCTTGTATCAATTTTTTTCAAATTTGAAATTTTTATTAGTCATATTTTATTTCCTTATTTTTTTTTTTTTTGCGTAAATTTGAAAGTAATTTTACGTTGGTGCTTTGCTTTTACGCGAATTTTGAAAAATCACAGACCGCACCCCCTTTTTTTCAATGTAAGTTACATCTGTTTTTGCACGATTTCGTTTGCGCATGTTTTCTGAGGAACCTATCTATCGCGTAAAATGAGACCCAGGTGTATACTTGTAACAATGTTTATTATTACCAGACAATAAAATATTTATTTAAACAAATTTGTGAAAGTTGATATTCAGGTCAAGTTTTTGGAATAACTGATTAAGACATAAATTTGCAACATACAGCTATAGAGGTATGGACTCAAAAGGCTTAAAGATTCCTGGATCAAATCTCAATTTATCACTGCTTGGATGATCACCTGAATACCTACCCGCCTGATTATAGATTATATATTTTTAATTGATGTTTAGAGACTAAGAATATTGCTCTTTGTATGCTGACAGATGCTGAATTATTAACTAAGGAAATTCTAAAGAAAAAGATAAATCTATTCTTTAAAGAAATATTTTGAAGGAATTGTAGGTTGCTAAAAGAAAGATAAATGTTTATAATTATAAACAAGTAAAAAGAATGTAAAAGGATATAAAGGACTCAGAGAAAGTTAATGTTTTAGTCTTCCCTTTTGGTTGGTTAATAGTAATGATGATGATTTGAATAATTTTTTTGCTATTATATTTTTATTATTTCTCTGAATTGATGAGAAAAATCTTTAAATGAAAAATGCATGCATGCATGTTGGTTTTCTTTCATTATAAAAACTTTGATCTTTTTTAATCAATTGCACAGAATTTGTTTATTAAATATACATATTTGTTATTATTAAAGTATTTGATTCTTTTAGCAATTTTATTTTAATAAAATATTGATTAAGATTAAAATAAATTTATTAATTTATTTTATTAAATAATATTAAATTGAATTTTAATTTATATTAAATAAATAAACAAGCGATTTTTTTTTTTTTTAAGTATTCAGTGATTTTTATGCTTATAAAATAGCGTTAAAAATAATTATTATTATAAAATCTAATAAAAACTTTATATATATACAGAAATTACAATTGAAGGTTTCTTTTGTATACAGAATCAGAATTTATTTTATTTATGCCCCTAGCAAAAACATTTTTATGTCTTTTCTCTCTAGTGCATAAAATAACAATTTATTTTATTTATTTAGAAAAAACAAAAGACAATCATAATAATCCTATATAAGAAAAGTCATAATGGAGTTTAAAATATAATAAATAAAATGAAATATATGATTTATAAATAATAAATAAATTAGACAAAATATAATTAAAATAGTGATAAATTCTTTATACTGTAGTGCTACCTATTGTAAGCCATAGTAATCAATGGATGCAAGAAGTTTTGTGCATAAAATTCTTATCCAGTCTCTATTCATCCAATATTCTGAGACCAATTTCTAGCTTGTGGCTTTCATCAGCGATGAGCCTTAGATCTGAGAGGACTGCACCAAATTATTCTGGTGATTTTGTATGAGTAGGCACTATGTAAGGATTTTATGCACAAATTTTGCTTCTATTGATTATTATGGCTTTCTCTATGTAGCATTACTATATTCAGAATTTGTCTCTGTTTTAACGGCTTGTAAAGGCATAGGTAATGGTGATTATTTGATGTTTAGTGACAAAATATAATTCTCTACAGTACAATCAATGATATAAACATTTTTAAAAAGCTAAATAGTTAGAATTTATTAAATTTTCAGAATATTCTTACATCTTTACTTATTTCAACTACTATTGCATTGGTGGCTGAGTGGTTAGCACAGCTGCCTTACAAGTAGTTTTACCGGTTTCGCTCCCCGGCTGACACTTTGACATAGGAAAAAAAAACATACTATTGAACTACTACAGAATGAAAGTCTCTTCAAGTTTAATCTAGTTTTTCTGATCAATAGTCTTTTTTCTTCACATCATACCAACAAACTTTCTTATTTTTAACTCTTATCTATAATCTTTTACCATTTTTTGGTATACAGTTTTAAGTCTTCAAATATCCATCTATTATCATCTCTGCTGGAAATATGTTTCAATTCAATATCCATTTTAGTCTTTTAATTCTTTCAATTATATCTGTCAGTGTACTTGTTTGTTCTCTCACTCATGTATTTTGTTTTCTATTTTTTCTGTTAGTTCTAAAACATGCCTTTCTGTATATTAATTAATTGGAAATCTCTTAAGTGCTCTTCTAATAAGTGGTCAAGTCTCTGCTCCATAAGTAATAACTGTTAAACACATTTTTGTGGCACATTTTTATTTAAATTATTTTACCAAAAGCACTCCTTCGATTTTAATTCTGTGATTAATTTTATCCATTATGTTTCTATTTGTATTAGTAATTTGATCAAAATGTTTGTAGTTATTATTTTCTTTTAATTCATGATTATCAATTCTATTATTTTTTCTTCTAGAAAAATCCATTCAACATTATGTATGTCTTTTTTGGCATTTATCTTTAGCCTTATTGTTTTTCTTTTATCTGAAAACTGTTGCAACATTTTCTGAAGCTCTGAAACATTATTTACAAAAATAACCATGCCATCTGCAAAATGTAGATGACTTATGTAATCTCCATTTACTTTTACTTTTCCAGCTTTCCATTTTAATAGGTTTCAGGCGTTAATACTGCCAATGAGCTTAATCACTGTTTTTTGTAACTTTAAATATATTTTAAATGTTTTTAATAATGGAAAACTGCATGTAGTCAATCCATATCTACAAATAATGATTCTAGCAATGTATTGCTTAGAAGTTCGGAATAAGTTTAAACTCTGGAAATGTTAAAGCTGCAGCCACAATCTGTTGACCTTTACTTCCAGAGTCTACTACACTTAAACTTATATAATCAAATCTATTAAAAATAACAGCGTTTTAAATTTTTGTTAAATGATTATTATATCCTGCAGCTTATCACATTTATATCTTCTTGTTTGATTGTAGTTTAATTCTGGCTTTTCCAAAGCTCAAACATCTTATGAACATCCAAACAAAAACCTTTATCATCATCATCATCATCATGATTATATTCTTGGAAAACAAGACCAGAGAATATTTTACTTTTAATTTGATAAAAATATGAAAAGAGATCTAAGTGAATAAAATTTTCAGTTTTCCTTCCTAAATAGTTTCTTGACATCTTGGATGATCGTATCTGTGGTGTAATGCAATATAATGATTTTAATATATTCTTGACAATTTTTTTGAATGCCAATTTTCTAACATATAATAAAATAATATTTAGAACTTACAGAACTTTAGAAATTTGACTTTTTTGGCAGTTCTAGCCAATTAGATTTGCCTGTCCATAAATCCAGTAAATTTTTTACTGGAGTTAATATTTAATATGAAAACCTTGAATTAATATGGGCTGAATCTTTTCCCATTTATTTTTTAATTTTAAGGTAACTTAATTTATTTTGAATTTTGAATATTCAACTTGATTTTTTTTTTTGTTTTTAGTTTTATATTAATGAAACTTTTCTCAAATTCATCTTTAAATGTTTCTTTTGCATCCATCAGATTCTTTGTTTATTGTCAAATACATCAATATTCTTTCTGCTGTTGTTTTCCAGGGTAATTGATGCATTTTCTAAAATATTAGAAAGCTTACACATCTTTTTAAATTTTATTTGAAGTTTATGTATGAGTAACTTATTATAACTATCCTTTCTTGGCTATAATTTACTGTTTAAACCATATTTTCCACCATCTGTTGCAAAAAATGTAGTTGATTTTTGTGAACTCCGTGCACTTGATGTTTTGACACTTGAAAATAAAATAGTTCAAAGAAAAAATTGTAGTTGGTGTATAGAAAAGATCTAAATTTTGATGATGTAATGTTTTAATTGCCATATAAATGATTATAGAATCAAATGCTTTTTTATAATCTACAAATCCAAAGCGTAATGTCAATTTATATTCATTGATCTTTCTGTAACAATTTGGTATGATCCTCTGTACCAAACCCACTTTTAATGATTTTTTTTCTTTTGATTGGTTAAAATCTAAAGTTTATCTAAACAAATTTAATTATCTTGATAAAAAATTTTTATGTTGAACAGATAAAAAAAAGTATAAGCCTTTTATAATTTCTAATTTTTTTTTTAGTATTTTTTTAAACATTAATATTGCTACTGCATTCTTGAAATTATTTTGTTCATCTTTATCATTTAGAGATTTGGTAAATAACTTTACCAACAATTTATTTCTTCATCTCCTTCTTTTAATATGTCAATTATAATTCCATCATTATCTGAAGCTTTTTTTTTTGTAATTATAATTGCATATAGCAATTTTTCATTTAAAATGCTGGAAATTCAGAAGGTGGTAATATATACGTTGTTTTCTTGTTCTTTATTGCTATATAATTTTTTATAGAAGTTTTTTTCTTGTTCTTTATTGCTATATAATTTTTTTTATAGAAGTCTCTCATAATTTCATGATGCCATTTCTTTTTTTAGTAATATTTTCATCTTTTCATCTGATAATAGAAATAAGTGTCTTACCAATACTAAGATATTGATTTACCCTTTTGAGAATTTTCTTCTCCTATAGTTTTATTTGCTAATTTATGATTGTAATTTTCTATATTATCCTCAACTCTTTTTCATATCCCTTTACAAAACTCAAGATATTCAATTTTTTTAAATGGATCATTTTTATATAATGATAAATTGCTGCTTTTTTGAACCAGCTATTTTTGTTGCAGTTCTTAATAGGGTATCAGTTATCTTCCATTGACTTTTTTCAAATCTGAACCATCTTCAAAATGTGTTAGTATTTTAAAATGATTTGTAAATTCTAATTTAAATTTATTGGAATGTTTCTGAAAGTTTAAAATATCAAGCGTGAATATGGTTTGCCTTAATATTTTTTGCTCTCTAGTTTTCCATTAATATGTATTTTACATTTGTAATTGATGATCACTTCCTGTGTTGAATCTATTAAAAATATTACAGTCTTGAAATATGCATTTTCAGTTGATTAAAATATAATTGAATTTGACTATACCTTCATTTGGATGCTTCATGTCCATTTCCATTAACCATGTTTCTTAAAGAATTTATAATAAAGGTTTTTTTTCTGCAAATTTCACAAGCCAGTGTCTTCTCTCATTTATATATTACTGCAATCAAATTTTCATCTACACTGTTGCTATCATTAAAGTCTCCTATGACAATTTTAAAATGTTGTTTGGTCTAATAATTCTCTATTTTTCCATCACAATGAGAATTTGTATGGCGTATTGATATTTCTCATTAAATTAATAACTAATTTATCCACACTAAATCAATCTCCATAATGTTGTTCTTCCACTTTTTAAATCAGTTGCCTCTTCATTTTGTCTTCTAACACCAAAAATTTCCCATTTAATATTACATAGTTCTTCCATTTCTTGCAATTATTCTTCCTTGGAAGGTGATTATGCCGTTTTACATGCCTTAATAAAATGCCATTATTGAATGGCAACTTGGGTCCTGAGTTAAGGATTCTTAGCATTCTACACTTTTGGCAACCAACCACCATCTTGGTCTGTGACATTATAGCCTTTTGGGAATAAGAACCATAATTTAGTTTTGTCTGTCATGATTATAAATATTTTTTTTAAAAAGCTCATTCACACGCATATTTATTATTCTTTCTTCAAGAAAACATTAATGATATTCAATTAAGATATATCAGGCAACTTCCAGAAATAAAAATCAATGAACTGACTATACTGAATGAAGCATGTTGGAGAATAGCCATTCACATTTGTAGAATATATGAAAAACATATTGTAATAACAGTTGCAATGATAAGAAAGCATGTAATGCATATTATGAATTTGGTCTGATTGGTTCTTTTAAAGCCTCTGAGAAGAATCAAAAGATTTCCTTTCAATTAATAGCTAACTCCTTATGTATATGTGATTGAGAAGATGAAACTACTATCTCTCACTTTGTATTCTTAGAAAAGGTCAAGAATACAAGAATTCCATCTATACTTTAATTTTCTAATGATTATAAAATTAACTTTGTTAACATTGGTAGAAATTTAGAGTGAATAAATTCAAAGAATAAGTGAATCTATTTTATTCTTGATCTTTGCTAAATATAAAGTGTTTATTTATAACCTGAAGAAGATTGGTTTGCTATCTTTGAATTACATAAACATTAAACTATGCAAATTTCATATTCATATAAACTATGCAAATTTCATTTACAACAAGCAGTTACTTACTCGAGAAAACCCAAGATGTGTGTATATTGTGCAATAAGTTATTAAATATTTGGGATCGTTTTAAGTTGTAGAATTGCTGATGACTCATTTAGGAAACGCTAGAGGTTGATATTTGCTTCAGTGAGTAATTGATGTTAGTTTTTTCACTATGAAATCATTTTTTAATTTTATTGATGTATATAATTTATTTTATACAAACTTGTAATCTTTTTTCTTATAAAGCCTAGAATTTATAATTAAATTATTTTTTGTTTTTCTTTTTTTAATTCTTTCTTTCTCTTTCTTTCTTTTTTTGACCTTTTAACCGTTTTCTTATTAAGTAAAAGTGAGTTTATTGAATGGAAATGATCAACTAGAGCAATTACCTTTGATAATAATGAACCGAATTGATTATTGGTATTTAAAAGACTCCATTCTATTAATTATTAAAGCCAACAACTAATTATTAAAAGAATGACTTAAATGGTCTTCAGAAATAAGTGTGTGTGTGTGTGATTATTAAATTAGCAAAATTTATAAGGGATTGAAAAACAGACTAGCAAAAAATCCTTTGAAATTTTATATGCAATTTTATTGTAAATAGTTTTTAAAAAATAAATAAATAAATAAATTCAGAAATACAACATCTAAATTGGATGTATGAAATTTGTAAGATATGATTTGTTAAAGGAAAAATTGAAAATACAAAAAACGGAAAATGGCTGATTATAAGTTTTATTATGATAGAACTATTCAGATCATACTATAAGTTTAAAAACAAACTTTGGTATTATATTGCTTTGCTATAAACCAGTTAATATTATTTACAACATCTTTAAACCATAATGATCACAGTTTACTTATTAACTTATTAATATAATTATGAGAGTCGGACACTGTAATGCTGTTGATGATGAGGGTATACAATTGTACTTTTCATAGAAGATATCCAATAGTTAGGAAAGTAACCTGGGAAGTTGGCTATCTACTATTTAGTTTCCACAACTTCCTCACCCTTACACTGGGTGTCTCATAAGTAATTCCTGAATTATTGTAGATGTTAACAGTAGGCACAGAAAATCATGTGATCATAGTCTCATTAATATTATTATATTTTTTAAAATCATAAATACTCATGTTACTTCGAACAGTAGCAACTCTTTCCATACAATAGTGTCATATAGTGCTAACCACAATAATCAGTGGATGCTTACTCTTTTTATACAATAGTTTCATCTAGTGCATGTTACATTTATCAATGAATGCTATACGATTTGTGTATCAAAACCCCTGACTAATGCTTACTCATCTGATAATCCCAGACAAGTTTCTAGCTGACAGCTTTAATCAGTGATAAATCTTGGATAAGTGATGTGTGTAGATCTTTACATCTAATGTATTTCTCTAGCAGCTATCTTTTTAGTAAACTATAAAGATATACTCTCAATTGCTTAAAGTGATAAAGCATATAGCTATGTAACATATAAAATGTTATGTCACAATTTTATTTTATTTTTTCATGTGTCAAAGCATCGGCCGGGAAGCGAACCCGCAAACCTGTGACAACTGCTTGTAGGGCATCTGTGCTGACCACTCAACCACCAATGCTTGATGTCACAATTGTATTTATTGGTAATTTTTGAACTTATTTTATAAATCAGACTGCAGTAAGTTTGATACTTCTCAATGTTTTATTAAAATGTCTATACTTCTTTAAAAATAATTATTTATAGCAATATTTTTTTAAAACAAATAGGATGAAAAATGTTAATTAATGATTAATTTCATCACTAAGCTTTTTTATAAATATCATCGATAGTAGGAAATCACAATAGGAAAACAGGTATAATAGAATGTACACAAGGCTTTGGTTATTATAAGAATTATTATAATAATGCCCTTCATAGTTTAGAATAGTGGTAGAGAAATGAACTCTCAAACTCAACGTCTACTAATTTTTGGCTTCAGTTCTTGTCACTTTCAGTACTAGAACTTCATGCAAATTCCTGATCCAAAAAAACATTTGATTATTAGTCCTGGTGGAATGATAGATCAAGATCTATGCATTGTAAGCTCCAGAACTATCATTTCCATTATAATAATGAAAACTATGGTGGTAAATATAAATTACAAATGTAAATTCTGTGATCAATATAATATTATAGCTATCTTTTAAATGATGTCAATCATTTCATTTTCTTATAGAGATATCTTTGACTAGAGAATTCAAAGAAATTAAAATGTATACTAAAATCAGTCTCTATACAAAAATGAAAATTTTGACTATAATTGTTTCTTTATTGAAGCTATAATCAATAATTATATTATCATTTACATTCAATGCAGAATTGAGAGGAAAATAATTTTGTTTTTTTTTTGTTAACATTTTATCAGCCTGAATAAAATAATAATAAATGTACAATTAGGAAAAAATGATCTATGTTGTAAGTCAATGTGTAAATCCATAATGAATTATTTAATAAAACTATGACTATAAAGAAGAATGTTCAAATCTATCTAGCAGTTGCTCTATCAAAATATATGTCAGTAAAACGTGCATTTCAATTCAAAGTATAAAAAAACTAAATTTGCTCAAAGATTGATTGGTTTGCAATTCTCATGAAAATAGCCCACACTTATCAACATCAATAATCTTCAATATGCTGCCATGGCAACCTTTTATTTATAAGTCCTACTATTTTTTCTTATAAATATAAGGTTGTCTTGACAGCACACTGAAGATTGTTCATTATGATAAATTTGGGCTATTTTCAAGGTATAAAAAAGAATTTGTATGATCTTTTTTTTTTTCAATATTAAAGTTAGTAGCCTTTAGATTATCGTATGCATATATTTAGGACATTCTTTGAAATGCAGATTTTCTATATGAATAATAATAATAATTGTAGTTGTAGTAATAGTAGCAGTAGTAGTAGTTAGTAGTAGTATCAGCAGCAGTAATTGTATGAGTAGTAATAATTAGATACTGTATTAAATTTCCCAAGTTTCTAGCCATTAGCCTTCTTCAGTAAAGATTATTGAATTTTCATCGATATATCCAGTAATTGTCTTCATTTTATTTTATATACCCAAGCCAACAACCTGAATTATATTGATTATTAAGAAATGTGTTTATTTTGTTTCATTTTTTCCCCTTATACATATTGTAACAGTCAGATTTGTACACTCATGCAACAAAATTCAAAGCCCAAGCAAAATATACCAAAGCTGACCATAGTGAGGTGGTTGAGACCTCTAATCCGACCAAACTCCAACTCATCTGCCAGTACTCCAAATTTAACACCTTATGAGTGACATTTCTGGGGCTACACTCAGTTCTCATTTAACCGCAAGCCGACATAGAACAGGGAGAAACACGAGACTTAAGGTCATTACTAATCTTACTAAATAAGTGATATATATAACACTCAACACTCCATTAATCTTAACTACCAGACATACACATATAGCATATAAACTCATTAAGAAATTGGAGTATGAACTGTGACATTTAATAATATACTGTGGATTGGATAAAATACTATGGATTGGATCAGATACTGTGGTTTGGTTTGATCTAGAGTCTGAGCAAGAAAGATATACAACAGTTTATATTTAAAAGGATTTATTAAAACAATAACAAAAAGGATTTATTAAAACAATAACAAATGATCTAACACAAAATATCATAATGGCAGGGATTATATAATCTTCACAAGGTATTCAACACAGGAAGGCATGTTACAATAGTTGGGACTGTTATCAAGTACATCTGTTCTTTTTTAAACATATTACAATATATGTGTGTGTGAGTTATAGAGGTCATGCCTAATTAGTTAATATGCTCATCTTATGAACTTGACTTGCTTAAGTTAGAAGTTGATACCTTAGTAGAGATGATGATGAGTACAGCCAGTTTTAAAGACTGTTATATATACTAATTAAATGAGCAACTAAATAAACTCAGAATCATGCAGATTCAAACTGATAACCCAGATTCAAACTCCAGTCTAAAGCTGAATGATTGATTAATATGGGAAAAAGAACTGGTTACCATTAGGTCCACATATATGCGCTATGGCGCTATATAAAATATTAAAGAAATAAACTTGCAGTGCGAGTGTGTGATTCTTCAAGAGTTTCAGCATCAAATGCTCGGTTTGCTCTGAGAGCGACGGTTTGCTGCTATTGATATATGAACATAAAGTTCAGGAAGTCGGATTGGCTTTAGGAAAAATCTGGGTCCTCATGCCCCCAGTTCTAATGAAGATAGCCATAACCCGAACTAAATAAAGGGGCGGTTTGTTACCGTGAACCCTTGTCAGAGGCAGCAAAACGTAACACATATAAATGTACTATATAAAAACACACCCACAATGCACGCAATATATATATATATATATATATAAAGCAATAAGTATGCATATAATTAATTGCGCCTAAAACAGATAGCTTTTATCTGTCAAGCTAATTCAAAACAGTTCTTAAAATTAGCATTATAAGTATGCTAATAAAATGGGCTTAAACTACATAAAAATAATCTAGTTAAGATCCTGAATCTGCATATAAAGATTCTTAATTAAGGAGGGAAAGTATATTCGATGGGACTTAATACAAACATTAGCAAATATACTTTATCATCTCTAGACAATATATATATCCCCTTCCAACTAATAAATATCAAAGGTTATAATATAAGATCGGTTAAGCAAATCTTAAAAAATACGATTTTACAATATATATATAACTATGATAACAACGAGTGGTTAGCGCATTCGTTTATTACCAATATTATAATTTCGAAACAATGATTCAATAAAATAAACAAGGCTTTTAAAATGTCTAAGTGAAGATTACAATTATCTCCTTTATAAATTACTTACTTAGTTTCATTGTTTCGAAATCTGAGCATATTATCACATATTAAACATAACAAAATGCATTTAAACAAAATATTAAAATTACTGAAATTAGGCAAGACCGTTAGTTTGTAGGGATTGAAGAGAATAAATTTCGGACATTTAATGAGTATAAAAAAAAATATGAAATCTTTTAATTCATAAAAGATTTCAGCAGTTTATAAAATTAAAGTAAGTGAGCTTTTTTTCTTTTACATTATAGATAAAGTTACACAGACTGATAGTTTCGTTTTATAAGAGGGTAAAATTGAAAGAGTTTTTATAATTTAGATAGAACGTTCTTTTTAAAGTGTTATAAGAATTTATAGATTAAAGTTCATACCGCAGCTTCTTTTTAAAAATGATTACCATCTCTCTCTGCCTCCTTGAGTGGACTTGAAGCGTATATCAATGATAGTGGTTGGAATAGAGCGTCTGACAGCATCATAATCTTCAGTGGCCTTTCAGATAGGTTAAATTTCTTCATATTCTCCATGCAGGTTGCTGGAAAGTCTATTCAAAGGAATGTTTAGAGGAACTGAGAGTAGCCATCTGGCTCCAGAGCCAGTAAATATATTATTTTACTCGATCATTTTGGATTCTGGTCTCCACAACAATTTTCAGAAAAAAAAAAGCTAAAGAGTGAATTTCAAAAAAAATCTGCAATATTTATATTCCCTAGATCAAAAGCCAGCGACTATCTATTTTAAAACACAATTCAGACTTCTAAGTTTTAGCCTTAGGTCTCTTTTGATTCTTATCTTTTTTTTATCTTGTTGCCCAAACTTTTACTGGTTTGATCTGGGAAAAGAAATTCATTACAATCGTAATGAATGAGCTCTAAAACAATGTCAATAACCTAGGGACCATCTGATCCCACCTGCGAATTATTCTAAATAAAAATCTGCGATATCTATATTCCCTAGATCAAAAGCCAGCGACTATCTATTTTAAAACACAATTCAAACTTCTAAGTTTTACAGCAGTCTGTCTCTTTTGATTCTAATCTCTCTTTTTTTTATCTTGTTGCCAAATTTTTACTGGTTTGATCTGGGAAAAGAAATTCATTACAATCATAATGAATGGGCTCTAAAACAATGTCAATAACCTAGGGACCATCTGATCTCACCTGCGAATTATTCTAACTAGTTTTATTACCAATCTGTGAATTTCACATGTGATTTATAATTTACTTAAACCAAACTTGTTAAAGGATATTTAGCCACATTTTCTAAACAAAATAACCCTTATACAATATATTATTTATATAAATGCTGCAATATATCCATACAAAATTTAATATCATTATCATTTACAGGTGCTTGTATGTGTGACAATAAACATATAATTGTTTGAATGCATATAAAACTGTGATTATATATATAACTGTGTAAATGAATATATCGTTGTGTGGATATATACACACTTGTACTAAAGAGTGTTCAAAACTGGCATAGATGTGTCTATGGAGTCATAAAGGTGAAACAGATAGAAGGACAGTAATATCTGTTTCATTATAGGTAGACACTTCTTTTTTCATTTTAAAACAAACAGTAATATACAATTACTATTAACTACATTTTGATACTCTGTCATTATAACTATTAATTTAAAAAAATACTAAAGCAGAATTTATATATTAAAAAAATATTAAAATGCAACGTACCAAGTATACTTTCAATGCTTTTGTGTAATATTCATGGTTAGTTGGTTGAGAACATTAATTTTTTTTTGATTTTTACATTAATTAGTAATAACAGTAGGTTTAATTAAAGAAAACTTCTGAGATATGATATTCTATAGATTATGTTCTAAAGAGTAAGAACGAAATAGCTGAAACCACATAACTTATTACCATCATAATGTTAAGAGTACACCTGCATGTATTTTATTATCAAAACAAATGGTAGTAAATACTGATAATCTCCAAAATCATATGGTCAATTAATTGTTTACTTTTCTTAATTGGTTCGAGCATTGCCTTAAGTTAATAGTATTATATTTTGTTTTGTAATGATGATAGTGATATTGAAATCTATATATAAATTGTGTTCCATCAATGGTAGCTCTTCTAGAATATTTTTTTATAATTTTTCTTTTTTCAAACCAGTTCAATAATTATCTGTTAGGTTATACTTTTTATAAAATATTGATCTTTCTAGATGTGCTTCTTCAATCTCTTATCTTCATAATGTATATCTTCTAATAATTTATTATTACAAATAAGGGTATGATGATGAAACATAATTTATTATTACAAATAAGAATATGATGATGAAATAAGAAAGATTAGGTTAAAAAAGATTTTTAGGGAAAGAAGATAAATTTTTGAGTGAAAGATTATAAAAGCAGATATTATTACTGATAATTGCTTATATTAGTGTTCATGATGGTAATAATAACAATGTTAGGGCAATGATAATAACAACAATAATAATATAGTTTGTGTTTTTTTAATCTAAATTCAATATTAGGTTTTGGGCAATAGACTACAGATACCAAATACTTGTGTTTGATCTTCTCTTGATGGGACTTCTGCAATGTTTGCTGAGTAACATATAGTATGATTGTCTGGAAAAATAATTGATAGTTTTTCAGCTATTTGATTTTTTTTCAATTGCATTTCAATTTTGAATTTTGGTCATGGTCACTGTGGTCATGACCTTATTTATTAACTCTGAGGTCCTTTATTGATAATTCTTTTAGTTAGAGCATTTGACTAAGGATCAAGAATTGATATTTTTCATTATCTTCTTTATCTCCACTCCTAATCAGAAAAACCCAAATGGTGTTTTACTCACGTTAAACCACTTAATCCTATTAATACATTTCAAATGAAATACCACTATATTTGGAAACAGATACTTATAACTTAAGTAATATAACTATTTATAGTAATTAATATGAGATAAGGTATTGGGAATTTATATTAAAAATCTTGCTGTATTGTACATTTATAGTTTGAGAATGTGGAGCCTAATAGAGTTATCATTACATTATAATTAAAATGCATAATAATAAGGAATGGAAAAATAATGATTTTATTGCAGAAATAATAAATAGGAAATGAGAAATAATCATGAGGGAGATTAGAAAGATGATAATAATATAATCAAACATAAATATGTAACCATGGAGATAACACTGTTAAGAGATATGATTGTATATGAAAATTAATGATTAAAATAATTTGGTTATTATTTTTTTTAAATTGAAATTTTTATAAATTTGTGTTTACATCGTTTAGCAAAGTTTTCTTTTATTGTGATTATCATTTTTAAGAGTTTATTCTGTTAAGGTGTGAGAAATCTTATTAATTTTACATGCATTTTTTTTAAAGTATCTATTTTTTTTTTTTGTTTTCTCTATTTATCATTTTTCTTTTCAATATTTTCTTTTATAAATTTCTGTTTGTAAAGCTCCGTGAGTTTTTACAACATTCCTTCCTCTGGCAGCGCTCTCTCTTCATCTGATGCTATTTATTCTTGCCCTCTTGGAAAAGGATTATGAAACTGCAGATTAAAAAGATGAGTGTGAGAGACAGAAAATAGCTCGAATGTCCAAAAACCCAATAGTGAAAAAATAAAGTTTTGAGCAGATTATTCATTGAATTAGCACACTAATGACTTTGTACCTGCAGGTGCAGATTTCATTCTCTTTGGAGAGATTTCTCTTTTCTCTTTCAGCTTCACTATAATGACAGATAGAATGAATTATTTCTTCTAGCAAAAAATATGAAATTATTTTACATTTTCATTTTCTTATTGTTCCCATTCTCGTTGCAGTAATAAAAGAAAAGTATATATACATTTTTGAAAGCAATCGTTAATATCGAATATTTTGAAGTCAATATTTATCTAATCCAAATACTAAATAAGCAAGGTGATCCTTAAGTCTCAACATAGAAAAGTTGGCAGATAATTTTTTTGCAACTCCTGTCATAATAAGTAAATATAATGATCATCATCATCATTTAATCTTCCCAAAGGTCTCTATATAATTTATGGTATATGATTTGTATTTTTTATAATTTTGCAACATTGGTCACAGTCTGTTAATTTTTTTTTTTTGTAGCTGTTATTTATTACTTGGATGATTTTATTTTTACTCAAATAGATCACAGTTTAGAAATATTTTAAAATATATAAATATTATGATTCTGGATTTGTGGAACAATATATATATATATATATATATATATATATATATATATATATATATATTTTTTTTTTCATTTTTTAATTTATTGTTTTTGCTATTGCATTCATTATCTCAACATTACCATATCAGAATTTCCCAACAGTTTAGAAATTCAGAATTCTCCCTTCTATATATATATATATATTTGAGTGTGTGCGCGTAAATATGGCTATATGAAATCGTCTAGTAGTGAACTCATTTGAAGTCACAAAGAGCTCACTAGAATCTAAAGTAGTTAAATACTTTATATTAAATAGTTAATAGCCAAATAAATACTTGAAAAATTAAAGTCAGACCAAGAGTTATTCATATGATTACAGGACTAATTAATTTGTGTTTGAATTAATATTTTTAAAATTAATAAAATGTTTGTAAATTTAAAAATTCTCTAAAAATTTATCAATACATGGATCTTGTATATGTAAAAACAGGAATATTTAATATGTATGGTTATTATAAAAAGTCCTAGAAAATCCCATCTTTTACTTGTGTTCTTGAATTGAGGGTTCCATGTGCAGTCATTATTACATGTGATTGGTTGTCATATAAGCATTTTTAAGATGCTTCTGTTGAAGGTTTTAGTCTTATACATTATCATAACTTGTTCTATAATTTTTAACTTGCGGGCATATGAATTTTATATATTATTGAATAGAGTGGAAAAAGGTAAATCTCTATTTGATAAAAATTATATTTAAAAATACAATTAGGGGAAAGGCTTTATAAAAAAGTTCATTTTATATGTAGTTAAAGAAAAAAGAAAAAATGTATAGGAGAGTTAGTAAAAAAAAATCGTAATTGTTTATACTTTAGCATGATGTTTAAAAAAAAAAAAAAACAGCTTTTCATAAAGAAGAGCAAAAATAATTAAGACTGATGATTCATTCATTCTGCACATGGATTTATTGATAGATTCATTCACATTTATTCAATTTAATTGCTTGAATATAAACATAGAGCAAATGAAAGCATGAGTTGGAAAAGAATTAAAATGGGTATAGCTTGGTAATAACTATCTCTTATAAAGATACCATTCACCTAAAAAAATATTTGTAATATTATTTCATTTTAACCATGATGCAAAACTTCTTTATGAAGATGGTTTTCACCATTTTGTCCTGACTGCACACAAGTTTATTACCCAGTTCTCAAAATGCAATTCCTCAAAAGTGAAAAATGACATGTTATTATATCAAGGTTGGTAGCCTGAAAATGATGATGTAAAAACCAGAGCTTTTTATTTGTTTTGATGTCTGATAAAAATTTTTCTTGCTACTTGAAAGTTGCTGTCATTTACTGAATTGAAACAGTATGCAGCATTCAAGTTGGGGATTAGTATCAAGATTACTGGTGAAGAAACTGGAGAGCAGCACAAGGAAATATTAAAAGACTATTATGCTGAAAACAAATCTTGAGTGTTAGAAAGATAACTGGAATGCAAGCTTATTAATTATTAAATCTGAAGTAACCTTTTTAAAAACCTAAACTGGGTTCTCTAATTTTTACATTTGTTTTCAATATTTAACATATATTATTAACTATTTATGGCAATAGAGCAAATGTAGATATAATCTATGTGGAAATTATTGAAAACTCCTAGTAAGCTATATATTAACTAATACAACTCCATCAATAAATAAAATATATAGAATGATCTCAGTTGTTCTTTAGCTGGGATCTTATATAAACATTTAATTTTTTGATGTGTTATAACACAGAGTGTGAATTCTACACACTAATGTAATTTCAGAACTGTTAACTATTCAAAATTACTATAAACAATTAGAATTCTTCAAGAAGTATAATAACTACTTTTTCTTATTGCTTTGCCAAATGTATACCATATAATACTAAATTGTCTATGCACTTTACTACTGTTATAAAATGCTTTATTTACCACCTTTTTACAGTTTACAATTTCAATTGCCCCAACAATCTTCTTCAGAACTTTACATCTCCTAGCCTCAGTAGTAAAAAAAGGGTGGTAAATAAAGCACTGTGTAACAGTAATAAAGTGCATGGACAATTTAGTATTATATTGTAACAATTCAGTAACTTCTTTATAAATTTCATCTACATTTGTGCTATCACAATTAATATTTAGATTTATTAAAATATTGAAGTATTTAATATTCAGAGGCTGTTAAAAGTAAAGCTTATTTTTTTTTTTTTTGATTGTTTATACTGATGTCAGAATTGCTTACAGTTATCCTGGAATTACATTAGTATATTGAATTCATGCTCTGTATTATAATGTCAATAAATTGAATGCTTAAAATGATCCAAGTAAAAGTACTGATGAGGTTTAATCTGTATTTTTACATTTATTGACAGACTTGTATTAATTTACATATCAATCAATATTATTGTGTCCCATGGACAGGTCCAAAGTATAGTCACATCATTGATTCATTCATTTTTTCACTCCATTCTCTTCATTGCCCATTTTTTCAATTCCCACGTAACTTCCCATCTCTTACATCATCCAACATTATAAATCTTTTCCATCCTTTCTTCTTGCTTCTACTCACCATTTTCTTCAAAGCATCTTTCATTAAACTGTACTTTTTTTTAAATATATGTCCAATCTATTTTCTCAGTCAATCCTCTTTTTTCATTTACTCTTTTTGAAACTTCTTCATTTATTATTTTATTCATCCAATTGAATTATATATATATAGCTAACTGAAACTTTCAATAACCTCTGATTGGCTGTCTTATAAGCATTTTTAAGGTGCATCTAACAAAGGTTTCAGCCTTTCACATTATTAATAACCTCTACATAAATTAAAATATAATATATATTGAATTAGTAGAAATTGTATTTGATTTTTTGTTTGTTTTTCATTGTAATTTAATAGCTGTGGTTTTATTTGAAAACAAGCTTTTTTCAAGTTTGGTGAAGTGTACACACACACACACACACACACACACATATATATATATATATATATACACACACACACATATATATATATATATATATATGGAAGATGTTACTATATAAAGAATTGTGCATTAGCAATATGCATGAGGTTAAATTGATTGATAAAATACAAGACAATATAGCCCCATATAACATAGTTTTTCTCTCTATTTCTTTAGTTAAACATGTATATGCAAATATTTTTTCTTGACATTGCAGTTCAAGGTTTTTATTCTTAATATATCAATGTGTGCATATATTTTTTTTAATTATTCAAATCATTTCAATAAATGTCTTGTTTTTTTTTATTAATTTAACTAAATTTAGTGACCTTGCCATTTTTATTTAAGTTTTGTCTTATTATTATTGCTTACTTAAATAGCTTTTTCTTTCTTAGCATGCTTATGTTTTATGTTGGAGAATATGTCAATCTTTTCATGGATAAGGAATTATGATATTATGGTATGAGAGAATAGCTTTATCTTATATAGTTTTTTGTTAGGGGAAATGGTACTCCAGGAACATATTTAGTATATTTTTATTATAACTGAAGCTATTAGATAATGCAATTGATTCTAATATAGATGGTTGTAAGTTGATAATGATCATAATATATATTTCATGTCCATTTTAGAATTTTTTATTTTTGTTACAAAAGAGAAATATATGATTTGATCGATATTATTTTAATCATTATTTAAGAACTGAGTTCAAGATCTCTATGCTGTTAAAATATTTAATAATTTTTTGTACTAGTATATAAATGATGACCAATGTGGCATTTATTTGTCTCTCATTCTCTATTTTATTATATAAAATGTCAACCGGCATGTAATAATTAGAAATAAAATTAACATTTCTACAATTAAATGTTAACAAGTATATATACCTCAATGATTTAGATTGTATTTTATTGGTATCTACCATATATGGCAATGTCAATGTGTCATTATTTACAAAATGCAGACTTTATTGATATTTTTTTTTGCATCTATTATTTGTAATTATAATTTTGAATTTTTATGAATAACATTTTTTTTTACTTTTGTACAAATTGTGATATTCCCATCCATGATATTAAATCTATGAAATTTAAGAGAGACAGTGTCCCAGCTTTTATTTTTACTTTAGTTCAAATGATACAAAGAATCAAGTGTGTGGAGATGATTATTCTGATCAGTAATAATTTGAAACCTATTATTGAGTTTTTATAAGATCTTGATAGAGATCATGATAAGAAATATGTATCTTCCTTTACCAAGTATTTTTTACCAATGCATCTATCATAGGGTTGTGAAGAACCAACATCATTCTTAAATGGTACTAAAAAGAAATCATCTGATGATACTATCCTTATTGCATTCTCACAACTCCCATACTATTTGCAAAGAAAATTACTACATCCTCTAAGCTTAAGATTTTATTTAAGCAACAAATCCTTTTGGTTAATATATTGCATTCTTAAAACAAACTTGCCTTGAACCTTATTTGATGAAGGTTCATATCATTTATATAATTCACAAATAATTTTATAAACTTTTTTTCTTTTTTCCATGACATGGAACATGCCTATTCAAATATTTTACCATTTCAAGATCCACAGATAATTTGAAGCCATTCCATCTGTTTTTAGAAATGAAGATATATGATTTTTGCCATATATCCACATATTTGTGTAAATGTTTCTGGTGTGTAACAGGAAATACTACATCTATATTATTAAAAGTAATCTCTAATAAGAATTAGAGGTATCAACATGTTACACATATTCTCTCAATGCAAATCCAAAAACTATTATTAATTTTTTTATTACCAACAAATTTTAATAATATGCATATTTGAAATTACACTACACATTCAGGACAATGCATTTGATAAATTTTTGAAATGTGATGAGATGTATCTACATGTTTTATTACTTTGAAGGGAGCATAAATGATACGGAGCATATTGTATTTTTGTTTTAATTTTTACATTGCGAAAATAATGTTCATATAAAAAGCTATCCTCATATTTTCATCATCTTTTCTTTAAATTATTTTAAATGGACTGACAATAGTTTCTATTAATAAATAAAATACTTATTAATCACCATTCCTTATAGTTTTTTTTAAGTCTGCCTGCAAGTGCAAGGCAGTCGCGCTGACCTCTCGACCACCAATGCAAGACACCATTCCTTATAGTTATCACAAAGAATAATATTTTGAAAGTCTTTATTTTTGAAAGAAAAAAATATATAATCACTTCTAAGTAATTTAATACAATAGATTTGTCATCTCAAAAAGGAATTAGTAATTTCAAAATTAAAGATCTGTGTCCTATATGATTTACATTTGCATTTCCAGGAACAATTTTTAATGATTTGCAGCTGATAACTGGAAAATTATTTCTAATTATATTTTAAAACTGTTTTTATTTGACGTATTTAAATTTTATTATAATATTTGAAAAAGTTAATTAATATATATTTTAAACATGTTTAAAATATATATCATGTAGAATATATATATATTTTATAAAAAAAATAGTGTAAAAAAGTATTAATTTCTATTTTAGTATTTTCATACTTTTACCTGATAGGAAATTGTATCCCCCCCCCCCCCATAACACAATTGATACAGTCAGTCATTGCTTGTACTAAAATTCAGAAAACTTTTTCACTGGTGTATAATAAAAATATATTGTAAAATTATCTATTTACAGTTTTTTAGAATACGATTATTTGATTTATGCATGCATATATTATCTTATGAAATTGTTTATCTTGGCCCAAAATGTATCTGTTAGAAATTTAGGATCACATATTGCAGTTTATCCATTTTATGAAAAGATATAATATACCATTACAGGTTTTTATACTTAAAATATGTTATATAAAAACAATTTTTATAATCTCTTGACCATTTAGAGCTTTCAAAGTCTTTATTCAAATGGATTGAATCATTCCCACATTCAGAACCGCTTTTGTTAAATGCAGTGATTATATATATATATTCATACTATTTTTGCTCAGTTGGAGTATCCCAGGGTAGTTGTTCACTATGTATTAATAATCTTAGGGATTATACTGATGACAATAATTTTTTCAGGAGCAATAAATCTTTTTTTGTTTCTCTTTACTGTGCAACATGATATAATTAAATTACTACTTGGTGAATACCCAAGAAAATTAGGATTCACATGATCACCATCTCTTATACTAGCATATAATTGTTATCAAACAAGGCAAAACCATCCATACAGTAGTGCCACCATGTGCCAACCGGAATAATCAATGGATGCCAGAAGGCTTGTGCTAGTCTGGGGATATTAGATGAGTAGGCACTAGATAGGGATTTTATGCACAAGCCTTCTTGTATCCATTGATTACTCTGGTTGGCACAGGGTAGCACTACTGTATGGAGAGTTTTGACTTGTTTGATAAAATTAAGATTAATAAAGATAAATGCTCTGTTGTCTCCTACCCTAAAAAATCTGAAATTTTATAGATCTCTATTTTATTCATGATTTTAAAATAATTTTTAAAATTAGTCAAAAATCTTGGAATAGTTTTTTCTGTAATGCTTCCTTCCACCTTTATAGTATTAATATCATAATAAATAGGGCAGTTAAAATAATGAGTATCATATATAGGAAAGATAAAATATTTCATCAATCAGCTAAATATAAACATTTCCTCTTGTTTATCCTCCCAATTTTAGAATTGGACTTAGTTATGTAGAACCATCACACTAAAAGAAATATTCAAAAAATCTAATCCATGTATGTCAAATACTCTAAATCTAATCATTTTACTGATAGTTTTAACATTTCATTGATGCAATAAAGAAAAATCAGACATTAAATATTTGTACAAGATCATCTCCAATTTTATAATTACCCCAGATTTACTTTCAACTGTATCCTCCAATCCCTTCAATATCATATTAAATCACATAGATGTCTACATCTAATTCTTTATCATCCAGATACTCTTAGGTTTTCTCACATATTGCATGCAATCAGCACATATAATAAGGATTTCATGAATAGCAATACTCTTTATCATTATTTTAATCAGTTCTGCAAACATAACCTAAAATACAATATGTGATCTCATTGCCGAAATCATCTATTATATTTTTCTTCCCCAAATGTTTTCTTTTTCCCCATACCTCTACATAATTTTGTTCAACGTTAAGGTTTTTTTCCCCATTATTATCATGTTAATGTGTGTTTTGTAATTGAATCATTGGGTGTTGTTTTGCACTTTAAATAAAATTGAATTGAATTTTTAGTTTAACAAATTAAATTGCATTTAGTGGAGAACAAATTGTACACTATCCTAAAACATTCCCAGTTTTCTTTCTCTACCTAGTCTTAACTAATTAATTTTGCTATTTGGTTTCTAAAATTAAATACACCTTTTTTTTTTTTAGATGGGCAGAATTGTTTTATTACATTTTAATAAAAATATATGTGTAAGCAACATATATAATCATAAAGACATATGTAATCCTTATATTTATTCCATATTAGAATGTGATAATATTCATTTCTTATAATAGTTGTACTATTTTAACTGTTTTAATTAACTTAATATTTAAATATTTATCATTAGAGACCAGCTATTTTATAACATTATTTACTATCAAAACAGGCAAAACTGTCTATATATGTGTTGCTACTCAGTGCATGCCAGGGTAATCAATGGTTGCCAGAAGAACAAGCATAAGAAATGGTGATCACGTGATGTTTATTATTTACTATCCCTAAACTATTGCTAATATTATTTATTAACTCGTTTTTAAACTCCTGAAAAGAATTATTATTACTTTTTTTTATTGTACTTTAACAATAAGCTGTACTGTATATATATATTATTTAAATTTAACTTATTAATGCTCTATTTATTGCCAGACTTAAATACAATAATTGTCTTTAATAAATGCACAAATGATTTTTAATTATTAATTATTTTATTTTAAATTATTACATTTTTGTTTACTTGACTTTTAATTTTATTAAAGATGTATTTAAATTGCTTCTTTCTATTTTTCCACAGAATCTTGTAGTCTAGGAATCATTATATCACTATTCTGATTCGGTCACATTTGTGGCATTTTAGAAATGTATAAGTGTGGATGTGAATACAGTAGGAGTAACAATAATTTGTATAATTTGACAGTAGAAATGAATTTCAAGCATGTTTGATATAAACTATTGAACTGCCCTCTGGTTCATATTTAATTTTCCAAACAAAAATCTTGTAAGCAACTAGAGAACAACTTATTATAGAAGTTTCTATACTAATATTAATTGTAAAAAAAAAAATTCAGTTATAGCTGGCTTCTGCCATATATACGACTAGGATGATAAATTGTTGCCATCAACTCACTATAATTATTATTTACATAACTAATATTAGCTTAATACATTTTATTAGATTAAATTTAGTATTATTTTATTAAGCACACACACACATATATAATATATTTAAATCATCCTCCCAAACATTATGATATTTCAGAGGGTGTTGCTGAAATATTATAATATTTGGAAGATGATTTGAATATTGTCTATTTGATTTTCAGCCGCGATATCCACTGAAATATATATATATATGTATTTGTGTATCTAAAAAAAAATCCTTTTTAACAATTATTTATTATTGTAGCAGGTGAAAAATTGATAAATCACAGAATTTTATAAATGTATATCACAGTTTAAGCTGCCATTTTAAATAAATGGTTCATTCTAAGAATTTTTCTTAGCATATCTGGTCCCCAGACATTTGAAATCATTTTTTTTTTTTTCACTTTTTTGATATTTATTTGTGCAAATTTAATTTTTCTATTACTAGTAATTGTAAATTTCTTGAATAAGAGTAGAAGCAAAGAGAGTACTTTCATTGTTTGAATTATCTATGTATTTAAATTTATTTAATAATGTTATATATATATGTATGTGTGTCTGTGCATGAGAGAAACTATCAACATTTACTTTGTTTAAAATCAATAAAAGTGCTCAATAGATATCTTTATTTTTGATTATTTATTTTTGCTAACAAAATTTATTATGTAAAACATAACACAAGATATAGCAATATTACAATAAGTTTTTTTCACAGCAATTAATACTTTGAAAAATTAAAATCTTAATTTTCACTCTTATATAATAAATGTCAAAGCTAATTCATAGTCACTATGTGGTAAAGACAATATTTGTAATTAATATTTGTGTTAAATAATTACTATTTATTAAATATAATAACAAGAAAAAGTGAGAAGAAACAGAAGCAGGAAGTAAGAAAAATTAAGAAGAAGAAATGGAAAAGGAGAAGATAATTTATCAGCGCTGAAATATCGAGAATAAGAAATAACAATAAACATTTTATTTTCTTTTAATATAAACACATTCTAACATCTCTATTTTATTGATTGGTCTTATATTTAATATTGGATATTAATCTGTTTATTCTATTTTATATTCAATATTATGCTTCATATTTATATATTTGCATTTTTTCACAGATGCATTTTTAAATATTAATATTATTTTTAAACAGAAAGCAATGGTAAATTTTGAATGGAAATAGTATATAAATAAATGTTTTTGACCAACACCTTTCATCATAGAGGATTTAAATATGTAAATTAATCTTTTTTAGTCGAATATCTACAGATAAGAGATTCTACCATAAGGATTTTATACATGTATTATGAACAGTATAAATTTTAATTGAGAATAATTTTCAGGTAAACAAAAGTTTCAACAAATCTATATTCTTTAGGCATAGCCATTATTATTATTATTATTATTATTATCATCATCATCATCATCTTTCAAAGGACTTTATTCAGTAACTTAAAAAAAATTACATAATTTTTTTACACATTATTCTTGATTATTATATACACAGACAATTGTTTGTAAAACTGGCAGAGGTACAACAGTTCCCATATATACAGCAAGTTGTTTTAAATCCTGATCAAAGTCCAAAAGTTCACTATCATATAATGTTTTTTCAATGATAGTAAGTGATATCTTTTTCATTTGACATTTCTAAATCTTTTGTGATTTTTTCTATTTTTTATAAGTTGGAGGTAACTGCAATAGAGATCTGGTGTCAATGAATGTTGTGTGATTTGTTATTTTATCTCTGTCATGTATACTATCCAATTTGTTTTTGAATGCATTAGGTTGCCTTCTTGGATTATTATTGTACATAAATTTACACCTTGCACACCATAAGACATAGAGAATGAATATACTGATTATTATTTCAGCAAAAACTACTTTTTTAAATGAGTCAAATAGGCAATTCATATTTATTTTTTTATTTTTGAATAGTGTATTTATTGTTGACCAGATGCTATTTAATCCTAGACATGAGAAAAAAATATGATCCTGTGTTTCCGAGTCTCTGTGGCAGAGGTTACATATATTGTCAACATTTTGACAGTTCCTTCTATATTTCAAAAAATGCTGTGTGGGTAGAGAGTCAAGGTTAATTTTAAGAAGAAAATCAAAATATTTTGGTTCAAGTGACCAGAATTTAAATTTATGGCATAGTTGTCTATTGGTGATATTAAGTACAGTTTTTTCATCAATTTGTGATGGGTGTAAAAACAAATGTATTTCCCAGTACTTAAATTTATTTTGAGGTGGATTAAAATTCAAGTTTTTTATAGATAGTAATGATGGAAGTAGTGTCTTCAGATATCCTTGTATAGGAGGTGTTTTATCTGTGGGGATGATTTTGCAGACTATTTGTAGATATGGGAATTTTTGTGCACATGCTGAGATTATATTTAATGTTTTTTGGATTCTGAAGGTATGAATTGAATCAAGTTCCAGACCATTTTGTGAGAGTGAATTTTTTAACAGTTTTACAGATATTGAGATTACCCCCCCTCCCCCAGAAGAGTTTCCTGCAAAGTGAGTCTATTTTATTAGTGAATGCTTTAGTATAAAGTATTGTTGGAGTGTAATAAGTGATTTTTGTCATGATTAACATATTAAAAAGTGCTATCTTTGTGTACAGTGAAAGGTAGACTTTTGTTAGTGAATTGACTATAATTTCTACTTTATTTGCAAGACTTTTTTGTATAAGTAATCTCATTGTTGAATGACACAGATAGAAATGGAAACCAAGAAATGGGTTAGGTTTACCTTTAAAATGTTTTGTTATACTGCTGCCAGTGAAAATTTGCCAGACACAAGATTTCTCCATGTTAAATGTTAATTTATATTGATTTATATAATTGAAAAGTATGTTTAGAAGTTTGGGAATGTGTTTTTGAGATGTCAAAAAAAATTGCAAGATCATCCATGTAAGCTAATTCCATGTAATTAATTTTTTATGATTTTAATTAGGGCATTTATGTAGGGAGTAAATAATAAGGCACTAAGAGGGGACCCTTGTGGGATGGATTGATGAGGTAATATTGGTGATGTATTTCCATTTAGAGTAGTCTATATTTCACGGTTTATTAATAGGTTAGCAAGTAGACTTAGGTAGGCTTTTGGTACTATGTATTGTTCTAGAGTTTTCAGTAGTGTATTTATTGGTATCATGTCAAACTCAGCTTCTATGTCTAGTGAAAAATTATAGGACTGTATTTTTTGTTGTTTCTTATTGTTTCTATAGTTGATTTGAATAGAAAAGCTGCCAGTCCAGTTGAAGATTCCTTTTTACCAAATTGCATTTTTGATAGTTTTGGTATAATATACGGCTCTATTTTGTCTTTTATTACTGATTCTATAATTTTTATTTCAAGGGAGATATTGAAATTGGACGTAAGTTTGTTATTGATGTAACCATTTCTTTTTTTGCTAAATGGTACAAGCTATATTTGATAAAGACTTGGTATTCTCTATGTGTCTTTAGTTAAAAAATTTGTAAGGTTAGACATATATTGAGCTATAGATGAGAATATACAAACTTGAGAATCCCATCTATTCCAGGATGGCATGAATCTGGCGTTGACTCTATTTTTTGTACAAAATCATTAGAAACGAATTGAATTTCTTCTTCTGGTCTGCTGTATAAAAGTTGTGATGGATCTAAGGAAGGATTTTTTTGAAATTTATCTTTAAAAAATGAAAATAATTGCTCCAACATGAAATCTCCTCAAACAGTATGTAATTGTATTTTTTATGGCTGATGGTACTCGAACTGGAGAGGGGTGACCTAATGCCCATCTGATGCAATTTCTGGTTAAGATGTGAGGCTTGTTTAAGTATACTTTTCTTTTTTTGTGTGTGGAAATACATTCTTTAAGCTGTTCTGAAATTGATTGATATGTTTTTTTAATGCTACTAATCTGGGGTGATCATAGTTAGACCTTGATGTTGTAATAATTTTTTTATAAGTGTCATCAATAAAGTTTAAAAGTTTAGTTGGAGATGGTGTGGTCCTGGTAAGATGGTTAATATTAAATAATAATGTATTGACAAATGCGCGCCATGATTGGACTGGGTCCATTTGTATACTTTTTATCTTGTGCAGATAGATATATATTTCTGAGAAAAGCAATTCTGGAGTGTGTGATGGAAGAAGAACTCTGATGGTTTTTCCAGTAATTATTGTTGATGTGACATTGAAATTAAGTTCGAGAGATACTATGACCATGACCTGATCAGGTAGAGGGGAGTTCTTTAGAAAAATGTTCATCATGTTATGCAACAATGGAGAATAGAAGACTAGATCTATTAATGATGAAAATCTTCCATTATTAAATGACACAGCTCTCTCTGGCAGAACTTCTTTCCCACTCATCATGGGAAATGAGATATGGATAATGCCATTTATTAGTAAAATTTTCATATGACATGTTAAAGTTCCCTATAAATAATATTGGATGTGCTGTCTTCACAAATTTGGAGTTCAGAATTAGGATTAATCTATTTATGATAATGGAGCCTGGAGGGATATATACAATTGCAATGTTTAGTGTTATAGCTTTGTGTTGAAAAGTGATAATTAGTATGTGCGCATCAATATTTAATATTTTAAATGAGTTGAACAGGTAGTTTTTATCAATGATGATGCCTGTTTCTGCTGTTGGTGTGTCAGATGTCTTTGAAAAAGCTGTAAATCCTTTGATTAATTTGCGATCCACTGTAAATTTTTGTTTCTATAATACCAAGTATGTCTGGTTTAACAATGTCATACCATTTAATAAGAAGATCAATTTTTTCAAGATAATTTAACCCTCTGGCATTAAAAACTCCTATATTAAACTTCATTTAGTGTGTGTTTACTCTGTATATTAAACAAGTCTGTATCAGATCTTTAATTCTATATAAAAAATAATCAACAATAAATGAGGGCAAAAACTCATATTGACAAATAAAAAAAGATGATTTTGCTATATATGATTGTGTACTGGATTTTGAATTGTATCACCTCATCTCATTGCTTTATACCTATTGTTTTTTTTTTTGTATATTGTATTATCAATATTGGTATAATTATCACTTACCTCTTCCATAGGACTATCTTCTTCTGTTGATAATGATATGTTGTCAGAATTTTTTTTATATGGAGTGTTTTAACTTTTGTAGTTTCAGATGATGCAGGAGGCATTTTACTGTCACTATTTTCATATTCCAAAATCTTTGCTTTTTTTGGAGGGCAGTCTGGATTGAGAAGTGGCAGGAACTACTTTAGCTGGATAGATAGTGAGAGTCTCCATTATGGCCAGAGATGCTTTGTTAAGGGGGAGGGGGATGACTTTATAACATGAACTACATGATTTTTTATATTATTTTCAAGCTCAATTGATTGTGGAGTTATTTTTTCACTATCGCTAAAACTATTTTTTATTCTCTTTTGATTTTTGCTTCGGAACAAGAAATTCTTCACCTACCAATTCGACTTGTTGACAAGAGTTAATTTCTTTTGGACATTGGTCAATGGGGGATGCTCTCATATTGCATTTAGTGCAGTATAGCTTAGGGATGTTGCTGATTAGGTGGCCACATTCTTTACAATGGAAGCATTGTGGCTTGAGTCTAATGTTGCCTCTTGGTCTATTATTTGCATAGGGATATTTTCAGGATTTATATTTTCTCGCAATTTCACTCTAAATGTATAACTGTTACCGAGTATAGTTATTGGTATGTTTTTAATATATATGGGCTGAAAATTTATTACCTCTTCTAATGATTCCATTAGTTTAACAAAATCTGCACTGGAATAATCAAGGTACATATTTTTTAAGAGGCCTGTAATGTGTTTGTCTCTATTTGGGTTAACTAAGATTAAGGCATATTGATCCAAGGTTTTAACTTCTTTTTTTGAAATTTTTTTTGTTTTTGTTTTCAAATTCAATTACTATATAGCGTGGATTTGCATGGTCTCCAATGCGTACGATCGAATTTCACAGATTTTTTATTATTAATGACTTCAAATAATAGATCTTTAAGGAATCTATAGAGCAAACGATTCTTATCTGTTATTGCTATTATTATTGAATGGTCTGTAAAAAGCATTTGAATGAATTAAAAAGATCTTTAGGTATGGTCTGGTTGAAAACTTCCATAATTTTTCTCAGGCTGTCATTGGTTCAGGCTTCTTGTGTCTCGATAGTGTCAGTATCCATTGTTTTAGGTGAAAAATCTAATTTCAAAAGATCTCCAATGGTTGATCAATGAAATCTGGGGGTTTGTTGCACTCTCATTCTGCTAACTGTCTGCGATTCATTTTTTACAATTCTACAGAAGAGGATAGCTTTGCTATTTGAGCATAAGGATTTTTGACTGTCTATATTGATGGACATCTTGGCTGGATGCTGACTTTCAGAGTCCATTTTAATATAATCCGATGGGATTATTATATTTTTTTGCAGTTCGGATGACTGAAGTTCTCCCTATAATTAATGGCAAAAAATATTTTTACCTATTTTGAACTATAGATTGTAGGTAATCTACTGTTTTTTTTTTTAGCACAATGTGAATGAATCTGCAATTAAAGCGACCTCTGGTGGTCTCCTATAATAATAATAATAATAATGATAATAATAATAATAATTATTATTATTATTATTCTTTGTAAATTTTATAATCTTTGGTTGTTGAAAAATTAAATTACATATTTTGATAGTGCACTAGTCTGATCTTATCTGAAAATGTAATTTATATCAAATTTCGAGACTGTGGTTTAAAAAAAACATTTCTGAGAAAATTTATTCAAAGCCCCCCTCGTTGTTTATTACCCAATATTATTATCAAGATCCATGTTTGCACCTCCTCTGCATCTCTTCCAGGACTCAAACATCTTATGAATTTCCAAGTAATAAACTATCCAAGCATTTTTTTATGCTCACAGTCATAATTAATAAAAGTTAGACAAGGCAGTATTATATTAGTAGTAGTATTCCAATTTTCTTATTTAAAAAATATTACCATTAAGCACTTATTACATAAATGTAAAATGATAAGAAAATAGGGAAATTTAAAAAAAATTGCAGTATTCATATTTAGTGTTTTCCTGCAGATTTGTGATGATGGTGTTCTAGTTGTATTTTTATATTGAACTATTTCCATCATCTAATATAAGTATTGAATGTCTTTAGAAAAAATTAACTTTTATTTAAATATTCCCAATACATTTAACTGTTAGTAATAGCACATCAAACAGATTAGTATATGCACAATGTTTTGAGAGGTATTTATTCTCCTCTTTTCTTCAGGTGTTGCTGGCCTGACCAGTGACAGTACTAGCATGAGATTTGAACATGGGCCCTTATATTCTTGAGTATTGAATTTTAAGCTAATGCTGTAATGAACTGAGTCAGCCTGCCAAAGGCAAGAGTCAGTAGAAATTTCACATACTTATCTATGATGTTTCTCCTGATTTCTCCACTTTTTCTATGCGCAAAATTGATTAGTGGTTTCCATACATTATGTATAATCACACGAGCTGAAGAATAGGGGAGACTAATACCTCTCAAAACATTGTGCATATACTAACCTGTTTGATGTGCTATTACTAACAGATGAATGTATTTGGAATATTTAAATAAAAGTTCAATTTTTCTAAAGACTTTCAATACTCATATTAGATGATGAAAATAGTCCAATATAAAAATACAATGTTCATATCATTGTGATATGATATACCAGCAATTTGATCTTATAAACAGAATTTCATATTTGAACATATAGTCAGTGGATAGATTTTTAATAAAAGAAATAAATTGTAATATATTTTAGTCACTCTTTTTATTAATTTTCTAAACTGATTTTAGGGAATAATTACAAGTGAAAATAATTTGTGTGCATTTACCAATGAATACACTTTATTTATACTAAATTATATATGTAGACATTCCACTTGTATTATTTTAAGCTGTCAATTTGGTGATTTATTATTACTAATTACATCAGTATAGTGAAACACTATACTTTGTTTTTGTAAATGCAACAAAAATTAATTGCAATCTGTCTTGGTCATGAATATCTATGCTTCTATCTATCAATCTACCATCATATTTAAATTAATTCATGTTTTCACACTGATTGTCATCTATTGTAAAAATGGTTTAATCTTTTTTGTTCCTTGGTTATTAAATTACTTGAGATTTTTTAATATTATTTAATAAACCAAATTGTTTATAAGTACATTTACAATATTAACATTTTATAAGTCATCATACAAATTGGCAATAATAACATAATCTTCAGAAATTTAAAAGACAAGACCATGGTGTTGTTTTTCTTTTTAATTGATTCAAATCAATAATTTACTCCATCAAACTTCCATCATGTCTTACTTCCTGCTTTGTGAAGCCCTCTTAGGCTATTCAAAAATTATGGTTACAAAAAGTAAGAAACATAGAACCCTCATATTAATTGTGGTACTTTATGAAAAATTACAATTAGGAACTGAGAGGCTGCTAAACTGGTTCATCACATTTTATATATACATTCATACATTGCACACCTATAAAAAAAGGTTTAAGTGCATGAACATTCAATATCTGTGTTAAGTTTAGTGCAGAGAATTGTTGATGGAATGTTCTGTGGAGAAATGAATGAAAGCACCATCTATAGCTTAAGGCTTATGTATTGTACCAAGCTTCATTATTTCCAGTATTCAAATTTAGGATCTTCTGAACAAGAAAGACATTTGATTATTTATTTTAATGATTGAATGAAATGTTGATAATGATCAGGCCCTATATTAACCTAAATGTCTAAATATAAGATGTAAATAGGGGAAGAAAGGAAAAGGTAATGATATATATATATATATATATATATATATATATATATATATATATATATATATATATATATATATATATATATATATATATATATCATTCTTACCCAAAGTGATGGCAGATTGAATCCAGACAAAATGTCATTACAGTAGTGTACTATTAATTAACCACAATGAACTTGGATAATATATTTTTTATATCTGCTGCCTGCAAAAATATTTATTACTTTATAATGATACAAATAAAGTTTATGTATGAATGATAAATTTTATTTTTATCCATAAGTGACATGTTATTTTAAAAATCATTAGTTCTGTTACTTATAGATTAAAAGTATAATGCATTCTATATGAAGTGAAAAAAAGTATGCATATATAGTATGTATTTAGGAAAAATTTTGAAAACATTATTGAGTCAAAAATATAAATATTTTTTGTATATACGTATGTTTGTGTATATACTACAAAATATTAGTTTGGTAGAGTTTATTGTCAATTTTTTTTTTTTTAGACTGATGATAAATGCTTAAAAGTGTTGAATTGTGAAAATAAAATTATAAATAAAATCTTTGGTTATTACTTTTAATTTTAAGAATACTATGAAATATTCGCTTTCTAGAAGAATTGTTTACTCTCTGTCAATAGCAGAATCACTTTACACTGAATAATGATTATTGGATATTTTATACTAGCTGTTAGGTAACCTCTAGTGTATAATCAATATTGGATAATTAATGTTATTTTGATCACATATCCTATTACTAGCTGGTACTTGAAAGTCAGCAAATGTTTTCAGAAATTGTTATATATGAAAATCATACAAAATATCATACTTCTGGAAATATAATCATTTCATTTCATATTTGTCAATTGCAAATTGGTCTCTCCAAATGTAAACACTTTTTTTTAATGTCATTTTATTAAACTGTTTTCGTTTAATTTTACATGGATGTATATTATATATTATTACACTTTTATTTATAAGTATTTAACTTTCTATATTCACAACTTTGATATCACTTATTTCATACAAATACATGGCTGCAGAAAGGAGTTTGCTATTAATTGAAAGGACACCCTTTGATTCCTCTTGGAGGCCTTAAAGGAACCGAGCAGGGCAAATTCCTAATGTCCACTCCATACCTTCTTGTCGTTGCAGCTGTTATTACTATGTGATTATTCATATAGTATACGAACATGGATCCTCTGAGTTTAAGATCAAGAAACACCATGGTCTTTCTTCTCAGTGCCTGATAAGGCAGAATGAATGTTTGTGTAAATGATAAATATTTTTCCAATACATATATACAATTATGACAGACAAAAATAAAGCATGGCCCTTATTCCCAAGAGGCTGTAAAGTCACCAACCAAGGCAGCGGTTGCTGGCCGAAGGTGGAGGGTGCTTAGAATCCCCTGATTGCGGACCCAGGCTGCCATTTGATGACGATTTTTTATTTAGATACTTACAACTGCAGATCACTTTCAAGTGAAGGAAGATTGCAGGAATTAGAAGAAGAACTGTCTTATATTAAATGGGACATTATTGGACTTTGTGAAGTTAGAAGAAAAGGTGAAGAAACAATTGATTTAAAAAGTGGACATATACTCTGTTATAAAGGCACACATATTGGAAATACAAGTGGAGTAGGATTCATTATAAATAAAAAGTGGAAGAACAATATTGTGGAGATTGATGATGTATCGGACAGAGTGGCAAGATTAGTTATACAACTTAATAGCAGATACCAAATGCAGATAATTCAGGTTTATGCCCCAACAAGTTCTCATAGTGATGAAGTAGTAGAAGATTTTTATATGGATGTACAAAAGGCTTTTGATCAGAGTAAACATCATTTTAAAATTGTTATGGGAGACTTTAATGCTAGAATTGGTAGACAAATGAAAGATGAAATTGCTGTAGGTAATTTTGGTTATGGTAATAGAAATGAGAGAGGACACAGACTTGTGGAGATTGCAGAAAAAGAAAAACTTTATTTTATGAATTCATTTTTTGAGAAAAATGTTAAAAGGAAATGAACATGGAAGCATCTAAATGAAGGTACAGCAGAATTGGATTATATTTTGACGAACAGAAAATACATATTTCAAGATTGTAATGTTCTTAATAAATTTAACACAGGAAGTGATCATCGATTAGTAAGGTGTAAGTTATGTGTTAATGTAAAACTAGAGAGACAAAAATTATTAAGAAAAACCATATTTACAGTTGATATTCCTAATCTTCAGAAACATTCTAATGAATTTAAATTAGAACTTACAAATAGGTTTCAAGTGTTAGGAGATTTTTAACATGATTCAGATTTGAATGAAATTAATATGAAAATAACTGATACACTTTTAAAAACTGCAACAAAGATAGCTGGTAGAAAAAAGCAGCAATTGACTAATAAAATTTCTACTGAGACTAGAGAATTTATGAAGAAAAGAAGGAATATGAAGATATACAAAAATGATGTATTAAAAAGAATTGAATATCTCGAATTTTGTAAAATGGTACGGAAAAGAGTTGAAAATGATACTAGAAAGTATAAGTGTGAAATAGCAAGGAAAGCTGTAGAAGAAAATAAAAGTCTCAAGAATGTTAAACAACATTTTGGTATTGATAGGAAATTTATATCTCCAATAAGTAAAAAAGATTGAATTATTACTAAAAAGAGAGATGACATCATGAAATTGGTAGAAGATTTTTATCAAGAATTATATAGTAATAATGAACAAGTACCTCCTATATCTATTACATCTTCTGAATTGCCCAGAATTTTAAATGAAGAAGTGAGACATGCAATTAAATGCATGAAGAAAGGAAAGGCTCCATGAAATGATGGAATTATAATTGATATATTAAAAGAAGCAGGTGAAGAAATAGAAACAATTTTAGCAAAGTTATATACCAAATGTCTAAATGATAAAGATGTACCGGAAGATTGGAAGAATGCAGTAATAATATTAATATATAAAAAAGATGATAAAGAAGATATTAGAAATTACAGACCTATCAGCCTTTTATCAGTTTCATACAAATTTTTTACCAAGATAATTACAACTCGTCTACAAAGAACATTGGATTTCCACCAACCAAGAGAACAAGCTGGATTTAAAAGTGGTTTTAGTACAATAGACCATATCCAGGTATTGAGAGAAGTCATAGAAAGGACAAATGAATATGAGTTGTCATTATGTTTTGGATTTGTAGATTATGAAAAGGCATTCGATTCTATACACATTTCTTCAGTGATTAAAGCATTGGATCATCAAGGTATAGATCCAGGATATTGTCATATTTTAAAGAATATTTATAAAAATGCAACAGCAACAATTATATTACATAATGATACTGGAAAAATCAACATTGAGAAAGGTGTAAGACAAGGTGACTCCATATCTCCAAAACTTTTTACAGCAGTGCTGCAAGAAGTATTTTGTGGATTAAAATGGGAAACTAAAGGAGTGAAAGTAAATGGAGAGTATTTAAGTTATTTAGATTTCGCAGATGATGTAGTTGTTTTTGCAAATAATGCTTCAGAGCTGCAGGAAATGTTGCAGGAGTTAGCAGATGAAAGTAGAAAAGTAGGACTAAAGATAAATGTTAAAAAGACTAAAGTAATGTTTAATCGATTTGCTCATAATATGAAAATAAAGATTGATTATGAAGAATTAGAAGAAGTTAACAGTTAGAAATACCTTGGTCAGATCATTAATACAGATGGAAACATAATAGAGGAAATTAATCATAGAATTAAACATGGTTGGAGTGCTTTTGGCAGAAATAACTTGATACTAAAAGGAAATATGCCTATGTGTTTGAAAAGTATGGTTTTTAACAAATGTGTTTTATCAGTTCTTACTTATGGATCTGAGACTTGGACACTTAATAGTAGAGCAATACAGAGACTTCAGACCACTCAAAGGAGTATGGAGAGATGTATGTTGGGAGTAACAAGAAGAGATCGAAAACGCAATGTATGGGTAAGACAACAAACAGGTGTTACTGACCTTATTGAAAAAATTAAAAGATTGAAATGGAGTTGGGCCAGATATATTGCTAGAAGAGATGATAATAGATGGACAATTGAAATTTTAAACTGGAATCCAAGAGATTGTAAAAGACCCAGAAAGAGACCACATGTGAGATGGATGGATGAAATAAGAAAATGTGCAGGGGTGTTATGGAGAAGAGAAGCTAAAGATCTGAGAAGATGGATTAAACTTGGACAGACTTTCATCCTGCAGTGGATTGATAATGGTTGATGATGATGATGATGACACAAATACATAAGTGATTTTGATTAATCATCCTCAGCCCAGATACAACTTTAAACTTTATTTCAAGATTAGCATATTTGTTTTTTAAATATATATATATTAAGTGTAATAATGTTTGAGGCTAAATAAGTTTATAAATAATCATTAAAACCAGTCAAAATTTAGACAATCCCAATATCAATAACAAATAATCTTAGACTGTTGTCAAAGCAACTTCTTTTTAACTATTAATAAAAAGATGTTGTCATGACAACAATTTGCTGTTGTTGATTATTATTGATATTGGGATTGTCTAAGTGTTGACTGATTTTAATGGTTATATATAAATAAATATATAAAGTAAACTCATCTCTAACATATATTTAAAACTGCCATTCTTTTAATATTTGCATATGATAATTTTTGCATTAAAATTTTCACAACTACTTTTCTCTTTTTCCATAATTAATATCTTTTCACGATTCATTTAAGGCTTTCCATTCCTTTAATATCTTCATGTGGTAAATTTCACTTTAAAATGTTGTATTGTTAGTTTAATTATATTTCATATTTTCTCCCATTTCTTTCTTCTTTTTTTTTTTTTTTAGAAAAAAGATTGTTATATAATGTATACTTTACTTTCACTTACAGCCTCGTGTTCAGCTAACTGAACCGCACACCTGGATTTATGCAGGAATATATTATAAATATGTCAGGTGGAATTGCTGTGTTTTACCTGTTTTCTTGAGTCAAACTGTTTTATGCCTGAAACAATAAATCTTGAAAAGTTAGTGTAATTAAAATTAATGACTAGAGGCTTCTTTCCATTGATTAATTTCTTTAAAAATGGCCTACTGACATTATGGTCAGTAAAAAAATCAAGGAGATAATTAAAGTAAAGTATAATTAAAATGGTTTCAGAGAAAAAAAAAGAGAGATTAATGTATGCTCTTCATTAATTTCTAGGATGTGTTTACATAGTTAATTAAATTTGATTTTTTTTTAAAGAAATCTCATAATGAATAGACAATTGCTGCTATAATTGAACTAATTTTTTATTAATAAAAAATTTTAAATTATTTTTGATAAATATGACATTGTCAAAACATTTGAAAATCATTTAATTAATCTGTCTTTAAGCATTTACTTTTAAAGAACTACAAAAACATATATTATATTCAATTCCTTCATAATATCATGGAAGTAAAAATACAGTAGCTAAGAAAGCAAATGGAAATTACAAAATAAATCTTTCTATAATCTGTAGTGCTAGGACATGGGATTAACATCTGGTCCAGATATAATGTGGATTTTTTTTCCAAGTTACAAGCAGGCTTGGATTTTATTTGTAGTTGTCTTGCTTAAAACTAATGTTGTTAGATATTTAGTTATTGTTTACAAAAATGAATGTTTAATATTGTAGTTAAATATATAATTATTAGTTGAAAATGGGTTTAGTTATTTTTAGTCCCAGATAGATCTTTAAACTTTTATAGTCTGAGAATTGGTAAGATTGCTAAGTAATATTTTTGCAGTGGCTCCTGTCTATCTACAAATAATTTTCCATTAGTTGTGTATCTTAATTAATATTTAGAATGCACTTCTAAACAGTTGACCAAATAATGAAACATCTTTAATCCTCCAGCTTGTTGCATTTGATTTTATTATTAAGTCATTATTCTATATGAGAATTCCATAAACTGAATTTGATTTGTTAGAAATATAAGTTTACAAATGAAAAACATTCTTAAAAAAATCATAATTGAACTTTGCAGATATTGAAAAAATAATACTAATATGAAGACGTAATATGAACAATGGACTTATTTTTAACTTGACAATGTGAAAGAAATCTTTATTAGCTGGAATTTATTTTTAAAATGGAAACAAATAAATGTGAAACCCTGTTGAATCTATAAAATTACATTTAAAAATTTAAAATTGCATTTAAAATTTTTAGAATGACTCAAAATGTCCTATAAAATATCAGAAACTTGTGTTAGCTAACTATTTCACAATGTATGGTCATGTACCAGCATGATTTTCTTTATTAACATTCTACTACATTTTGTTGAATTGCTGTTTTTAAAATTAAAACATATGTATAAAATAAAAATTTAATCATATGTACTTTTGTTTTTTATTAATTATTATACAATCATTGTATAAAAATAATCATAAATCTTTAATAAAGTATGAAAAAAAGTCAACTTTTTTGTTATTCCAAAAATATTTTCACAGCAACTTTATAAATGATTTTGAACCAGGAGAACAAAAAAATACAACCATCTAACACATCGAGCCTAGATAAAATTACTTTGATGTTATTGCCTATTGAAATATAATGATCTCTTCATTTTTTTTTCAAATAAATGAATCAGTACTCATATGATCATGGTATCGCCTTTTTTAAAAAAACAAAAACTAATAAAATAACATTATAGATAGCTGTGAATGAAAGTGAATACCAAGCAGCTTCATCTCTAATAAGGACTTTCATTTTGATAAATGAGTTTGTTAACAAAGTATGTTATAGTACATTAGATATTTAAAAAAATATCTATGCAAATAAATAAAATGAGTGCATTTTATTTTGTGATAAAAGATATTTTTTTTACCAAATGTTTAGTAAATTCAGGTTCATAAATACAGGTAAAACACTATTAATCATCAATTCATGATTCCACAATTATTTTGGATCCATGAATTTTTTAGATTTTAAGATTTTTTTTTTTTACTATTATTGTAATTCCAAACTTTGCTTTAGATGTTGAGCCTAGTACTAAGATGGCAGACTTTGGAGTTTAAGATCTAGAGATTATTACCTGCATTTTCTACTGATCAAACTCCTTATGAGATCCAAGCAATAAACCATTATTTTAATATTAATTTAACATCTGTCATCTTGTTTATACTGTAACGGGTCTGCTCGTTTACCTAAGTTTCTTGAAGTACTCATCTTTATGCGAGTATGAGCGTGTATATCTATATACGCATATGAACACAAAAACATAAGCCCTATACATATATAATTTTTTTCGATATCATACACAGTATATTTATGGAAGTCTACCTAAAGACTCCAAGTGCCAATCTCACCCGTAGGTAAGAATTGTACTGGACAATATGGAAGTATGCAATAGGATGATAAAATGACCCGGCCTGTGGCTAGCTTTTTCAGGGCGGGTGGTAAAATTACTGGGAGTAGATCTATCCCTCTTTTTTTTTTTTTTTTTAAAAAAAAAAATTTCAAAACACACACAAAAAAACCATTCATCATTTTACACATATTTATTAGTAATAATTTTTTTTTTTATTATTTATCAAAGATTCCTATCAGTTTTTCCTTTTGTTAGTTTGCTTTTTACTTTCTTTACCAAAGCCACACACACACACACAAATACGCTATAACATGTATGTTGTGACCAAGATTTAATTATAGAAGAATTAATGCTAATAATGACAATAGGAAATAATTCAAACTCTCCATGCAACAAGAAAAGAAAGATTAAGTTCCCAATTGGGTCAAACAACAGTTTTCTGAATTACATGGAGTAAGCTTACTAAAGGTCACATATATATGCAAATAGAAAAAAAAAGTACCTACGTTTCCCTGGGAAATTGATCAAATTCACCTGGTGAAAGAGAAAATCTCAAGTCCTTGGATGATGAACAGACTTTTTGAAATTTGGATTCCATGGCTGAATTCTATTTATTCTTTTTCACATCTCATGACATTCCAACATTGTTACTTATTGAGGCGATTTTCTCAGGCCTGACTTCCCTTCTCCAATATTGGCAGCTGCTGTACATTCAGGGGAAGGATTTGAACACCTTGCACATTGAAGTTTCTAGCCCAGCCTGATCATATTTTGTGGATGTATAACGTTGATCTCTGGATTCTTATCTCTGTATATAAATCTAAAGTCTGCTTTCTTTAACTCCCAAACTTATAATCCTTAATTTTTTTATAATTATAAAATTTATCTTTCTTTTTAAATGAGGAATTGCCGACTCTGCCCCTTCTCTTAATCCTTTCTTTTCATTCATTTTCTTTTTTCCATTTCCAATTAACATTCCATGTGCCTTCGTTGGAATGCACAGTAAAAGCTTTTTACACACCCCCCCCCCTTCTAATTAGTATTTAATTAGAACTCGACATTCCAAGGTTTTTATAACAGTCACTTTCATTGTTCTGTAAATCACTGTCTTCCATCTTGGCATTTATAGTTCTATCTTTGACTTAATATATATATATTTAAAAGTTTATCAACCAAAATGTTTTTATTTTGTGAATTTTCATATTTAATTGATTCAAAACACACTCATACATATACATGGTGATGTGTACAGCTGGGTTTGGCAAAAGAAAAAATCAGAGCATGTGTATACCCCCCCATTTTCTTTTATGAGTTTTTTTTATTCAAATTACGTAAATCTATAATTCAATATGACCACACAAATGACTGCTGATTATACATCAACTTGTAAATATTAGTTTTGTTAGTAAAGTAATATATATAATACATTAGTAATAATATATATTTTTTAAATAATATGTTAAGTATATGAATACATATTTGTCTAATTATCGCAACAGGGTTTGATTATACCTGCCTTATTGCAATACATATATAGTTTTTGTATTTTATGTAAGATTTATTTTATTAAAAATTTCAATGTGTTTTTAGGCATACAGCCTATGCAGAAAAATGCTAAGCTATTTTGCATTATATCTTAGCATATTCTCTGATTTACAATCTTGTAGTCAGCTGAGAGGATTAAATAATGTTGTGTTGGTAATAATCTAAGAAGTAATAGAGTATTTGACAAATTGCATTTAACCTGTTTAAGATCTAACTCCTTCCTTCTTATTTGAAAGACCCTAGTAAGAACTTTGTGCATATTTGCAACATTTAATTTTTACAATTATACCTTTTTCTATATCATGTATAGATGATCTTTACATTATTTATTACAAATTTAAGCTTTAAAATGCTAGTCATTCTGAAAGTTAATATTTAAACTTTGCAAAATAGGGTAATAAATTACTAATTGGAGGTCTTAACTGTTCCAAATTGCAGTGTTACACCTCTTATATTTCATTATTTCTGACATTTTTCTTTGTCTCATACATCAACATAAAATATATGATAAAATGATTATTTCTTTTCAGAAAATAATAAATTTGATTTCCTTTGATAGATATTTTTGTTTACTACTGAAATAAATTTTAAATGTTCACATTTTGTTTCTGTAAATATTAAAAAATGAGCATGTAATCAAAACAAAGACTTTACATGTCATTGTTTCTAGAAAGATTATTTTCAGTTTATAAAATCAATGAAATATTTATTGTTTCTGATTATTTTTAAAAACATGAATGAATGATTATTTATTTCTCTTATATCTAATGAATTATGCTTTAAAAGTTTAATTTTTTTGAATATTTATTGCAAAATTATGATATTTTCTTAGTAAATATAATGTAGATTCTTTACGTCAAAGCTAGTGTTCAAATTGTCTTCAGGCTATATTTATGTTAACTGCTATTATAACATTATATTTTTGAAAATAAAGTATTTCAAGTCAAAATAAGTTATTAATAATTTATATTTCTTGATATCTAATAAATATAGTGCAAATTATTTTAAAAAAAACATTTAAAACCGTAATAAATTTGAAAATAAACACATTTTTGCATCATTGGAAACTGCAATGTTGTAAAATGACAAATGTTTTACAGCCTTGGTAAGTGGCAATGGTTGAACATGTCAGGGTGGGGCTTATGTCTATTGTAAGAGTGGGAATTTTGAATTTCCCACCTTTTAATATGCAATTTTCAGGAAAAAAAATATTATAGTAAAATATACCATTTTAAATGCATTTTAACGTATAATACTTATGAAAAAATTCACTAGGGGCTGAATTGGCCAAAAGACGAAATAATTCGGGTCAACTGGTCATAAAGTTAACTATCACAATGTAGTTTTTCATTATTGAATGTGATGTCTATTCATCAAGATGGTATAATGAAACATTTCTTATTTGAATTCCAGTTTTGAAATAGAAATGAGTTTTAATTTTGACATTGTTAAAGAATGAATATATATTTTAAAAATCAAATTTATTACTATTAAAATTATAAATTTTTTTTACCAGTATTTATAAAATCTGTTTTTGTTATCCAATAAGAATTGCTTCTGCTTTGCTGTATCTAAGTTTTTAACAATTTATCTGGTTAAAACCAAATATTTTTAAATAAAATCTAATTGTAGACACACATTTTTTAGTTTGTTAAAAAATTAAGGAAAATTATAATTTTTTTTTTGAAATGATACATTCATCCATCTATCAAAAATTGGCACTTTATTGAAATTGAAATGGCACATCTGACAGCTTGTTTTATAAGAAAAATTTTATTCTAAAATTTTAGGTATCTATATGATAGTTACAATTTATGAAGTAACAAGTTTTAATAATGATTTCCAGTGAAGAAAAGCCAAAAGCTATAGCAACATCATCATAATGTCCAAACATCTCAAATAAGAGATTTTGTAGCTACTAAATAAGAAGACATTAAATAATATTACAAATTTCTTTAATGCAGCTAGAATTTGATGACAATATATATATATATATATATATGTAAATAAGTAACTCAGATTATATGCAACTAAAAGTGAAATAATTGAAGCTTTCAATGAGTTATATCATGTTTGCAATCATATCACAAACATCCATTAGCCCAAAAGTCAGATCAATCTCTCACACCATATATACATTAGAAACAAACCTTGTCAATAATCCATAGAGCATATGTTACAATTCAACTTCATATACACATTATTTCTAGATAAACCACAATCTTTATATATATATATTGTAACAAACCGGGTTCGAATATGCGCGTATGTGATATATTACTATTTGCTAGTGTTAATGTGGAGCAACTATGTATAAACAAAAAAAAATATATATGTAAATGGTCATTCGAACCCTGTTACAAGGAGTGCGAAAGTTATGTGTGTAGGTATATGTAAATATAGTGTATGTGCGAGTGTACAATATACGTATGTAGTATCGGTGATGGTTACAATCAATTATATATGTAGAGCTGTATAAAGTGTAAGTGATTATTCGTATATATTATCCGTAAGTTTTTTTTTGAGTTTTAATAATATTGTCGGTAACACGTGTTTCTTTTGTTGAGTAATCTCTTGAACATATGAGGACCGAAATAGAAATGAATTAATTGCTGTAGGCAGTTTAGTTAATAACTGGCGTCGGGAAGTCTGAAGGCTGGTCAGGTGGGTATTTTTTGAAGAACAATGGAAGAACTGGTCAGTGGCGTACAGATACACAGAGAGAATTGTGAAAAGTTAAAAGTGAAAACAAAAGAACTTTTTGTTGTGCTCGAAAGGAGATATAAAAAAAAAGAGAAAAAGAGACGCGGCTTGAACTCCAGATTAGGAGGACGTGTAAATATTTCTTAAGAAGTTTTAATATTTTTTCTACCAAAAATGTCGGGGTAATTCTATAGTGCGGGTTTCATTAATCGGCCCAGTGGACACTCGTCATGAAACTCACCTGAAGCGGACTTACGAACTGCGTTAATAAAATAAAGAAATTTTGTTTCATCAAAGAAATGGTGACGAAAGATCTTTGAAAATTTGGACCTTTTCGTAAAGCGAGTGAATCAACTACTCCACCTCTGGGATATGCTATTCGATATACCCTATTGGAACTATTTGCCATCCGTTGTATCTACCAGACCAGTTTTCTTGGCAAGGTATAAATGCGGACTTGTCTTTGATCGCGTGAACTAAGGTAAAGTGACGTGGCACAAAATATGTGTTCAGTGAATGTATCTTAATAAAGAAACTAGTGTTACCTCAATATTAATTACTATATTAAGTCTCTTTTAAAATTAAATAAATTACAACATTAAATAAACAGCTCTGATATATATTTGCACTATTTTGATGCGTGTATGAATTATATATATGTGTGTGGATCAGAATAAATGGGCTGTGCGCTTGAATATTGATATTTATATGCATGTATAAATGGGATTTATTGGTAATGGGTATGGTCGTGAATAGAATAAACCCCGATAAGATCCGGGTTAGATTAATGGATTTTATCCAATAAACTATCGCATATAATAATAGACATGTAAGACGTAGTTAGTTTTGTTTTAGCTTTGTTCTCTAGTTAGACTATCATCCCCAAACCCTGAGATTGAGCTGGTTCGGTGCGCTACCATAAACAGATATACATACCAGAACCCTTATTTACGTTTTCGATGAGATAATTCTTATCTACGGGTAAGATTGGCGCGTGAGATGGAATCAAACCATGCTCACAAATATCTTTATTCGAAGCTTCGGGTTAAAGCCAACAATGGCGGTTTATATTATGTCGGTGGGTGTTATAATGGCGTCCCAACTAACGGGGCTGCGAATGTTAGAGAACGGGCATTTAAAGGGCATCCTAACGTAACGTAAAAGAGCTCACAAACGAGAGTGGATTTTTTTTTAAAAAAAAAAAAAAAAAGAAAAGGGAAAAATAAAAGCGATAGTTTGGTTATAAATCGGAAAGAGTTTGAACACATATTTGAAAGATAGTAGATGGACATATTTTGCGTGGTGAATGTACGGATAGAAAAGTTCTCGAGTGGTCAAAGGGGAAATAGCGTTGATGTATGTCTCGTGATACATATATAAAGTCATGGGTTAGAAAATAGAGGTTAAGAATTTATCTAACATTGAGATATTATAAAACGATATCGTTCAATAGGATAAGAAGAAGGGACAAAGGTCTATCAGGTGGGTCATGCAGGGACCACTGGAAGCCGGGGTGACGAACCTGGCACGTTTAACCTTAATAGTGATATATAAAAAAAATGAAGAAAAAAAATAAACAGAATGGGGAAAAGCAGAAGGCGACGGAAGAGAAGGAAATAAATATATCGGAGAGGATTTTAGAAAGATTAGAAGGTCTTGAACTCAGATTTCAGGAGATAGAATGGAGACTAGGGATAGAAAGCAAGGAAAGGGCGGAGAAACCTGACGATAAAGAAGTAAAAGGAAGTTTAGATGAAGGGGAGAGGGATATAAAACAGGGACCGAGGTCTAGTGAGACGGAAAGACCGGAGCATATGGGAAAATGTAAGGATGTGGCGGTACACAACCACGTGAACCATTTTTTAAAGGTACGACCGTTTGAAGGCCAAATGGGGGAAGCTCCCGTGGAACATCTACGGAGCCTACGAAGATACTTTGGCATGAATCCCATGCCAGAGGAAGGTAAATTGGTGGTAGCGTGCAGCCATCTAATAGGGAATGCCACGCATAGAAAAGGTGGTGATGATAGTCACAGACCGAGATGGCCATACGAACCGGAAGCTCGACGTCCACCGGATAAGCCAAAGTTCGTCCAAGAAAAGGGACCGTGGACACCGAAACAGAAAGGTGATCCTGGGGAAAGTAAAAGGAGAAAGAAAAGTCGTTTAAGAAGCCGTTCAAATACACAGAAGGTATTTGAAGGCTATCGCACCAGGGGGGTATGTAACAAACCGGGTTCGAATATGCGCGTATGTGATATATTACTATTTGCTAGTGTTAATGTGGAGCGACTATGTATAAACAAAAAAAAATATATATATGTAAATGGTCATTCGAACCCTGTTACAAGGAGTGCGAAAGTTATGTGTGTAGGTATATGTAAATATAGTGTATGTGCGAGTGTACAATATACGTATGTAGTATCGGTGATGGTTACAATCAATTATATATGTAGAGCTGTATAAAGTGTAATTGATTATTCGTATATTTTATCCGTAAGTTTTTTTTTGAGTTTTAATAATATTGTCGGTAACACGTGTTTTCTTTTGTTGAGTAATCTCTTGAACATATGAAGACCGAAATAGAAATGAATTAATTGCTGTAGGCAGTTTAGTTAATAACTGGCATCGGGAAGTCTGAAAACTGGTCAGGTGGGTATTTTTTTTTGAAGAACAATGGAAGAACTGGTCAGTGGCGTACGGATACACAGAGAGAATTTTGAAAAGTTAAAAGTGAAAACAAAAGAACTTTTTGTTGTGCTCGAAAGGAGATATAAAAAAAAGAAAAAAGAGACGCGGCTTGAACTCCAGATTAGGAGGACGTGTAAAATATTTCTTAAGAAGTTTTAATATTTTTTCTACCCAAAATGTCGGGGTAATTCTATAGTGCGGGTTTCGTTAATCGGCCCAGTGGACACTCGTCGTGAAACTCACCTGAAGCGGACTTACGAACTGCGTTAATAAAATAAAGAAATTTTGTTTCATCAAAGAAATGGTGACGAAAGATCTTTGAAAATTTGGACCTTTTCGCAAAGCGAGTGAATCAACTACTCCACCTCTGGGATATGCTATTCGATATACCCTATTGGAACTATTTGCCATCCGTTATATCTACCAGACCAGTTTTCTTGGCAAGGTATAAATGCGGACTTGTCTTTGATCGCGTGAACTAAGGTAAAGTGACGTGGCACAAAATATGTGTTCAGTGAATGTATCTTAATAAAGAAACTAGTGTTACCTCAATATTAATTACTATATTAAGTCTCTTTTAAAATTAAATAAATTACAACATTAAATAAACAGCTCTGATATATATTTGCACTATTTTGATGCGTGTATGAATTATATATATGTGTGTGGATCAGAATAAATGGGCTGTGCGCTTGAATATTGATATTTATATGCGTGTATAAATGGGATTTATTGGTAATGGGTATGGTCGTGAATAGAATAAACCCCGATAAGATCCGGGTTAGATTAATGGATTTTATCCAATAAACTATCGCATATAATAATAGACATGTAAGACGTAGTTAGTTTTGTTTTAGCTTTGTTCTCTAGTTAGACTATCGTCCCCAAACCCTGAGATTGAGCTGGTTCGGTGCGCTACCATAAACAGATATACATACCAGAACCCTTATTTACGTTTTCGATGAGATAATTCTTATCTACGGGTAAGATTGGCGCGTGAGATGGAATCAAACCATGCTCACAAATATCTTTATTCGAAGCTTCGGGTTAAAGCCAACAATGGCGGTTTATATTATATCGGTGGGTGTTATAATATATATATAGAACATATGTATAACAGT